>JAWNNO010000297.1:1200000-1711726 GCA_035044985.1 Lordiphosa fenestrarum | reverse complement strand
AACAAGCATAATACAGCTTAATACTAGGGCATAAAGCCCATTTTCATCAACATATGTCCAAATTTTTCAATGTTTAGGCCAAATCTGGCTTAAATAGTTGATATACGATATTCGATTTGGATTGATACTCCCTCTCAGGGCTAGGAAATGGTACCTAACTGGGTAATTTTTGGAAAAGTCGGTTAAGCAGTGTCTAAAACAGCTCAACACTAATCCATAAAGCCCATTTTCTACAACATATGTTCATATTTTCGTTTGTTAAGGCAAGATATAGGTTGCATATTTGAAATAAGATTTCCATATTTGAATGATACTCCCTCTCAGGATTGGAAAACGATACCAATCTGCTTAATTTTTGGAAAAGACGGGTAAGCTGAGTTTAAGACAGCTTAAAACTAATCCAAAGGGCCCATTTTCAGCAACATATGTCCATATTTTTCAATTTATTTTTAAAAACTGGCTTAAATAGTTGATATACGATATTCGATTTTGGTTGATACTCCCTCTCAAGGCTAGGAAATGGTACCTAACTGGGTAATTTTTGGAAAAGTCGGTTAAGCAGTGTCTAATACAGCTTAACAATAATCCATAAAGGCCATTTTCTACAACATATGTTCATATTTTCGTATGTTAAGGGCAGATTTAGACCACATATTTGAAATAGGATTTCCATATTTGGATGATACTCTCTCTCAGGACTAGAAAATGATTCCAAACTGCGTAATTTTTGATAAAGTCAATACAAAAAGCCCATTTTCAGCAACATATGTCCATATTTTTCAATGTTTAGGGCAGATCTAAGTCATTTAGTTGAAATATGATTTACGAATTTGGGTAATACTCCCTCTCAGGGCTAGGAAATGGTACCTAAATGGGTAATTTATGCAAAAATCGGTTATGTATTGTACAGTACAGGGTAACACTATTGCATGAAGGTCATTGTCATCAGCATATGTCCATATTTTCCAATGTTGAGGGCAGATCTAGCACATATAGTTTGGTTCTGATAGTCGTTTTTTGGATGATACTGCCTCTCGGGGCTTGAAAGTGACACCTTTAGGTCATTGAACAATGTAACCCTTGGTTAGCTAACCGCAACTTTTAAGAAACTGGGCCTTAGTGCTTACTTTCACTGTGACTGAAAGTTACTGGCTGCAACTTAAGTCCAAAATATTGAAAACTTGAGGGTAAAATTTTACAAAATTCCTTCTTGGTGCCTACTTTGACAAGAAAGTTCCAGCTTACCAGCTCTTACAGTTTAGGCTGTGCATTGATGAGGCAAATTTAATCCCAAATGTGCTTCCTTTCACATTTAATGGAAGTAAGACAATACTTTCAGGTTCTCTTTGAACATCCAAAGTTTAAGTCACACAATTGACAAAAATTTAAGTTTAAGGGTTCAATTTTATAGGAACCCTGAAGACATGCTTTATGCTATGGTTTTTGGATGGGTGTGAGGGGGTTAGTAGACGAGTTCAACCACTATTTTTTCTTTTTTCATACGAATGCCAGATCTATTCGTATCAGCTTTCATAGAGATCGCTCAGAAAAACTTAAGGTGATTTGGTTTTAAATGCATGAGCTTTCAATTAGTCAGACTTAATGGTCAATGAAATATATGTTAGACCTTTCAAAAGGTGCCAGGCACTAGGCATTGCTGATGGTGGAACGAGGTTGGGTTGGGTAGAGTTAACAACAATTAAACAAAAACAAAAACAAACAATCAAAACAAATCAAAACAATGCGACACATGCCAACAACTAAGTAGAAGAGGCAAATTAGAGGTTGGGCTCTTGATCTAGGGACTACGGAGTAAGTAAATGGGTTACGATATTCAAATTTACGATATTCGCTATGCAGAGGCTCTATGCAGAAACGGAACGCAGCTAGAGAAAAACTTACATATTTTTTCTATTCCCCTTGGAATCATAAAGTGGATCATAATTGTGCCTACAAGTTGTGTGTGTGTATGTGTGTAAGTGTGTGTGTGTCGGTACGGTATACAATATAATGGGAAATAAACAGAATTGGTTTTTAAGTCGAAAAACATAAATTAAAATATTTTAGCGTCACGCGTCATGCGTAACTTACTGGTGTAAATTATCAATTTCAAACATTTCTGCTACTTACGGTTTGGGCAAAATGGTATTATTCAAGTTATCCTTCCATTGCAGATCGGCCACCAAGGCAGGTTCCGGCACCAGAGGACGACAGGTGAGTATTAGCGGCTTGCCCACTGGTTTGCGTTGCACCTCCTGCATGGGATAGATCTCCAGTTTGGGCTTCGATTCGGCCTGACTGAGCTCTGCACAGAGCACATGAAAGTAGAAAAACACAAAAGAGATGGCGTGGATGAGAGGCGGTTGGCTATTTTTCCAGGCGGGTAATTTAAATTCATTTTTAATTGCCAATCGCTTACAGAATGAACAAAGAGCTGGGACGAAGAGCGGAAAGGACGGCTGCCCATTATGCATATGAGTTTTGGGGCGTGTTTGTGTGAGTAAATTTAATTAACGCTAACTAACACTTTCACATGAAATCCATTAAACAGAAAGAGAGATCGACAATCAACAATTGAAGTGTTTAAAGTTTAAAGCGGGGTGGTAAAAGTCGATGTGTGGGACCAAAATGGTATTAATTAGCTGTTAGCAACCAATAGTTACACGAACTTTATCAAACCCTAAAGCAAACGAGTACATCTAAGCATTCCAAAAAGCAACGAGTCGCTTCTCAACTGTAAATAAGAAGCGAATTGAGTGTAGTATTTAAGGCATACCTAGCTGAATGGTTCGACAAAATACTTGAAACACGACAAAAAATAAGCAACGAGTAGTACTAAGCAACGAGTGCACTAAAGAATTGACCAATATTTAACACCTGAGACCTCAACTCAACAAACAGTGGGACAACCTTCATAAAACCCCAAACTAACGAGTATACCTCGGCAGTAGAAGGCAACGAGTTGTTTTTAAACTGTTAATAAGAAACGAGTATAGTGTAAAATGGAACAAATATTAAGTTTTAAGTTCTGTAACAGCTCAATTGTTTCACAAAATACTTGAGAGTGTCTAAGTAACGAGTATTGGCAGCGAGTAACCTATAGAACGAACAAATATTTAAAGCCTGAGATGTAAACTGCAAAAATACTAAGCTAATAGTGAAACCCTAAAGCTAACGAGTAAGAGCAAACAGTGAAGAAGCAACGAGTAGCATCCTGAGCTTAGCGCTAGCTACCAAAGATAGCAGGACTCTCGTTAGGGTCCTGTCTCCGAACTAGACTGACGGGTTACCAGCTAATCGCTCACCGTTTCTCCAAAGGCCGAACCTTATTAGCTCCCCCCATTGTCCTTTAACTCTAGCTCTAATTACGACCAATTAGATGCTCATGAAACGCCATTGTTCTGCAGGTTAGACAATAGCAAACACAACAACAACAACCAACAAAAAAAGAAGGGCCACGGTGCTGGAGAGGAGCTGCTTTCATTTTCAGTTTCATGACCATTTACAATTAAATGCCTTTGGGCCATTTGTTTGACATTTTATTGGACAGCTTCACGCTGTCTTACTTGTCTCACTTGTTGGCCCAAAGTCAAACCGTTTTTTGCTTATTTTTTTTGTTTTTTGTTCGTTTTGGCTTTTGTGCTTTTCCTACGCGTCTGGACAGCACTTAAACCGGCAAATTTATGTATGCCCCGCAGAGCGGTCGGCAGTAGTTTTTCTTAAGGGTTAAGGGCAGCGGCAGCAGCAGCTGTGATCAGCTGAGTGCATTATTAATTTAATGTTAAAACTCCCCCCTTACACTTCATTCTGCAAAGCGGGAGGGCAGCGAAGTGCATTAAACTGAAAGCAAGTGGCCGAGGAGGCAGGAATAAGAACCAAAAAAATTTTTATAATATGAGAAAATTTATGCGGCGTTGCCTTTTTTTTTTGCAGAGAGCAATTAATGCTGGCCCGGCTACCAACTGGAAGAAAAAAACCGCCAAAAAGAATGCACCAACAGAGGGAAGGAGGGAGACCTTCTTGTGTGAGGACGAAGTTTATATACCCTATAAAGAAATGTTCTGAGATGTAGAGTTGCTCTTTATGGCTTTCTTTTTTCTACAATGAGTTGCTTACTTTATAAGTTAAGATTTTCTGCTTTAATTGTTCTTTTTTGGATATGGCTTCGTTTTTGTTCAGTTGCTCATCTTAATGCTCTGTTTTGTTCAGATGCTCAACTGTTGTACAAAAGTAGCAGAAGTGTTGAGCTGTTTTTGGTTGCTCTTTATGGTTCAGCGGTGCTACAGCAATTTGAACCCATATTGAATGCTTCAATAGCCCCCAGCAACTGGAGAGCATCAAACTATGCAAAGTCTGTTGCTGGCGTTGGCCAACGGGACGTATGCTTAATTTATATTTATTTTATTTTAAATGCATGCCGCATAAATAAAGGAACACACACACACACTGCATATCTTTTGTGCTGCTGTGTGGGATGGCTTTTTCCGGAGCCGACGCATAAATAAAACAAGCGGTTAAGAATCATCAGGGGAATGCGAAGCGGTGCCTCCCCACTTTTCCTCCTTTTTTTGTTTTTTTGTTTAAAAACAATTAACAAAATGAAAGCTTCAACTGTTTAAAGCTTTTATCGCTTTCTTTAGTTTCTCTTCATTTTGTTTTTAAATATTTTTATTGCTTGGCCAGCGCAAAGTTAAAATTAATATTTGTTTGCGCAAAACTTTTCCACCAAAAATGTTGATTTATGTAATCCCCACAAGGCAATACCCATACCAAACCCAAAAAAAAAAAAAACAAAAAAGGAAAAAGTTTGCTTTGAATTATGGCACAGAAATGATTTGAAAATGCGTCAAAAGCGAGCGCTCAGGCAAATAATGTCCAATATGCAGTCTGTGTCTGTGTGTGTGTGCGTGCGAACGTTTAGCAGCAGCATGACCGCAAAATAGTGCAAACTTTTACTCAACATTCGCAAAATGGAAGAAAAAAGCTGCATAGAATTTATGCAAAAATAATGGTAAATATTTGATTTAGATTTGCCAACAGACTTTAATTAACCAACGATTAACTTTAACTGTATAAGATATGAGGGGTCGGCAAAGGTAGCAGAGATGGCAGCTTTAAACTTTAAAAAGCTTTTGTGAAAGCTGTAGCCACAGCTTTTATGCTTCACCATGTAAAACCCGTCCAAATCGGCTCTCTCTCTCTCAACGTTTACCCCTGATGTAAGCTAATTGTATGACACTCGAAGCTGATGTCATCATCATTATAATGCGACATCCTTTTTCACATGCTCAAAATCCATACAAGACGTGCTCAAGTGGGTCTGACAATCAACTAAAATTTCGTCAGAAGGTAAACTTAAATTAGGCCTTAGTTTCGCACTCTCTGCAGATCAAAAGGAAATGTCTGGGCTGGTCTGAGCTGGGCTGGGCTGGGTTTGTCCACGTAGGAAGGTAATGGCGCCAGCTGGTTTTTGCCACTTCAAGGACAAATTTATTTGCACACCACAAGACATTAAAGGCACATGTTTGGCATATTTGATGGCATACTTTTAGGCGTGCCAAAAAATGAATGCCTGCCAGCCCCCCTTACCCCGCTTGATATGTGCCTACGAGTATACTTGGTCGCCTGTTCATGTTTTATTTGCACTCGTTATACGATTTTCTCTTCTATTTTTTTTTGGCACAGACATGTTGCATACTTTTGTGCGTTGCACTGTGGTCAAAAGTTGCAGGTTTATGGAATTTTTATAGATTAAAATCGGGCCAGTTAAGTTAGAAGTTCATTTAATATTTTTGTAACACTTTTAACAGCCCAAAAGTAGGCAATGTTTTTTTAAATCCCACAATTCTTTGTTAAAACTGGCAGAAAAAAATGTTGAATTGAAATTTTACCTAATTTCAACCATTAGATGTAGTCCAAAGTAGTACAAAATTACTTAATTTTTTTTCACTTCGACAGCCCAAAAGTATGCAATTTTCTTTTGAAATTTCACAAATCTTTGTTAACAATTATATTCAGTTCCAAATTCTAGCCCCACTGTGCATTGGCAACCAAAAACTGGCACAGGCGGTCGACGCCTCAAGTGGGCACCCTGCTCCAACACCCCTCCCCACCCCCCCTGCCTGCTGTTACTATGTTGTTTTCACTGTATGCCCTTTGAATTTTTAAATAGGACAGCGTGAGCAGGCGACGGGCGACATTTGTTGCGTGTGTTTGTGTGTGTGGAAAAAAGGCTCTTAAGAGTCTCCTGACAGTCTGTGTGAGCCGCTCTGCCCACTTGGTACGTGGTAATTGCTGCCATTTACAGGCAAATTCGTAAAGTGGCAAGGGTAAGAAATTACAATTTTTTTTAGCAAATTTTACAACCAAATGCCAAATCCCCCACCAACTACTGACCCTGAACAAAACTAACTTGTAATCAACTCATGATATTAATACAAAAATCACTTGCACTTGAAAAACTTTTTGCCGCCCTGTTTGATGACCCAGAAACCTAGAAAACTAACAAAACGTCTCTCGATGCTAATACAAATGAGGTCATTATAAGACCAAAAGGTGAAGAGGAGAGAGCGGAGAGGAGGCGGCATTTAATGGCCGCCGCCAAGTGGCGACAAAGTAGTTAAAGTTTTTATCTCTCTGCCGCCCTCTTCCTCCACTCTTCTACGCTTCTTTTGTGTTGTTCATGGGGCAAAAACTCTATAAAATGGCAAATGAAAACTTTGATGGGCATTGGGTACCCCCAGTAAGTGCCACACTGTGGAGGGGGACACAACTGGTCGGTCTGTCGGTTAGTTAGGTAAGTACTTAGCAGTTTTTTTTTCCTTTTTGTTAGCAGCAGCGAGGGTTTTTAGTTGTTAGAAGATACTTAAATAGTTGCCAGATGAGACTCTGTAGTAACGATTCATTAGGGGTTGCATCATCGTTATGATGAGGTAAAGCAGGTTAAGGTCAAGCTGTAGCATTAGCAGATTTTGTTATCAACTTTAACTTTCTTTTGCTCACAACTTGACTATCGTTCATCCGATGTTTATCATTGATAAATAAACCTGATTACTGAAAATGTGCAGAAGCTACAAAGCTTCTATCTATAAAACAGTGGAAGATATGAAGAATTTCTATGCATAATGAAACTTTTTGGTATTTGGTCACACTAAAAACTAAGGGGAAATTGTCACACTTAAATTAAGAAGGCACTGGTGGCAGATGTGGGTCAATAGACAAGGAGGGAAGGGGGGCCTTAGTGACTTGGTCCATGATAATCTCTACTCTAATTTATTATTTTAGGTCACACTGAAAAAAAAATGCAAAAATATATGGTCACACTTATAAAAGCATGTAAAAAAACAGTTGGGATCGGCACAGAACAGCATAGACATGGTTCAGAACCAAATGGGGTTAGGCTAGTATACAGGTAGCTTGGGATTAAAGTGAAATTTTTGGGTTTAAGATTGAATTAAAGATTTTTCCTCGATCATTTCTAATTCAGGTGCTCAGATGCACAAGGGAAACTGATTTGTATGGCTTTTGGCGCCGCATATCCGACCAAAGGCAAGAACAAGGAGAGGAAACAGGTGTCCTATGGGTTAAATTTATACCTGAGGGTATTAGGTTTATCGATTTACCGATAAAATAGTCATCGAGTAAGACATTTGAAGAAAAAGTAAGCGAGAAAGTGAACAAGCCGCCCTCTACTCACTATAAAAAGTCATTTGAAAGCGTCCTACCCCGCACATTTCATTGGTTCTTCGAGCCGGATTAGAATACACATTACCCCTGCCCCAACAAGCACATCCAAACTATAAAATTAAGTACAAATTCCCTCATCTTTTTATTTCACTCACAATTTCTACCATCTTTAAGCCCTTGCCTATGTCTTGACTACCCGCACTGCCATAAGCAACGCTTGGGCAACCCCATTCCAAGGTAGTGAACACAATAGACTCAAAGTCAAGTTCTTTTCAATCACTTTCCTGTCAATTCGTATGCCTATCATTGCATTTAGAGTAAGGTAAGTTTAGTTTTGTGGCGAGTTGGCAGCCCACCGAATCCGAAAGTTTGCCCCAAACGCTAAAAGGGGGGGGGGGGGGGGGGGGGGGGCCTGAAAAAGAAAACCCTGAAAAAGTTGAGCTTATTATGCGCGTAAAACTTTTCGCGGACCCTTCGTCGCTTACTTTGCGTATTAAGTAAACTTGGCTGATAAAGTTCGTACGGTTTAAAGATGGGTACAAAATAGCGTGCAAGGGAAGTGCAGTAGCATGCGGCAGCTGCTCCTACGGTCGCTTTTCGGTCTTCTTTTTTTTTGGGGTTTTTGTTTTGCTTTTAAGTGCTTGAATATGTCTTGTTAAGTAAGCAGTTAGTTTTTTGGCCAGGGTAGCCTGCCCCAGCCACACCCACACACACACACACACACACACATACAGTCAGACAGACAGTCAAAAGTTTTGCTACAACTCTTTCTTTTTTTGTTGCCTATAAATGTGTTTTTTTTTTTTTCTTTGCTTTCTTGCGGCAACTTTAAGCAAACCGGCAAAAGTCAAACTTTTGGCGTTTTTTAAGGGGGGGAGGAAATACGCGCTTCCTGGTGGCACCGACATGTGTGACATAAGTAAGCCTAAGATGGTGAAAATCCTTGGATTAGGGGTGCCGACTTTTGGGAGTGGTCATCAAAAAATAAGAAAAAAAAGAAGTAGAATTAAATAAACGACTTTTCCTGCCACTTCGCCGTTCCGCTTTGACTGAACGATGTGATGATATCCATGCGGCTGACGCACTTGGTAATGTTTAATGAGCGCTCCGTGGAGGCTCCCCCAAACTGACCACCAACCCCACATTCTCAATCCACCCGCTGCTCGGCGCTGCACCGCAGCAATTAGAGAAGCGCGTTGAATTATAGCATTTGGTTGGCTTCGCTGCCATCGCGAACGTCTCCGTCAACGTCGTCGCTGTGATGATTAATTAAATGGCATTTTAATGAGTTCACTGGCAAAGCTCTTCGCTGCTCCCTGCTGGTTTGCCCATTCCAGTCGCAGTGCACAAAATGACCCCACGCGAATTGTCATTGAATGCATCAATAATGGAGAGCCACAGCAAGAGATGACGCTGCACGGGAGAATGTGGGCTTTGGGTTTTGGTATGTGTGTGTGTGTGTGTGTGTGTGTGCGCGAATGTGGTTAATTTATGCAATTGAACTTTTCAGATGAGCCGCGCGAGCCTTGAAAAAGCGGCATCGAAAATAAAGAGACAGAAAGGGGTCAGTATTTAGCTCAAGCCAGAGGAGAAACGGCAAGAGTACTTTAAATATACTAAATATAAACAGAACACCTCAAAAAAGGTCTAATTTGATCAGTGTAAGTTACGCGTGATGCTGCACCCGTACTGCAAGCACTTATCCAAAAGGTTGTTAGTTAATTTTCTCTATTTCCAGCTAGCTTACTTCAAATCTTCAGCATTTATCTTAAAAATCATAGTTTGTTACACGTGACGTGTGACGTAATATCTTATGATCAGTAAAACAGTGTTTAAATTTACTTATTTTTCGATCGTTATTCATCTAGAGTCATTAAGTAAGAAGAGAACTTTCTGAACATGTATGTTCCTGATACAGAAAAGTATTTCTGGCTGTGTAAGCTACGCGTGACGCTTCCACTTACTCCAAGCATTAATCTAAGTGGTTTCTAGTTGGGTTTCTCAAATTATATAAAAAATCTACAACATTTCACTTATAAACCTTACTTTGTTACACGTGACGCGTGACGCAACAACATATTAACAGTATGAAAGTGTTAACAATAACCAAAAAAACCTAATTGTATAACAAATCTCCAACATTTCAGCTAAAAGCCTCACTTTATTACACGTGATGCGTGACGCAACACCACATTAACAGTATAACAGTGTTTGAAATAACTTAATTTTCATTCTTTATACCTCTTGAGCCATAAATTATAAAGAAAACTTTCTTAACACGCTTAAATAGCTGTGTAAGTTACGCGTGATGCATGATTTAACTTCAAAAATTTCCACAATTTTCACAATCTTTATAAACTCAACGCGGATTAGTATGAAATGAAAAGAAGCCTTCCTTCTTACTACCAACAGATCCGACTCCTTGGCTAACCTCAATGAATGGAGAAAGCTGTTGAGAGAGGCCAACGAGGCAAGTCCATCCGCTCCCTAGCCAACTTCAATTAGCTGTAGCATTTTCCCCTTTTGGTTTCTATTTTGTTGTTCTGACTCTGAAATGTGCCATAAAAATATCTTGTCCGAATCCCCTCGGTGGTGGGCGTGGCAGCAGGCAGTGGGAAAATAACAACAAGTGTTGTCTGTTGTCTGTTTAGCATTTCATTGCCAGAAACATACTTAAAAACATAACCAAAACACAGACCCTCGCATAACTTAAGTATGTGGCAAGTTTATTACAATTAAAGTTTTTTGGACAGAGCGAGAATTCCCATTTGTGCCAAAGCGAAGCAGTGGTATGAGAGCGGGAGTTGCCGCAATTTAAATGAGGCATGGCCGAGAGTGCAAAACGTTGCCCGCGTTGTCGCCACGCTTCAGCGCGAACGGAGGCAGGCAGCATTAGCCTTTGAGGGGCATACCCTGTACTGACGAGGGGTATATAAGGCGAATACTTGGGAGTTTTATGAAATATTTTGCAACAGCCAAACAGACTTTGTTTTGCTCCACTCTCTTAAGATTATGTTATACTCCGGTAAGCCACTAAGGTATCAAGTCATAGTCGTACATTCCATACTTTTCCATTACAGTTTCCGCTTGACGCACTGCACAGCAACTCCTGCAGGACCCCACCGTTCCAGACGCACACACACACACACACATTTTGCCAAGAGATTTATGAGCCGCGCGGCAGCATTTAAAACATGAAAATATTTTTCGTATATGAATGGGCGCTCCTCGGGCCTGTGTTAAGCCCCCTCGCCTCCCTCCGTAACGCCCTAAACTTGACTGGAATCGCCTGACACATGTCTGTTTTTCAGGGAGCTGGTGGGGGGAGAGGGCTTGGAGGGTGAGCAAGATATTTTGCAATAAAAGTATAAACAGCAGGCAAATATTTTGCGTAGACTGTCCGACTGTCTGACTGTTTCCAACAACAAGAAGTGCATAAATTTTTGCTATAAATTTTCTTTGGTTGTCAGTGGCATTTTCAAGAGGTCTGGGGTAGCTCTTCGCTCATTTCATTTCAATGCCAAAAACCACAAACAGCATTTCATTTTGTTACTTTCTTGACCCCACCCTGCCACCTCCCCGCCTCCCTCTCTCTCTCTCTCTCTTGCTCTCAAGTGCGGTTTCTGCTGTGTGAATTTAATTAAAGATTTAACACTTGCCTGACCCCGAAAAGGCTTTAAGGGCTAATCGCCTTTGAACTCGGATGGGGGGTGGGTGGCAAATATGCAGCCAACGATTCCTAAAAACATGTTCCATTAGCATAACAATTGCATTTGTGCATTTTTGCATTTTGATTACCTGCCTAATTTCCGTAGAAAACCACCTGAAATTGTTAATTATAATGGCAATTGAAATATACAGATACATTTTGTATAAACTCGCCCACATGTCTAACAAAATGCGCTCATTTACATGCACAAGCATTTCCACATTTGCCATATTTCAATATATATTTTAATTTGCCCCAAACGAATTGAATGAATTTTAAATGAATAAACAATTGAAAGTCCAATTGTTTTTCTTCGTTGTCGTTTCAATTGCCATTTAATGATACCCTAGGCTAGGCGGAGCACAACTAGAAGTGCTCAATTTAGAGATGAAAACACAAGATGAACAAGAAGTTGACATTTTTTTTTTTTGAAAATGTTGCATGATTTCGTCCTGCACCTGCATCCATTCTTTATTTGAAGAGGCTTACTGAAGCAGTTAGTTCTTAGCTGACAAGAGAGAGAGAGAGAGAGAAGAAAAACTACTTAAGGCTTTAACCTGTCGGAGAATGCGCTAAAACAGCTTTCAAAGGATTAACAATTGTGAAAGCAATCTAGATTAGAATGAGTGACTGTAAAGTATTCAATTGTTGCTTTGACCACACAAACAGTGAGGTGTTTCAGTGAAATATATGGAAAAACTCAGGGATGCAAACCGGTTCTGAACCGAACCGAACCGCTGGTGAACCGAGCCGGCTTCCTTTTTAGAATTGGTGTACCGAACCGAAAACCGCAAATAAAAACGGTTCGTTCTCTGAAGAGTTTTTTCCAGCGGGTGAACCGAACCGGCTTCCTTTCAGAATTGGTGTACCGAACCGAAAACCGCAAATCAAAACGGTTCGTTCACTGAAGAGTTTTAAGAAGGGAATCGCTTTACTCTAAACGTTTGCCCAAGCTACGACATTTCGATCGACCCTCTACATAACTTTTAAGGATGACTTCACGAAAATGTTTACAACATGAAATCCTGTAGGTCTTCTGCGATTGCCTGCTCTTAATAAACCTGTCATCAATCTAAATTATACCTCTAGTGGACAATATTTTCATGTTTCTGTAGTTTTTCTTCACCTCAATCTAAGCCAGGAGAGTTTTTTCTCAAGTAATATGATGTATAGGGTGTGTAAGATGCATGCTGTGTATTCTTTTCTAGCCGACCATCTCTGTTTTCGGAAACTTATGCACGTATATTGAAAATCTGCCATAATAAATTTTGCATATTCTCTTCTGAGGATTTATAATATTTCATGAATCAACGAAAGGTTGCAGCACGTCAAGCGCAAGAGGAACGTGTTAATGAAAGGGAAAAGGCTTGAATCAGAATGAGATCGACAAGGCTTACAATAAACAAAAACGTTTGATAAAAAAGAGAAGCTTATACGCTTGGTAAAGTAGAGAAGCAGGATAACAGCGAGCGTTTTTTGAGTAACAGAGTCGGAAAAGACTCAGAATGCATTTATTTTGCAGCTATGAACCGGTTCAGCATGTTAGAAAGCCAAAGTAGAACTGGTCTGATTTATCAAAAACTAACCATTGAAAAGTGCAAAACACTTTTCAATTGAATTTAGTTGATTAACTTGAATCATTTGCCAGGGTATGAAAGGTTCGTTTGTTGTTTGCATTTCATGTTCACAATCTAAACAAAGAAAAGAAAAAGCGGAATTGTAACAGTATATGGAATTATTTTTTAATTGAAGTCAATTACTTTGTGTGATGGTGTTAATTCAACTCGCTCTCTCTCTCCTCCTCTCTCTCCCGGCACTTGCACAATACTTGTACATTTGGAACAATTAAAAAATAGAGAAGAGCCTCCTCCCAAACAAAAATTGTTTTTATTACACTTTGTGAGTCACTTAACCTCTTTCCTCGCCTTTCGAATTCCACACTTAACAACTACGTTTGACTGTGGGGCAATGGTTGGGAGTAACTGAATAGTTCGACAAGTACATCTTTGTCTCTCTGCGTATAAATGCAAATTGATAAATGTTCTGTTGTTGCATTTTTATTGACAACTGCTGAAACTTGTTTTCCACCCAATTTCCAGTTGAATGACATTTGGAGCACAAATTGTTGATTCATTTGAGGGAGGGTGGGAGGGGGGGGGGGTGGGGGAAATTGAAATGGTCGTAAAAGAGTTGAAACTGAAAGAGTTAAATTGAAAGTCATTTGAGTGACATTTGAGTAGGGAACCTTTTTTTAGTTTTGTGTAGAGTTAACTTTGGTTTTAAAACTTCTGTCGTTCTGGGGGGGGGGGGGGGGGGGGGGGGAAATCTTTAGAAATGGCAAATTGATGTATTTGGAAACAAAGATGTTCTCAAGTTACAAAAGTTTTACAGCTTAGATTGTTCTGACAAATGCATTGCTACTCATTTGTGTTGGCTAAAAGCTTAACTGGGTCATCATCCTTGAGCAGATCTTTCTTAAAATCTACAAATATCTAGTTTTAGTTGAAAATAGATCAGTGGGTCCAGTTTTGAAATGTAGAAATATTCGCATTAAAAGAAAGCCACAGTTCTCAAGTAACTCAGCTTCTAGAGCTGGCATTACTCTTAAAATTTAACTACACAAAGTTGAAGGAATCGTAATAGTATTTTTTACAAATTCAACAAAATCTGCAGACATAAAGTCAATTTATTCTCTTTTTTTTCTCTTTTTTCAGTAAATTTGTGCACCTCTCCGTTTGCCTCTACAAATTTCAAACTGAATGCCTGGCAAATTGACTTGCAAATAGATATCATCCAATCAGGTGCAACTCATCTGTCATATTAGCCCACTTATTGCCTTGTTACTCATTTGGACTCAATAGACTCCTCCGTCGAGCCTGCTGGTGTGTGTGTGTGTGTGTGTGTGTGTTGTATCTCGAATCCAGCCTAGCCACTTGCCGCCACCCCATCCATCATGGCTGGCGGCAAAAGCAATGACAGCTCAATTGTCCTGGGCCCACGCCAAAAGTCGCCGGCCGGGATATCATCAAATCCCAAATGCAAACGTTCCAGGAAAAAGGGCAAGAATTAAAAAGCGCCTCGCTCCCTTCTCTCCTCTTCTCACAATCACCAAAAAAGGAAAGAAGAAAGCAGAGGAAAAGCAAATCAAAGACCAAATTGATGACTGCAAAAAATATGAGGACGATGGACGGATGGATGGTTGGACAGCTGCTGCCGCCGTTTCCTTTTTGATTTTTTTGTTTTTTGATCGATGTGTCCCGCTGCATAATTTGCAACTGGCCCCGAGGGCTGTGCGAGGCCTCAAGCGGATGCCAACGGTGGGTGTGGACATAGTCAAGGCAGGTAGTCCGGAAAATCGCCTAGACCAAATCGATCATCGACCGAGGGTAGTAAATTTTTGATTGATAATCTGATTGATGGCCTGAACTTGGAACCCAGCACTGGACTCGCTAACCTGGGCAGCGCAGTTTTGTCACTCAATTGAGCAACAACTTAGGCGTAAGCCAAGCTAATTGAAACGATGCGACGAGCTGCGACAGGATGCCAATTATGGTGGCGACCCCAAAAAAAAGGCAAGAAAGGATACGAAAAGTTGGCCAAAACTAAAAGAGTAAAGTTGAGCCAAAATTGAATTGAAAGCTGTCAATTTTTTTGAAAGATTGAAAGTAAATTGAAATGTTTAAAATTAGTAAGAAATAAGGAGAGTTCCTTGCACAATGATAGATTGAAAGAGAATTGAAGTAGTTGGAAAATTGTAAGCCGAAAGTACTCATAATTGAATACGAATTGAAATCTCTTCTTCTAAATGGATTTGGTTGAATGGAAATTGAATAAGAGTAAATCTTAGAATTTAAGGTTCCAAGTTGTTATTCTGACCGTTGAAAGTAAAAAGAATAAGTAAACAAAAATAAAGATTGCCTGATTGAATGGGAATTGAAAGAATTCAAAAATTGATTTGGTTGAAAGGGTATTGAAATGGTGTAAGTCAAATTGAAGCTCTCAAGTCTTTGTGCAGAATTTCACATAAAATGACAAATAAAAATAGATTCAACTAAGTAGAGTTGAATTGAAATGCTCTAATCAACTAATTTGGTTGAATGGAAATTGAAAGGTTGTAAAAATAATACAAATCTAGTAAAATCATGGTAAATTTTGATTAAATTGAATGAAAATTCATAAGGAAAAAGTAAAATAGAGAAAAAATTGGCAAAAATTGAATGAAAATTGAAATGGTGAAGAATAAATTGCCATTCCCAAGTTTCTAAACTGACCATAGAATTCATAGCAAATGTAAATTGAGGATGAAAACTCATAAAATTGAATTGAAATCTAGAAAATTGTAGGTCAATGGGTTATTTGATTGAATGAGAATTGAAATAGTGAAAGATTTCCAATTCCCATTGAAAGGGAACTGAAAAATTAGCGACTTGATTGAATGAAAATTGAAATACTGAAATACTCAGACAAAGCAAATCAAATATATAAGTTTAAATGATTGAATGAAAATGTAAAAATGTTGATTCGATTGAATGGAAATTGAAATGTTAAGAATCAAGTTCACTTCCCAAGTCCTCACAAACCGTAACCATTTGAAAAAGAAGCTTAAGAATTTAATTGAGTTTAGTTTCTATGAAAAATGTAACATGCAATTGAATGCAACTTAAGCTTAATCCCCGGTAGAAGCCATCTTCTCTGACTGAAAATCTTAATTGGAACACACACACACACACACACACATGCTCTCTCTCCCTTTCTCTCTCTGGGACAGCCGGAAGATGGGGCTGGCTGGCTGGCTGGCTGGCTGGGCTAGTACCACCAAAGTACGCATCGCTGTCAATGCTCCTTCTTCATACAAAAGCTGCTGCCGCCTGCCTTTAATAGCATAAGCAGCCACGGGAGTGCTACTTAAGACGCTGCCTCCACACGCTCCCCGGCGTCTAAGGTGAGCGTCAGCGACACTACTTAGAGATACAGCGATAACGCCGTTGCCAATGCATTGAATTGAAAAGGATTTGGAAAAGACGACTCCCACTTGGTTGGATATGCAGAGGTAACTCCTTTGGCCCGGCCATATGGCGCATGAAAAGTGAATGGAGGAAACAAAGTGCAGGGGCATCCTTTCGCACTGCAGCAGCTCGTGTGTGTGTGTGTGTTTCCTTTTTTTTTTTTTGTATTTCATCAACGTAGCCTGCATAATTTTGCGCCCCATGCAGTGCGAGTGTGGCGCTATTAACACTTTTGTCATTATCGTGGGCGGGGGCGGGGGCGGGGGGTTTGGGGGGCAGTGGCCCAGGGGAAGCGCACGAAAAACGGAAGTCTCAACTTCCGTTTGTCGTCGTTGGCGTTCCCCTGATGAAGCCATTCGATATAAATGCTGGCGGACCCATTTTGTATTCATGTGCATCGCACGGTAAGGACGCTCTCTAGCTCCTGCTCCTGCTGCTGCCTCTGCTCTGGACGTGGCCCGCGTATTCAAGTGTAAGCGAGTTGAAGTATCATTGCGAATTTGGAGCATGCTGGAGCTTTGCATCGAGTTGGGTGGGTCCGCGCTGATTAGGGTTGCCTGACGCTTTAGCGCTTTATACAATGCAACCGTATGACATGACGTGTACAAGTGCTTCCATATACTTGCAAGCATACAGGGATACAGGGAGATACAGGGGATGGGGTTGAAAAACTCTCAATAGAAAATTTAGGTTACTTTTTGTCGAGTGCTTAAACTGAGAGAGATGTGTGAAGGAGCGAAGAGGAGATGCCTGATGCTGACAAGCAGCTTGATGACGCGCGCAGCTGACGAAGGAGCTGAAAGGATGTGAATGGATTTACGATGAGCTGAAATCAATGGTGACAGCACAACTGATCGGTAATTTGTGGGCAGGGGGGGTATATTTATTTATGGGGAAACGGTTATGCGGACTACTTTTCGTTTTTTTTCGCTCTCGCAACACCACAGCACTAGAAATCTATATAGCCAGCACCTTTCCCTCTATTTATTCGTAATTTTTGCCTAGCACAATCCTTTGCGCTCTCCTGCTGACACCACAAAGTATTACACACTTAAAATGGCTGCAAAATGTTGTGCTCTCATAAATGCCCCTCTCTAGCAATGAAATTGAAGTTTATCGACATCGTTAAAATTATCTTAACGGGGCATCATCGACGCGTCGATAAGGATGAGGCACGGCTACGTACAGCATTTATATAAATTCACATTTTCCACTTCATTGGCGAGTACGTGGTACGACAACGATGACGACAATCTCCTAGGCACTTTGCATTTAAGCTCCTCCGATGCCAACCCCAACCCCTGCAACAGCAGCTCAACTGCCCTGGGCACCGCAGGGTGGGGGGATTGACACACAATTTTGCTGCATAAATCTTAAGGCGGAGATAATTCGCACGTAAAAAAGTCCAAAAATGAATTACAATATATATGTCCCCGGTCCAGACACGATGCCTCCACATCCTCCATCCCATGTATGAATTATCGATTGTGCGTGAAGTCGCTCAAGTCAATGGCCGTTGTGCCCGGAATATCATAAATAATTCATTTCTCTGTCTCTGCCTCTCTGTCTGATTTTTTTTTTGTGGTATGCAAATGCGGAAGTGGTCATTTGTACGATATGCATCTAGGTGCAACGAGCATATGCAAATCACAGCCGATGCCTAATATATGGGGTTAGCATATGTTATCGATGACAAAGGAATGTCAATTCAATGGAGTGTCAGACAAAGGCGAGTATGAGATTATCAGTTTGGCGTTGGGCAAAGTCAGCTGATAATTATTTAGTTTAGATATTGTGTTATCGAATGTTTTATCGAAATAGTCAACGATTTTTACACAAAACCAAAGACAGCAGAAAGTACTTGAGGCACTTTCAATCGAATACTTTGGTATAACAATCAGGAAATACATGTAGAAGTTCTCGATAACTTATCTAAAATTTCGATAGGTCAAGAAAAGAGTACAGTTAAACTGTTAATAAAGCTAAGTTAGGTAATTAAATTTTAATAATAGAAGTAAATATAATCGATTATGTTATCGAAAGTGAGTTATTTAGTTTAGATATTGTGTTATTGAATGTTTTATCGAAATAGTCAACGATTTTTACACAAAACCAAAGACAGCACAAAGTACTTGAGGCACTTTTAAGCGAATACTTTGGAAATACATGTAGAAGTTTTCGATAACTTATCTAAAAGTTCGATAGGTCAAGAAAAAGTTAGATACTTGAATTTTAATAATAAAGAACAGAAGTAAATATAATCGATTATGTTATCGAATGTGAAATTCAGCATTAAAGTAAGTATCTAAACTTGGTAACTAACCAAATGGTAACAAATGTAATCGAATTTGGTATGAAACACACTTAAGTAATGTAAGAAACCAATCGATTAAATGTTATCGAATCATTTTAAAGATTCCTAATGTTACTAAATGCCTAAATGAAAGGTCTAGAAAACATTAGGAAAATCTTTAGTTCAAATTAAAGGGAGTTCTATAAATTATCGAAAAATCGTAGACTTTTCGTAGCAAAATCGATACTTTCTTAAGAAAATCACTTTAAAAACACTGAGTATGATTAATTTTGCTTGATCTATGGCGATTTAAATGGAAATTTCTTCTTTTTATATCACTTTACATATGTTTTTACAAAAGAACTAGACGATTAAGTGTTATCGAATCAGTAAAAAAGGTTTTTCGATAATTTATCGACTTATTCTTTACAAAAAAACAATATTTCATAGTGTTTTATTAAGAAAATCAACCAATGTATCCATTCTTGAAATCAAAGCGAACAATTAGCGAACTTTTAACAAACATTTACTAAACACTTGCCAACAGTCACAGACTCAAGTCTTTTTTGAACCAAATAATTGGGTTAAGTGGTTTCAAAAGAGAGAGAATCTGTATGTCAAGAGGCAAAACATACAGAAGAAGCAAAAAGTCTTGAGAGAGAAATAGGCAGCACCATGTACAAATGCTTCTAACTGCTTCTAGCTGATTCCTGAACTGTTAAATCAAAGCCGAACCCATTTTATAGACTCTGATTATGTCTACGCCTGGTGCCATTCATTTGGAATGTATGTCAGCTGTCTGGGGCCCATCAAAGCTAACCCTCAACTCAATGGATATCCATTGATTCAGCAAAAAAAATCCCTTTGGCATATCCATTTGCGGCTTATCAATGGGCCAATGCCGCAAATGCCAACGACATCGTCAATTAAAACCCGTGCATTCACATTCAAATAACAAAAATCACCAGCTCGGCAATCAAATCAGATTCCACTTTGGCCCGACTACTGTCCGGGTAGTTGTTTAATGTGTGCGTATTCAATTCATAACCAGGTAGAAGTATCAGCTGCCGGCTATGTACACACATATATATGCGCTGGTTAAATGATTTTTTATTTCCTTCAATTTTTTACCCCCCGGCTTTCATGTTGATTTTATTATTTAGACTTTGGGTCTTGCTTCCATTTCAGTTCTTTTTTTTTTCTTTGCACATTTTTCATGTCATGGCAGGACGCCGATAGGATGCATATTGCATCAAACCAGTTGGCAGCGGCAGTGGCTATGCACTACCACAACAGTAACAGCTCGGAGTGAGTGAGTGTGTGCGTGGATGGGTGAGCTTAAGGTAAGCAGGGGCCAGCGACTAAGCTTAAAGCCTGTACGTGTGCCCCAAGCATGTGAGAGCGTGAGCTTTGCTGTAGCTTTCAGTTGGAGTAGCGCCATTTGCGCTTTTGTTCTAGCCGAACCTCCGCCGCTGTCCTGTGGCATTTAATAGCATGTGTCAAGTGCATGGAAAAAGTCTATTTGTGTTGCAATTGCCACACATTGATTGTGGGATATTTTTAGGATTTGTTTGAAGGGGGCCCAGGCCAGGCCGGGCAAACAAAAAATATTGTTTTGCGGTTTGCAATTTCATTCCATTTGAGTGGAAAATGTGGTCAATATATTCTCATTTTTTGTATATCCGCACACATAATTAATAATCTGAAAAAGTCTGGAAGACATTAGACCAACTGCCGCTGCAGCGAATGCAATTTCCTGCACCATATTTCGCAGGCCATTTAATGAAGCATGAAAAGGGTCAAAAACCATATTAAACTCAAGTGGCTGGAAATTCTGTTCAAATCATTAATAATGACAAGTTTTTGAAATGAAAGTTAGGCCTCTGAAAGTCGGTCCGAAAAGCACCGAATTTAACCAATTTGCGAAGAACAGCAACAGCAGTTCAAATAATTAATAAACTTCACCACAAATATGCCATATGCCTAAGAAAATATCTCTTAAGCATTATCTTTATGCTAACCAAACTCTGATGATGTCATCAAGGACAAACTTTCGCTGCTCACCCCGTCCCAACCACTCCGCCGCTGCTATGGTAAAAGTAATTGACATTCGTGATTCAGATGCAGTGCCAAAGATAAAAACTTGTAAGCATCCACCAAAAAACAATCAAGACATAAAGCCAACGCTTCCCCCCCTGCCCACCGCACGCCCCGCACAATCAAGTTTGCTGGTGGGTTATGAAAATTGAAAATTTATGCTCACTTTCTTCCCTCAGTGTTTGTTTCACAGTAATTTTGGAATTAAATTCTATTAAGGGGAAAACTTTTTAAAGTTCTCGTTTTTATTTACGTTTATGGTTTTAGCTTAGGGTTTGCCGCTTAGGGATAGGTTGAAGGAGCAAGTTGCCTGTTAAGTACCTTCATTTATATCAAATGAGATGAGATGAGAGCATAGCAAAAGCTAAGAAGATGATTTGATAATTGAGCTATGAATTTACGTTTACCTTTAGTGGGTAAAAAATAGAAAAAAAAGTGCAAATGATTGAAAGGAAAAAGGCAAAACGATTTGATTATGCAGAGAGCTGGCGACCGTGCAGGTTATAAAATATACGAGAAATTGGCGACCGTGCATGCTAAGAGTATGCGTTTTGTCTTTTTCTTCTGTTGTGCTACATTCAGAAGGTAATCGGTTGGGTAAAGTCTTAAAAAAGTTTTAGATTTTTATTTTAAGGTAAAAGTTTTGTCTATACGGACAATTGGCGACCGTGATAGTTAAAAAAATTTCGTTTCGAATTGTGCTTGATTTAGAACACGGTTTGAAAGACTTTAAAATCGTCTTTCTTGTTCAATTTAAAGGCCAAAACTTTGATTATACGTAAAATTAAAGCCAAAAGGGTAGATTAGACGAAATGTTGGCGACCGTGACTCATGAAAATATGTAAATTATGTGGGTTTCGTGTTGTGTTTAGTTCAGTAAGCCATCATAGGAATAAATTGTTAGAAAAGAGGTGCTTCTTGCGCTTTCAAAGGCTCAAGTCTTGATTTATGCCAAAAACTGGCGACCGTGATCATTGAAAAAATGTCAACTGTACTAGCCTCATGTCATGCCGTTTGTCATGTTTGTTTTTTGCGGGTCATATTCAAAAGGCAATCTGAACAATAAATCATTATGCAAGGACTTACAGTTATAGGTAAAAGCTATGATTAAGCATAGAAATGGCGACCGTACTTAGTTGCCTTATGTGGAATCAAACGCTTGACTAACTAATTTGAACTTTCGGTTCAATAGAGAGTCTGACATACTATATCTACCTTTCTTTGTACCTTCTATCAGCTTCCTTTCCTCCGCCCTGCTAAATACTTAAATATTTCCATTGGTGACAACAGCCACTTTTATCAAACGAGTTACTTCCTCATTGCCATCGATGTCAGCGCCATTCGCAAGCCCATTTCCCATTTCCCCATTGCAATTCTAGCCCACCCCAGCCACCTCTCCAAGTCAGCACTTGGCTACTTATGGCTGCAGTGAAGCCGCATCGATTTCGCGCAGCCGTTACAACAAAATGAACTACTGCAAAAGTCTGCAGTACTCCAAAGTCCATATCTATCTGCCAAATGGGTCAACTTGTCTACTTTGGTCATACAAAACCGGGGCAATTGTCCCTGCGTGGGTGGAGTGGCAAGTGGAAGGGCCTTTTCGATATACTTTCAGCGATTTTCAATGGATTTCCCCGAGCGAACTTTTAATTATATGCGTAAGACAGGTAGGTGATGCCTGTCACTTGAATTGGAAATGGAATTGAAGTCAATTGATGAGGGCCCCAGCCATGAGTGGATAATAATAGATGAGTTAACCAACTAGCACAGAGTAATTCCTCAAAATGTCACAAATGTCGTCTACTTTGAAGCGCCGCCGCCGCCGCTGCTGGCTGGAAGTTTAATTAGACGCTAAAGATAAAAGAAGATGGCTTTAGTTGTGCAAATTGGGGGTGGGGAAGCACCTAAAGGTTTGCAGCATAACAATCGAGCAGAGAGAAAAAAGAAACTGCAAAATGAGGTCTAGTTTAGAGTTCATTCCACACTTAACCCTCTACCCTTATCTTTTGCTCTCCGCTTGCCACACTCCACAAGTGCATCTAATCGTAGTAACAATTAAACTTAAGTGCAACATCAACTGCTCGTACTCGTATCCCTACACATCCCCATCAGCTAATGACAAAATCGAGTGCAATCAGGACTTTGGAAAACAACGAAAAGAAAAACCCCAATCCAACGGTTTACATCAAGTACATGCCACGTTTTACTCTCTGCTTTTTGGCTTTGATGTTGCAACATTGCAATTAAAATGCAATTAGAGTGAAAGTCGATGTGGGGGGAGGGGAAACAAAAAATCTACAATCGAAAAGAAGGCGTGACCGTATCCTATATCTACCACCAGCACCAGCAGCAGCAGCAGCTGTCAGAGATAACTCAATTGTGTGCACCTGTGAGAGTGTGTGCGAGTTTTTTTCGGTTTTTTTTTGGGGGGGGATTTTTATGGTCTTTTAATTGAGCCCAAATGGAGCTATCTATGAACGGCAGCTCTTCGTTAACTTTCGTTCCCATGAGTTTTAAAGTCTGATGGATGGAATAGATTGATGACTTATTACAGAAATATAATACCCAATGCCAGCGAATTGAAACAGCAACCATTATCATCTCCATCATGTGCTGTACCATAAACTCCTCTGCATAAACAGAAACCAAATGAAACCGAATCACCAAAACGGAGGGGGGATGGGATGGGATGAGAATGGGGAACCTCGTTTGGATATCTTACCAAGTCATGGGTCTGTCATAATTTGTGTGTGAGAACGTTTCTGTATAAATGTTGAGCTGAGGCAATATTGTGGCACATAAATATTATTTAGTTTCGTTGGAGGGGGGGGAGGGGCACGGTTTGATCGATGTGCCAAATGTTCAAATGCCATGACTTCAATTTTAGACTTGTCTGTTGTTTTGGCTGTTTGTAGGCTCTTGAGATTTTGTAAGGATTTTGTAACGATCTTCTTACTCAAAGCAACATTTAGCTACAAATAGTTGGCAGTTCTTTGTTTGCACTTAACTTGCTATATTCTTTCACTATAACAAAACTAATTTGCTAGCAGCTTGTTTTACAGTTTCACTGAAACTTCCTTAAATTTTCACAAAAATTCATCGTCATTTAACAGATTTGGTGTCTATATAATGAGGTTTTGAAGTCATATAACGGCTGAAAGCATTTCTTTCTTTCATTTTATTTCCATTTAAAAAACTTGAGAAACTTCCATGAGATATCAGACAAGTAAATAAGTCATTTTCAGAAGTTTAAGAATTTGCATTGCTAGATTGGATTGGATAAATATTAAAAAAATGGCGACCGTGCTCTTTGAAAATATGCTTTTAGTGTTCGTCTAGTGTCATGCCTACTACAAAAGGCAATCTGCAGTATAAAGCAGCAATTAAGGTCTAAAAAAAAGTCTACGTTATCAAAATGAAGCTTAAAAGCTTTGATAAAACGCAAAATTGGCGACCGTGATTTTAAAAATAGACGTTTCGTGTTCGTCTCGTGTCGTGTTTAACACAAAATGCAGTCTGAGCGATAAAGCAACAAGCATGGCTTAGCAAAAAGGTCTAAGTATCTAAAATGAAGCTTAAAAGCTTTGATTATAAGAAAAAATTGGCGACCGTGCTCATGAAATATATACGTTCTGTGTTCATCTCGTGTTCTAAACTAAACAAATCTTCCCTTAGATGAAAAGTTTAGATTAAACGGTAAAGAAATTTGAAAATGTGGCGACCGTGCTCATTAAAGTTAGACTATACGTGTCTGTACTTGCCTAGGTTCGAACAAAACTTCAAGTTTGCATTATGCAGGCACATAACTTAAGTTTTTGTTTGAAACTCAATTCATGTAGCTAAATTGTTCACAATTTAGAAATATATACAGAAATCTGCACTATTTAGCGATTCACTAGGCCTAAAATCGGTCAGAGGAACAAAAGATGAGCTTAGAGGAAAACCAAGTTGTCGTTTAAAGGTTGCGAAGGTGCTCTCTCTCTCTCTTTAAATGCTAATGAAACACACACAAAAGTGAAGTGAATTAAAATATTCTCAGATGAATTATAAATCTGTGCACATTTCAAAGCTCAGTTATGGGTTAACAGCTGATCAAACCTCAAGGTGCCAAGGGCCAAAAGTCAGTTCTCAGTCAACTTGTCGCTGCCCCCCTAGGCTAGACAACACAGAAAAGAAAACAAAGATGAAGACAAACTTCGTGCTGCATTTGCATTTGAAGACGCTCACTCCAGCGTTTTTTTTCTTTTTGTGCCCTTTGGCTGCAGCAGCTTCTTCTGCCTTCTACAGCCGCCGCCGGCCATTGTCGGGAAGAGCGCGTGCAAAATGTCAAGCGTGCATAAAAATTCAAAAAGTTGTTTGAGCAGCACCAGCACCAGCAGCAGCAGCAGCAGCTGAAGCAGTCGGAGTCTGAGACTGAACTCACAGATGACTCTTGTGACATCTTCGTTTTTGGCTTTTTGCTGCCGCAAGATTTCTATCTGCTGCCCTGACATTTCGCAGCTCTCACACGAATGGAGAAGAGGAGCTGACATGAATGTTGTGTGCCTGTGGAAATGTCACAATGTTCCAGAAATTGAACAATAACAACAACCGCAGCAGCAGCAGCAGCAACTTGCACACATTTTATGCTGAGTTGAGCGAAAAGAACCGGCACGAGGTCAATTTGTGGTTGGCGCTTAATAATTGTGCCAAATAATACACAAAACCTCAGAATTAAGCAACAAATTTAAAGAATTCAAGAACCGGGTACAGCCCGTACAGCTAGAATCGAGTCCTTTGCCTTTTGCCATCCGTGTCCCCATGGCGCGTCACTCACATTTCACTGAAGAAACAAAGTTTTTGTCATCTCGTACATATCAGTGTCCAGTTGGGCGGTGGCTGGCAGGGAGAGACCCAGTTCAAAAACTGTGCCTGTCAGCGGAAACCGGAAGCTGCCAGTGTGGTCAGCGCTCAACGCTTTCCGTGACACACCTAACCCGCTCCGCCGCCTCCTGACCATTGATAATGCGACGATGCACAGCAAAGTTTTTAATGTCGCTTACAAAGTCAGTGATTAAATTATTTATGACAGCTTTAAAACGCTTGTGCCACTTGGCTGCCTCCTACTCCGAGCTGCCAATGCGGTCGGCAATAACAACAACGGCAGCGCAGCAATCTGCAATAAACATTTACGCTGCAAGGAAATTAAGAGAAAAATAAAACAGGGCAGGGAAATAAAGCCACAGGAGCGAGCGTTCATGGTGCTTGGCAACACTGTTGATGATGATGCCCCCAACGTTGTTGTTGTTGTTGCCATTGTTCCCAAGGCACATTGTTGTGTCGGGTGCAGTTATGTTTCAGCCTTTTGTCACTACTTTGGACCCCGATGACTGTTTTCGTATGCAACGCAATGGCCTTGGAAAGGCACCAATTGGCAAAATGGTAGAGTACGGGCAGTGGGGCGAATAGGTGACGCCAGCAGTTACCCCCCACAATCGGCCAGAGATATCATTTTAAGTGCTTTCCCGGCGAAGGGGGGGCGACGACGCTTTGCGAATTAAATCAAAAAACGCCAAGCGAACCGATGTAATTTCATAAGCACAGAACCGGCCGTTTCATGTGGTTATGGCTTTAAGCTTTGAGAAGGCTAAACATGTTAAGTAAGGTAGTTCCGGTCGTCGCTTTCTAATCTGTTTCGGAACCGCTTAATACAAGTTTTCACACTGAATTCTCACTTTAAGGCTCAAAGAAGTTCTTGATGATGACTCTGAACCGCTTTTGAACCACTGGTTTGGTACAATTGTTGAACCAGTTTAAAATCTGGCAACCTATTACCAACCTCTGCATAGAATTTTCCGAACTAAGCTCTACAAATTTCGGAGTTATGGCTCTGAACCGCTTTTGAACCACTGGTTCGGTACAATTGTTGAACCAGTTTAAAATCTGGCAACCTATTACCAACCTCTGCATTGAATTTTCCGAACTAAGCTCTTCAAATTTCAGAGTTATGGCTCTGAACCGCTTTTGAACCACTGGTTCGGTACAATTGTTGAACCAGTTTAAAATCTGGCAACCTATTACCAACCTCTGCATTGAATTTTCCGAACTAAGCTCTTCAAATTTCAGAGTTATGGCTCTGAACCGCTTTTGAACCACTGGTTCGGTACAATTGTTGAACCAGTTTAAAATCTGACAACCTATTACCAACCTCTGCATTGAATTTTCCGAACTAAGCTCTTCAAATTTCAGAGTTATGACTCAGAACCGCTTTTGAACCACTGGTTCGGTACAATTGTTGAACCAGTTTAAAATCTGGCAACCTATTACCAACCTCTGCATAGAATTTTTCGAACTAAGCTCTTCAAATTTCAGAGTTATGGCTCTGAACCGCTTTTGAACCACTGGTTCGGTACAATTGTTGAACCAGTTTAAAATCTGGCAACCTATTACCAAACTCTGCATTGAATTTTCCGAACTAAGCTCTTCAAATTTCAGAGTTATGGCTCTGAACCGCTTTTGAACCACTGGTTCGGTACAATTGTTGAACCAGTTTTAAATCTGGCAACCTATTACCAACCTCTGCATAGAATTTTTCTAACTAAGCTCTTCAAATTTTAGAGTTATGACTCTGAACCGCTTTTGAACCACTGGTTCGAAAGCATTATTGATCCTGTAAAATACCTGGCTACCTAGGTACCAACCTCTACAATGAATTTAGCACTTTCGGAGTTATGGCCTTGAACCACTTTTCTTAAACTGTTTCGGATCTGATACTGAACCAGTAAAGTTGTTCCTTAGTCCTACATTTCAACACCGTAGCTGCTTATTTGAAAACTTTTACACTTCACTCCAAACTTACTCCCAAGGGTCCATCCTCTTGGCTACAGCAAAAACATTTCTATGCTTGAGAGGGAGACAACTTTGTCTCCTAATTTGTTTATAAGAATCTTTTGCTAGATAAAATTGATTCATCGCTACCCTCTGCGAGCCCTCAAAAACAATGCAAAGCAATAACGAAACAAACAATTCGCATTGAACGAATATCAACAATGCAATTTATGTGTCAGTTTTCGACAAGTTCCCAGATGAAACGGAAAACGCCAAAACCAAACAATAATATGGCAACGGGTCTATTGAGTGCACACACACACACACACACACACACACACACAGCCAGTCTCCTGGCAATTTTAATAACTTTTCTGAGACGTTTTTGTTTGGTTTGTTTTCCTCCCAAATGAAATTTGTTGCATTTGTTTACAAATCAATTTGACTAATGTGGTTGATTGGGGCATTTCAACAATGTTGTTGTGCTTGTCCGTTGCCAAACCAAATGGAGATGAAACGTGCGTTTTGTGGAACAATTGCCGCATCGTTAAAAACGACGTTGGCACTTTTACTTTTCCTTTGCATCTAAAAAAAAATATGCGTTTCCCCCCCGTTCCTGCAGCAATTAGAACAACACACAAACTTTTTGAAGCGTGCTCGCGCTTTGCCCGCCACTCGCTTAGTTTGTTGGGTGCGAAAATGTTTGCCAAGCCGTTGGATGCAACCGAAGTATTTAGATATTTTGACCAGCAAAAATCGCTGTTATTCTTTTTTTTTTGTTTTTGGTACGTGTTGTATTTGTAAAGCTGTAAAGCATTTGCGCATGAATGGTCGCCCATTTTGGGTTTTGGTAGGAAAAAGGATAAAAATCGAATGGCAACAGAGACTTTAACGAAGAGTTTAGGTTTAAAATGTTTTAATTTGGTGCAAACTGAACAACTGTGCAACAAATGAAATGCAAATCTTTAACATTTACCAGGGACTGGCGTTGGTCATGAGCCAAACGTTATCTTAAAGTTGAACCAAGTTTTCGACGAGTTAAATGTTTAACTGGTTCAAGAACGGTTCCGGAACAGCTGAAGAAAAGTGGTTCAGAGACATAACTCTGTAAGTTTAATAGCCATGAATAGAAAATTCATGGTAGAGGTTGGTACTAGGGAGCCTGGTATTTAACTGGTTCGAAAACCGGTTCCTAACCAGTGGTTCAAAAGTGGTTGAGAGTCGTATTTATCAACTTATTCAAGCCGTAAAGTGAGGATTCAGTGTGTAGGTAGGTAATATGGTGTTTAGATTGGTTACTGGTTCAAGAACTGTGCTGAACCAGTGCACATTGGGCCAGATTTCAGTTTGGGCGGCATAAATTCGAAAAATGAAGATTGACAATTGCAATTTGGCACATTTGATAGATATTATATAATAATTGGGCAAAGTTGTACAACAATCCGACCACGCCCCCCCCTTACCGCCCACAATAGATTAAGGCGCTCTTCTGGTATAGGCGGCTGAATTTTACCTGGTTTCTTCGGGAAATGATTTTGTAATTCTGTTTTTTGTATTTGGATTTACTATTCATTACAAAAAATACAAAATTAAAAGTGTGCCAATGAGAGGGCTGTTTAAAAAGTTATCGGCCTCCAAAAAATGGTCTTCTAAATAAAGGTTTGCTGCAAATATCAAGAGAATTTGCGCAAAGCCGCAAAAAGCATTGATAACACGATGAGAAATACACTTTAAGGTCAAACTCTACATATTTACTTTTTGTCAGAAATTGTCAGAAAGTTCTTTTTTACTCCACAATTCACGGGCACGTTGGTTAGGTTTTTTCTATATAAGGGCATAACAAAACGGTAAACAGCAACAACATTTAATAAGAACAACACACAATTTGTTTCAGTATTCACATTCTACATACCTTTGCCTTTAATTTCCATATTTTACATTAAATTTTTAACAACAGGTGATAATTTGGCACAAGCTTAAAGTTGAGCGACCGTTTCTCGATTTTATAACACAACAAGCAGCTGGCCGAACACTTGACTTTGCAACCCTGCTAAAAATCCAGGGCTGCACTGATATCAAAACGATAAGTGGATTTAATATGCCTAATGTATGCTCTTTAAGAATATTTGATTAAGATCACGACTTGTTTCCATAAAAATTTTGAATTTATGCCGCCCAAACTGAAATCTGGCCCAATGTGCAGTGGCTTAAAAACGGTTCAGAGTCGTATTTAAGAACTTAGCTGAGCCATGAACTGGAAATTCATGTTTCACTGGTTCAAGAACGTTTCCGAAAGTGGT
Source organism: Lordiphosa fenestrarum (assembly GCA_035044985.1). Lineage (NCBI taxonomy): Eukaryota > Metazoa > Arthropoda > Insecta > Diptera > Drosophilidae > Lordiphosa > Lordiphosa fenestrarum. The sequence goes on along the minus strand of JAWNNO010000297.1, from coordinate 1,681,828 downwards.
TTAAGAGCGGTTCAGAGTCTTAGGTAAGAACTTATTTCAGCCTTGAATGGAAAAAAAGTGGTTCAAAAGCAATTTAGAGCCATAACTCAAATTTAAAGAGCTATGCATATGTATTTAAGCATTTCCTGCATCAACTCCAGCGCCTTGCCAGTTTCAAAAGTGATTCAAAGCCAAATCTTGCAAGCCTTTAAAAGCGATTAACTTTAAATGCAAGGCTTAGTTAGGCAGCGGTTGGCAAAACAAAAAACACCTTCAATTGTATTAAGCGGTTATTGATTGCAATATATTTCTCTACAATTTCCACTCATTAGCAGTTTTGGCCCTTTTGTTTTTGTTTAATCTGCCCAAAATATGCAAAGTCGTTTTGCTAAATTGAAGCCTTTAGTTGCCTTTTTGCAGACGGCTTAGCTTGTTGTTCCTATTTTCATAAATTGTAAAGCCTTTAACAAAATAATTCCTCACACAAACTCGAATGGAGCAGCAGCAGCAGCAAAATCATTGCTTAATTTTAATATTTCTGACCCAGAAATATGCTGCCGCCGCTCTGGGCAGCTGCTCTTCCTCATTTGCCCCCTGCATTCCCAAACTAGTCAAAAAATGTATAAATAATTTGACGCAGATGCGTAGAGACAGATTTTTGGCTTTTCCTACATACTTTTTGGCGACAGAGAGCCAGAGAGAAATGGGAGATATATTTTTAGTCGCTCAATAAAAATCAATTCCAGAATCAGCCTGGCCAAACACTTTGAAGTGAAGCGAATTGTGAGGCCCCACCCCCCGACCACCGACCGCCACCCTATTCATTCATGTCTAAATCTGTTTTGGTAATGTTTTTGTTGTAGGCGCATAAACAAAACTATAAAATGTTTTTCCAAATGAAAATGAACCAGAGGGCGCCACATAGAGAAATGTCTGTGTTTTCAGGGCCAGACTTGAAAAGCTGCTGAAGTCAGAATTCCTGTGGCTGCTTTGCTTGTTGTTGTTGTTCGAGTTGACCCCGATTTGTCAGTCAGAAATGTATGGGGGCGATTGTTTTGCAGTTTTAGGCTAATTGAATTTAGTTCGTATCAATAAACAGCAAACGAAAGTTGGCATTCAGAAAGGAAGGAAACTGAACCAAGGTTAGGGCAGGCATTCAAGTGGAAACCAGAGTTTGTTTTCCTTGGGAATTGTGCCCGAGTCTGCAGCATCTTTATCGATATTCATTACACAATCTAAGAGAGAGCTCTTAATGCCTTTGCCGCACCTCCAAGGGCCCCAGCTACTTATTTATAGGCATTTTGCCTTTGTCAATTGACCTTTCCGAGGATGTAGTGGATGGGATATTCAATGTCAATGCAGCTGTTTGGTTTGACAAAAACAAGCCATCAACAACACACACACACGCACACATAATTGTTGCGCCTTCGCCTCCTACAACCGGCGGTGTCTGTTTTGGCTGTTCACACCTCTCGCACACAACACGAAAACTTATTTCTGACAAAATCATTTTGACAACTTTATGCCAAACTAAAGGAAGCCGCCGCAGGCTTTTCGAGTGTCCTCCCCACTCTGCATGCATATATGGAAATTTATGCGTGTGTTTTCTTACAATTTATGGCCTGCAATTAGTGGTGGGTGCTGGGGAGAGAGAGGGGGTGTACAACATTGCATTGTCACTTCTAATGACTTGCCGGCATATGAACATAAACAGGCCATAAAAACGCCAACTGTTTCACGTGTCGATTTCTTGTCTTTGATTTTTCGGTATTTCCCTTGTGTGAATTTTGTTGGCAAGTTCGGATTTCAAGAGTCTTTCGAGTGTCGAGTGATTTTGATGAAGGGCGTTCGTGTCTTGGTCATTAATTGAATGACACTTACCTGGAATGAAAGAATGAATGGAAGCATATTAGTAATTTAGAAAGTGTTATGGGGGGTGTGTAGATAGAATTTAAGGGGTGTTTCTTTGTATATGAACAGCTTTATGGCAGATGGGTGCCTTATATGCTGACAGTTTTTCTATTTTTGTTACTTGAGTGTGAGGAAATGCGACACCCATCAGGCATTTAGCTGTTTTATATGCAATTCTTTGAAGTATTCATACGATTTCTTATTTCTGCGAGTAAATGCGGCACCCAACTGACAGTTCTTTTGGATATTCTTATGATTTCTCTTTCTTTTAAGCCCGACCGTGAGCAAATGCGGCACCCAACTGACAGTTTCTTCAAATATTCTTATGATTTCTCACTCTTGTGTACTTGACTGTGAGTTTTTTAAAATATTCATATAATTTCCAAAATTTTTGTACCTGACTGTGAGCAAATGCGGCACCCAACTGACAGTTCTTATGAAAATTCTTATGATTTATCATTATTTGGTAGTTGATTGTGATTCCTTACAGAAATTCGTATTATTTCTCTTGTTTTTGTGCTCGACTGTGAGCAAATACGGCACCCAACTGACAGTTTCTTCAAAAATTCTTATGATTTCTCATTCTTTAGCAACCGACTGTGATTTCTTACAAATGTTCTTGGTATTTCTCATTCTTTAGTACCTGACTGTGAGCAAATGCGGCACCCATTGGACAGTTCTTCTAAATATTCTTTTGATTTTTCATTCTTTGGTACCCGACTGTGAGCAAATACCACTGAAGGTAGTGTCCCATTTGGTTCAAGGATCTCTCGGTCCTATGATAAGCAGACTTGTGTGCTGTCACACATACCAAGTCGTTTTGCATGTTCCTTTTGTATGAACAGTGCTTGGTATAAGCATTTATGAACCACTGTATGCTTAAGTGATACGTTTGAATAGCCGAAAAGTATGCAAAGTCTTTGAAAATGTTGTAAATAATCCAATTCTTTGGTAAAAATGAGCAATTTCGATAGATTTATCATCGAACGTACACACAAACACAGCCTATGAAACGATTCTGCTATTTTTAAGATTAAGAAGAAATGAGCTCGTTGTCAAAGGTTTTAGCTGGTAAATCAAATTCAAGGGAAGACCCAAGGACAAGCTTTAGAGCTGAAACTGGCTGAACCAAAAAGCGTAAGTGAATACTATTAACTTTATATTTGTTTTCATTTTCAGCTGATAACTTTCTGTTCAGCTCTGAGATCACTTGATGTTACAGTTAGAGATACCAACGTCTTCCTGCTACTTTTGGCTTTCTTACATGCAAACTAATTAAAATAATTTCCCACACTCAAGTCGCTGGCTCTGCGGCGTCACCACTCTCTGGCTGTGTCATGTGGCTTCTCCGGCAAAAAACCGAAACTAGCTTGCAGTTTCTGGAGCTCTCTTTGATATATGGACGCGAGTGGCTTTGTTCTATGGCCGGGAAGGAAGCCAGCTCAACCACTTAAGTCAAGCGGCGGCAGTGGCGACGCCGCTGCTGTTGCAGTCTTGTGGGGTTGCAGTTGACAGTTGTTGGAGTTGGGTGAACATCAATTTCCCATGCAGTTTATAAAAATAGAACGTTTTCTGCTGCCGCTGCTCCCCCAGGCACATAATGAGGCTGGCTGGGCAAAACAGAATGTATCTTATAGATGCAATTAGTTTTAAAAATAGTCGAGGTGTCACTTTTCCCCTTCCAACAGAACAATATGGAATTTTGATCCGACATTTGCGTAATTCATAGGCTGCATTTGATCAGTTTTCGGGGGAAACTTAATTGGGCCCTGGCGTTACAACATATTTTCCCAATTGGCGGCTGTCAGTCCGTTGGCTTGCAGCACTTTAGCTTTACGGCTGTGTCAACACAGCTGTGAACTTTCCCCGCCAAAGGACAACCGAATTCAAATGAAAATGTTAACTATCCTGTTTACATAAGATGTCAATTAAATGTTGCCATCATCCCCTGCCAAAAATCCACCCGCTGCTTTATGGTCCCCAGACTTGGCATAGTTTTAATGGGCGCAATGCCTAAACAACATTATCGTCGTACGCGGGTGGGCGATGTTGTTGTACAGATTGAGGAGGGTTGCGCCAAGAAAAAGCCAAAAGCAAAAAAAATAGAACACAAAAAGACAGAATCAAAAATATTAATTCGATTTTTGCAGGCGCATAAATCAGAGAGGCCTGTGACAAGGCAAGATAATGTTGTTGAAAATAAAGGCAGCTTAGAGATGACAGCGTGATAAGATGAGAATCTTGTCCGGACCAACTGAAGGCATAGTTGATTTGGCCAAGGGCGTAGCCAGCTTTCGGCGAAGGGGGGGCAAAACAATTTTGCCAGCCCTTAAAACTCCAAAAACTTCCAAAAAGTAACCGTAAATTTTTACAAGCCTATTGATATTATTTAAGGGGGGTGGGGGCCACGGCCCCCCCTTCCCCCTGGCTACGCCCTTGGATTTGGCTCTGGTATGTCAAATAATCAACGTTGTTGCTTGCCCACTTTCAAAATGGTGTGATTTGAGCGGCTACTTTAAGTGTGACCAGTCTTTAAGACTTTTTAGTTTTTAAGTCTTATCTTAATCAGAAGTTTTGAGTCTTAACACAGTATTATGAAATAGTTTTTCGCTCTTTACCTTTCCTTCCTTGGAACTTCATCCTAGCCTTGATTACTTTAGGTGTGACCATTCGTTATAAAGTTTCACATTGTTTAGCTTTAGCTTCAAAAAGTTACCAATTGTTTAGGCTTGGCTTACTCAGAGCATAGTCTAGCCTTGGGTACTTTAAGTGTGACCATTCGTTTAAAAGTTTCTCATTTTTTAGCATGCCCTGACTCATCTTGCCTTGACTAATCTAAGTGTGACCATTCATTACAACATTTCTTATACTTTAGCCTACTTGGCAAATTTGTAGAAATATTCAAGCAAATCACTATAAATTTTTCGAAAACATTCATTTCCCCACTGCCATCTCTACCCGACCTAGTCCTTAAATCAAAATCTAGCTTGTATCGCAGCTCTCTCTCTCTTTCTCTGTCTCCCCCCTTCGTTTAGCCATGCACTTTGCCAAATTGTGAATCTGATTTATGGCCCTAGCCATTTTGGCAGCGTTGTTAACACTTCATTTGAGCTGAAATATACCCAAGATCTAGTCTCTAAAAAGACATAGCCCGTTGCAGGCATTTCAATTAGCATTAATCTCCAGTACTCCAGTAAGCACTAAGCCTACGGGTTGCGGGGGAATGGTTACAGTGCTCAATGGTGGTGGCGGTGGCGATGGTGAAGGCAGGAAGCGCTGTGGTGGTTGTACCATAACAAACACTAATGCTCTTTGCGCCACATTAAACGCATTTGTTGTCATTTTGTTATTTAAGTGGATTTTCAAATTTTCATAATTTGTTTGTAAAACAATTCAATTTTTTGTTTGTTTTTGGGACAGGCATAAAAGTCACAAAGGCAAATTATTTGCTCACATTTTGATATAAATTTAATGAAATGGGAATAATAGCTGATTTAATTGGACTTTAAACGAAACCAAACTTTCTAAAGCCAAATAATTTGCTTTGCTTTGGTTGATATCCAACCAAAAAGGCACTTTTTTTGGTTTAATTGGTACAAATTTTCATACAAACGTTAGCTAATTTATTTGCCTGTGCTTACAAACTTAAAGAAATTTGCACTGGCATACAAATATTACTTTGCTCAAGTTTTTCTGAAGATCTAAGGTTAGAAATTGGTCAAAGTGTTGCCCAAATTTGTGCAAATTTATTTGCCTGTGCTTACAAACTTAAAGAAATTCGCACTGGAGTAACAATATTACTTCGCTCAAGTTTTTCTAAAGATCTAAGGCAATAATTTGGTTAAATTTTCATACAAATAAAAGCAAATTTATTTGCCTGTGCTTACAAACTTAAAGAAATTTGCACTGGCATACAAATATTACTTCACTCAAGTCTTTCTTAAGTTGTGTGGCAAAAATTTGGTCAAATTTTTATGCAAACTTATGCAAATTTATTTGCCTGTGCTTGCAAATTTAAAGAAATTCGCACTGGCTTCAAAATATTACTCCACTCAACTTTGCCCCAAGTTGTTTGGCAAAAATTTGGTAAAATTTCTACCCAATTTTGTGCAAATTTATTTGCCTAAGCTTACAAACTAAAATCAGAGATCTAAAATTTGTCAAAGACCCTCGTTCAGCTAAAAAGACCCACAAGATGAACATTTTTCTTGAAAAATTCCATCTCAAAGAGGGTGAGACACCCGAAAAAGTAAGTTTTTAAAGCGAAAGCAACTGCCTAATTTGTTATACCTAAGTTGATGATATTTTTCGAAAACTTGTAAAGCTTTTCAGCGGGGTGAGTCCTCATTTATTAATCCTACTAAAACTTGTACCAAGAGTTCAACCAACAGAGCTGTGACAAGGTTTTAGTTTTTTTCCCCTCCCCCCCAAAACGCATAAAAATAATTGCTGTCGATCTGTCGTTCCATCAAATTGCCAAAGTGTGCAACAAAAAAGGTGCCCAGGGATATGGGTAAGAAGTGGAATGGTTGGGAGACAAGAGCGAGGGTGCATCAATAGTTTGATTTCTGACGCGTGTCGGTTTAACATCGGGAGGGTTGCTTGCTTTTACTGGGAGTGTCTTTTTCCCCAAATACAATTTTGCTGGTTTATTTTTATGTTTACGATTGTTTCAATTTTGTTTGTTGCAAACAAATAGGCGGAAAATTTGTTGTACGTCCAACAAGAGGCACGCGCGTGTTGCGGCCTCATTAATTTTTTGATTTATTAATTATGCATTTTCATTTGGGGAACAAGAATTAGGAAAGCGTGTGCTAAGGTCGTTTCTGTGATGTATGGAATAACATTGTGAATCAATTAGGACAGCCGTCTGACTACTTTTGAGAGGGGGTAACAGAGAGGTAGTGGCTTATATAGGGTCACTCTCTCAACATCTTTCATTTCGCCCATATGTCTGTTTTAAGCTTTCTTTCAAGGCCTGGCCCTACTCACTTCCCCCACCGCTTGGCCTAATGATGTTGAAATGACTTCCTTTTGTTGGTGTTTGCCTTTTATATTTTTTGGTTTTGTCCCATCTTTCCAACCCACAATTTGTCAACGGCAAAACAACAAACAACGAAGTACCCACTTGAAGCTGCTAAGAAGTACGAAAAAGACAATCGCCTGACGGCATTTTCAATAATTTTTGTTGTTGTATTTGTGTGTGGCCCCTACGCCGCCACGGCGGAAGTCGTACGACTGCTCATGACATTTTGCACTCAATGAATCATAAAGATTGTTTTTTTGTTGTTTTTTTTTTTGGAAGCTTTATACGTTGTTGTTTTAATTCAATTTTTCTGCTTAATGCAGCCAAACGAAGCGTGGAAATTTTGCTGTTTTTGATGGACTCTGTCTACCTTTCTCTCTCCCTTTCGCTAGCTGGCTCGCTCTATTCCTGCCTTTACAACAGGTGTTTTGACTTTGTTGTTCAGCTTCCCGTATGGAGTCAGCGAGGCGTGAAAATTGTGTTTATGGGCATTGATAATGTAGCGGGGAGGGTGCATGGGAATTGGAGTAGGTGAGCTGATCAAGCGGATGAAGTTACGCACAGGAAGCTTAAGTCAAACGGTTGAAAAAGAGGTTCGAGTAAGGGACACAGTTAACTCAGAGAGGGACGCTGTTGGCAGCTGACTGTGAAATTCGATAAATTTTGATCATTTTATCATACTACAAATTGTTAAGCTTGACTGAAAAAACTAGCTTAAATCGAAGTATGCCCCTATCACCTTAGGCAAGTACTTCTTGGAGTCCCTTTGCTTTGCACAGCAGCCTAGCCAGAGATTAAGAATCATAAATCGATGATATTTAAACCCCTAAATGAAAGAAGTTCTTTGTCTAAATGAATTCCATAACCATTCCAGTTCATAAACTTAGGAAAAAACTCTCTGTTCTTCAATTAGGATTGTTTTCTGATATTGTAAGTTCATTTCGAACTATATTAAAACCGCATAATTCATACTTTTATGGCAAAAAGTCATCGTTTGTCGTTTTGACGACGCTTTTCTAGCACTAATCCTTCTGTAACGAAGATCAAGGCGAAGATCTAGGTGCATTAGACAGCCGAGGTTCTTGGGGCTGTAAAGGCTGATGTGGAATCCAATATTAACATCGTCTCTGCTCTCAAAGCCGACCCCTGCTCTAAGACTTTTTTAAATTAACTCTAAATGTAATTCTTGTGGCTGCTCAACCCTCACTGAACGTAGTCCAGTAAGTCACCTACTCCATTTGTTGATTTTACGCACTTAAATCAAGTTTCTATGAAAAAAAAAACTGAAATTGACAGAATTTATGGTAAAAGTGCAGGCAAAAGTACTTTAACCTAGTTTTTTCCTTTTAAGACCAAAGAATTTGATGTGTCTTGAGACACTTTTAAGCAAAAGAGGAGTCTAAGTCAAGATTTTACTGCCTTATGGCAGAACTTTTTCCTTCAACTAAGTCTACACAAGAAAAAATACGGTTTAGCACATTTTTCTCTCTCTCGGCACACAGAACCATAGCAAAACTCTGGCAAAGATTCAAAATGTGAAAAAAAAATAAACCTGAATCAGCAAAATTTAATCATTAGCCCATTGTGTGTGTGTATCTGTCTCTGTGTGTGCTTTACTCAGAATTTGATGCAGCAGAAAGAAAGAGCTTAAAACATAAAACCCAACAACGACGTTGATGAGGAATTCAACATGTTCCTGGGCTCCAACTCCAACGGCATCTCCTACCCCAAAAAAAAAAAAGAAAGAAAAAACACACACAAAATGTGAATGAACTTTTACTTTTGAGCAGACATCAAAACCTGCAGGTACAAGTTAGGCAAAACCATTAATCTCTCTACTCTCCACTCTCCAATGTCCACTGTCCACTGTACTCTAGGTCTGCCCAGAGCTGAGTCAGTTTCCAAACTGTTGCCGCCTGCCGGTTATTAATGGGTTAAGCTAATTATTGACAGTGATGCGGAGTGCTTGGGCGGAGGTGACTAATAACGGGGAGAGACAGACCCTTAGCTCCGTTTTATCCTGCAGCCAAAACAACAAATAACAATCAATTTAAAATTCTTTCCAATACATTTGGTGCGCAAATTATGCATGACAAATGTTTAAAAGTTCATGACTAAAATGCAAACAAAGAGCACGTCGAGGAGCAGCAGCAGCAGCAGCACTGCATGGAAGGGCTGAGCCAAGTGGCAGTTGGGTTCGTTGATCGGCGCATTGCGAATGCTTATGTGAAAAATTGCCATAAAATTATGAAAATGTACGCTAAACTATGCCCAAGGATGGATGGATGGATGGATGGTTGGGTGTTTGGTTGCCTGGGAATGGCAAAAAGTTCTCAAAGTGAAATGGTGAGCGAAAGTTTTGGCTTTGTTTAAGACGAACTAGTTCATCAGCTTTATGCGAGTTGGTATAAGTGCCATAGTTATTATGTGCAACATTTTTAGTTTTGATGGGGTCGATTTCTGTGGTGGTAACCAAGTGGAATGGATAGTTGAGTATATCGTATATCAAGTTTTCAGTACTTAGTTCTGTTAAGTAAAAATATGTTAAAATTTGTAAAAAATGTTTAAATTTACTAAAAATTGATCTTCTGAGCTGAAACTAATTCAAAAAGGTTTGGCCAATTAGGAACTAGTTCACAAATAAAACTCTTTTACAATCAAAAACATTGAAAAATGAAGCAATATCATTATAATTTATGTAAAATTACATTCAAGAATCGAAAATCTTTGACAAAAAATCAATAAACCAAAAAAGAACTAGTTCATTTGTCAGAATGCAGTCTATTGTGCAAATAAACTTGTATATGCTCATAGAAAATTGACTCTTCAGCTGAAATAGTTTGAAAAAGTAAGTTTTTCGCAAGGAACTAGTTCTAACGAGAACTTTTTTACATTCAAAATGTCACCAAGTGAAAGCTTTCTATAGAAATGTTAAAATAGAATGAGTCTGTATCAAAATTTAAGCTAAATTGTTTTCTGAACTGAAACAAGTTTCTAAATATTAGTGTTTTGTAAAGAACTAGTTCACAGATTGAACATTTCTACTTTGTAAACACTTAAGAATGCATTTTACAAACATAAAACCAAAAAAAATTGTTAATCTTTCAACAGAAAAAGACAACAAACTAATGGAACTAGTTCATTCAATGAATTTATGAACTTGTGGAACTAGTTCAGTGAGTCGGTGTTCCCAATTTACAATATTTCATCTGTTAACAAAGAACTGGTTCATGATTTAAAAAGAACAGCATAAGCTGGTTCACAAAATGAACTTTTTAGGGTAGAACAAGTTCATAAACTATTAAAAAGTCGACAACAAATCACAAAAATTAACACACACACAACTTGTAAGCTGCTTGACAGTTCCATTACAAAAGCCTCAACAATATTTAAAACAAAACAAAAAGAACGAACTAGTTCCTTTAATAGTGCAAACTGATGTCAATTGGTGTCCCCTGCCCCTGGCTTAATAAAACCTGGCCCTGATGCTAAATGGAATAAGTGGTTACATCTTTTTTTTGGTTTTTTTTTACCCAGGTTACTCTCATCACATTGCAACGCAACAGCAGGAAGAGGAGGAGATTCACACTGGTCACGTCATGTGAATGTGATGGAAATGGTTGGATGGATGGATGGCTGTTGCCGAGGTTTATTTGGTTAAATGCTGAAAATTGCCAAAAGCAGCGGAACAAGAAGGAGACGACGTCGACGATGCAGACGGACTTGATGATGAGCTGCAGCTGATAGCTGCAGCTTAATGGTGGGAACACAAACCAAACCAAAGAAGATGGCCACAAGGTAACTGCCTGCGTTTTTCCGTACTTTTTTTTTTGCTGTTGTTTTTGGGGCGTGAGTGGGCCAGCCAGCCAGCCAGCCGGCTAGGCCAAATTGCAGTGTGGGAAAGTTAATGAGTGGGACAAAAGTTGTGCTGTTAATGGAACTTCGAATGGAGTTTTGGGTTATGCAAAAATCCTCCACCAGCCAGGCAGCCCAGCCGCCAGCCCAGCCCAGACCCAAATTAAATCCAATGAAAACAATTGAACCTGACCAACCGACCGAACGAACCAGAAATTCTTTTGCCAAGAGTCGTCGTCGGTGTCTGCCCGCACACACACACACACACACACACACACAATTGGGCCCCAGCCATTGGACACCGGCACTGGGGCTGGCTGCCGGACAATGCACAAAAGTACACTTCAAAAATGTGAAATAGAAACGAATTGATTAAACGAATACAAAATGGAAGCAAAGAAACGTAGGACAATTGACCTCAACTCATGCACTTTGCATTACCAATTACCCAGGAAGGAGGTGGACAAAAAAGAAAGCATGTTGGGAGAACAAAGCTAGGAAACCCACACAAGTAACGAAATGCAAAAACGACATCAATAGGTATGACAATTGACGCCGCCGCAATCAAGAGGAAGGCCGTCAGGCAGGCAGGCTGGCCAGGCCGGGCCAGGCCAGGCCAGGATACAGAGAGCGAACGCAAAAAACATTAGAAAAAGGGTTGGCAAATGAAATGAACTGAAATCAAAGCTGAAATTAAGGGGAATCCCATGAAGCCGGCGAAATTATAGTCACACTGGAAACTTAGAGGAGAACTTTTGCTATAAGGTAGGAAAGTTACTTACTGCTACTTGAATCAACTTACAACTCGCCTTGTTGGCGAGCAAGTAATGCAGCCGCATAGCTGCTCGCTAACGTGAGCGGCAAACCCTTCAAATTAACATATGGCACCTTCTTTGTCGGGACTCGAGAAATTGTTTGATGTCCTTAAGAGATCCTCAGCTCTTTGGTTGGAAGATGACTTAAGGCTGAGAACTACAGCTGCCGAAACCGGACCAAAGAGGCAGATTTAAGTCATTTTTGAGCGTTTTGGAAATTGTAAAAAAATTTTGATCAACTCAGATCTTCAAAATTTGGCTGATTTTTTGGTATTTTTAGTAATGATTGCTGTTTTTGGTGATTTTGGATTTTTGTATTTTTCGATTTCACACATCTTTTTTTTGGTTTTGAAGTTTTTAGTCATTTTTTTGAAGATTTTAGAACATTTTGCAGATTTTTGGTGTTTCTCAAATTTGATATATGTGCAATTTGAAATTTTTCACGATTTCAGGGTTTTATTTGAGAAAAACTACGATATTTCTTTCAAAATTTTCGATTTTTTCTAGTATTTTCTCATTCTTCTTGTGGTTTTTAGGCCATATCAATTTTACTTTTATATTTTGAAGGTTTCTGCTAAAGATTTTTCAATTTAGATAGTTTGTGCAGTTTTTAGTATTTTTTTCTGAGTGTAAATTATACCAAGTTTTGGTATTTTTTGTACAAATTCGACAAATTTTAATTTAAGAGATTTGGATTTGTACTTGAAATGTACCAAATTCCATTACTTCTGGTGAATACTTTTAATATGTGATATTTGTGAACTTATTTTTGTAGTTTAGTATTTTTTTTTAGTATTTTCCAGTTTTCAGTCTTAGTTTCGTTCTTTCTCTCAGTGTGTGCACTGGTCTCTCTGTCAATTCTCATTGTTATGCAATTGCGCCAAGCCAGTCAATTAAAAACATGCAACCAACCAATCCTCCCCCACCCCTCCACACCCTCACCAGTTTGGATTAGGGCCAAAGGCAAAAGGCTTTTGGTGGTTTTTTGCTGCTTTGTGCCAGCCAACGGATATCATTGACCTTACGAACTCGACAAACTAAACGTTTAGAGGGAAGTAAGACATAATCCAATTAGCAATTAGTTGTGTATGCCAGGCGTCATCGGGTTACCTGCATACCTGAGGGAGATGGTTCAATAGATAGGCCGGCCGGCCGGCCCGTCTACCTGTCTGTGGGCTGCATTTCAATCGAAGAGAGAGAGGACCCGTCTAATAACTCAATTCACTCACTTGGCAGGCCTGGCACGTCACCGCTTCCTGTCTGACAATTTTCCTTAGATTTTTCAATCAAAAACTTAGAGCCAACCTTTTGGGAAATGTACAAAAACATTGACTAGCGTTTGCTTGCATATATATTTTTTTCGTTTCGTTTGTACTAAAATCGTGAAATTCCGTTGTGCTTAAGACACTGATGCTTTGGGTAAGTAAACATGTGGCTTTATCATTTGTAATGATTTACTGAAAACTGGATTTTCAATTTAAAGTTCATTCGTCATACTTAAGAGGGGCAGCACAAGCAACCCATCAGCCGAGAACAATCCTTCATTTGTATTTTTCAGGCATTTCTTGTTGTTTTTGATGCGGGCACCGAAAAAAACAAAACAAAAAACAGTAGTTTGATAGGGGGACGACTGTAAGTTGTACTGGCGCTCTTCTGCCTCCCTTTGCCACTTGAAACTGACAATCATTGGCATATTTTTCACACCAATTCATCTGCTTACATCTGTTTTTCACATTCTTTTCGCACTCAGAACTCATCATTATGTGTGGTAGATATATCTAAAAGCACAGCGCCATTTTGAGGACGACTCATACCGATCAAGAGTGATACCTTGTTTCTCAAATATGTTCCACGAATTTGCTTTCCTGGCCACTGACTCACACTGGAGGCTGCTGCTGTGCAGCTTTCCGTTGAAGTCAGCGGCCCTGGGGCCAACTCAGGTCTGACTCGCTTCTCCCGCCATCTCATCGCATCTTCCCCATCTTCAACTCCACTCCATAGATGGATGGACAAGTAAGCTTATGGTCAAGCGCCAGTCTTTTGTAGCACTTGAAGAGCAAGACAGGAAAAAGGAAATTCCAATTATGTTGCAAGTCTGGCCGTGCGTAGCAAAAGAATTGTTGCTTGTCTTTTCACTTCCCCCGGCGACCACTCCTCCTCGTCCCCCCGCCCTCTTCCTTAACCCGTTTTGCCTTCTATGCCTGTTCTAGTTCTGGGTCTTCTTTTGCGCGATGTTCTCTCGTTTTAATTTTAATCCAGTAAATTTCCCCTACCTCCCTACCACCCCACCCTTCCCCTGGCACACAATTGTCTTTTGTTGCGCATTATTGTTAAGGTTTTCATTTTTATTTTTAATTAAAAAAACAAAACTCCATTTGAAGGCTCTCAAGTTGTTGGCCCAAACCTAACAATAGCCGGCTCTAAGAGAGAAAGGGAGAGAGAGAGAGAGGGAGTCCTCCAAAGTGAAGTCATGATAATGTTTGATAATGAGACTGCCTTACACCACTACAACATAATTAGAGACGTACGTACATATGTATGTATGTACTTAACAGCCAGAAGTTTGCTTAAAAGATTCAGCCAAGTTGTTGCCTAATTAGCACAAAGATTATCTAAAGTTTGGGAGTTATTCACTTGGAAAGCAGCTCAAAGATGCGCATATAATAGAACATTATTCGGCTCAAAAAGGCAATACAAACAAAAAGAAGGCAGAATCAGCACTAAGCTTATTCAAAGGTGAACCAATTTGGAAAACCGTGAGTGCCTTCAAAAGGGTTTCAAGAATATGTGGCAAATACCATCAATCCCGGAATGTAGGCCCTCTTTTTAAACCCTAGCCTGAACCGGTTCATAGCCATTTGGTTTAAAAGGAACAACTTTTAAGTGGTATAACTTGTATACCCTTGCAGCACGATTTTTCAACTTAGACTACTTTATGGACCTTACTTTTTTATGGGAGCTATACTATATAGATGTCCGATTTCGACCAAACTTAGTGGAATCGTGCCAAAGCCTAACAAACGAACATGTAAGAAATTTGGAGTCGATTCCATTGAAAACAAAAAAGTTTTTCTCACTAAAACTAGTTTTTCGACCGATCATTCGTACTGCAGCTATATGCTATAGTCAACCGATTTGGACAAAACTTTGTAGAATTGTGTAAAAGCATAGCAAATAAATAAATGCCAATTTTAGGGAAATTTCCATTGAAAACAAAAAAGTTTTTCTTACTAAGACTACTTTTCGGACTCCACTTTTCTATGACAGCTATACTATATAGATGACCGATTTCGACCAAACTTAGTGGAATCGTGCCAAAGCCTAACAAACGAACATGTAAGAAATTCGGAGTTGATTCCATTGAAAACAAAAAAGTTTTTCTCACTAAAACTAGTTTTTCGTTCGATCGTTCCTATGACTGCTATATGCTATAGTCATCCGATCTGGCTGGTACCGACAAATGTGCAGCGTATTTGTACTTAAAGACTTTGTGCAAACTTCGTTGAAGATAGCTTTCAAACTGACCGAGGAGATGGCATAGAAACAGACGGACTGGGCTAAATCAACTCAGCTCGTCGTGCTGAACAAGAATATATAGTATACTATATGTGGTCGGAGATGTTTCCTTAAATGCGTTACAAACATACAAACAATTTTATAATACCCTCTGCAAGGATTCAATTTTTGATACACCTCCAACACTAATCCAATCCGCCCGCCCCCTCCCCAACTTGAGCACACTTTAAGCCCTTGTCCAGTGACTAGGCTTGTGATTTTGTCTATCAACTTGTTCCCAGGGGTTCTGGGGGGAAAGCCGACGGACTCGACCAATTAAGCTAGTTTTTGGGCTTAGCTAATTGGAGAACTGGGACTGGGGCGCACTTCTGTCGAACCAAGTGTTTTCACAATAACGGTCGACCATAAAAGAAGAATGGAAAAATATGGAACAAGCACACCATTTAGTGCAGTTGCTACACATAAAAAGGTCAACGATGACGATGGGAGTTTCTTGTTGTGCGTTAATTAATTCTACTTTTTTGTAGAAAAAAAGTGATTCGACAAATTAAGCGGATGTGGTAATTGTTTGCCGGGTTTCTCTTCCCATTTTTTTGTGTTTTTGTTAAAGCGGGGTCAATGACTAATCTCTCTCTCTCTCTATTCCTCTCACCACTCGGCAGATCATCATCATCAACAACAGCCATGGGTAATGTACTTGCAAATTATTCTAGCGTTGAGGAGGAAAGGGATAAGCTATATCGTTTATTTGGCGTACAACTGGTCAATGAGGGTGATGAGCATGAGTTGCGTTTAATAAAGGAGGACAATGCAAAGGCCAAGGCGCCACCTACTGCCACTGCTCCCGCTTCGAATCTGCAACCTCTACCGCCTTTGGCTGAACCGGTGGTCAAGCGTGAGCTGACAAATCCCGGTACTGTGGAGGCTTTGCATCAACCCTGTCTCGAAGTGCAGCCCAGTACCTTTGAGGGCTTCAAGCTGGTTGTAAATCGGAATGTTAGCCGACAATTGACCATAGGACACCTCTTGCACATAGGCAAAGCAACGGAGACTTGCTGTCAGTTGGATGCCAGTTTCACGGGCGACACTCAGCACGAGATCACGGGAGAACATTTCCCCTATGTCATGGGTGAAGTGGATGCACGGGGTAGTGTTACCGCCACCATCGTCAATTACTTGACCTCACGTTTGCGCACCAAGCTGACCACCAGAGTGCTGCAATCCAAGCTGAATGATGTACAGTTCGTGGCGGATTATTATGGCAATGACTATACGGGAACGCTCAGACTGAACAACGTCGATGTGAGGGATCGCACCGGCGTGATAGTCGCCGCCTATTTGCAGGAGATTGTGCCACAAATAGCGGTGGGAGTGCAGATCATCTATCAGAGCGAGGAGATTGTGCCGGGTGGTGAGGCAGCCATGATATCGGCTGTCGCTCGCTATCAAAAGGGCAGCAAGGAGTGGTCCGGCCTGATCAGCCCGAATACACTGGAGATGTGCTATTCCCAGACGTATGGCCAGTGTTTGCGTGCCAGTGTGTACATGAAGGCGAACATTTTGCATCGTCAGGCGGTGACAACATTGGCCTACCACTGCATCATACCCGGGGTGAGTTTCAGTTTTCGCGGATCTTTGGATACGCGTGGTGTGATCAATACCGTTTGTGAGAAGCGTTTGGGACCGTTGCCCGTGTTGTTGGTGTTGAGTGGTAAAATGAATCTCCTATCGGATCACTTTCGCTTGGGAATGGGTCTGGTGGCGGGATAGAGTGGGAGTGAAGGAGCAAAGATAATGTGAATTCATCTGATGTAATGCCAGTTGAAGAACAAAGAGAGAGAAAAACTATGTTTATGGTGTTAAAAATGTTAAATTTAGAGCGTGTAAAGCATAACGAGTAGCGAGTCTTTCAAGGCTACATCTAACTATACACTACAATACCATACAAACAATTCAGCATCAATACGTTATGTTTTGGGGTTTGAAAAGTATATATTTGTTGGTAATATAATATAACGAGTAGCTGGATACACGCAGCGAGTCATTTAAAACCAACTGTAGCAATACACTGCCTCTTCCTGATCGTTAAGCTGTGTTTCCTTGGTACAAATGGTAAATTTGTGGTTTAAAAAATATAACGAGTAGCAAGACATACCCAGCGAGTCATTAAAAGCTAGCTCTAACTATACAAGTTGTATTCTCTATTGATAAATTGGTAAATTTGTGGTTTCTGAAAAAGCAACGAGTAGCGAGACCAGCTGGACGAGACACATATAGCTAGCTGCACTATGCAGTTACTATTTTGAATCGTTTAGTTAAGTTTGGGTGGTAAAAATGGTAAATTTGTTGCTACTCAAAACATAACGAGTAGCGAGAGAAACTTGGCAGGACTTTAATAGCTAACTCCACTAAGCAGTTACTATTTTGAGTCGATTAGTTATGTTTTGGGTGTGTAAAAAGGCTATATTTGATGCTGTACAAAACATAACGAGTAGCGAGATTCCTCGATTCTTTAAAGAATATACACATATGTATGATGCATTCGTTTTGTATACCTATACTGAGATTCCTTCTAGAAAAGTGGCATGATTCGGCTTAAAAATCAGCTGAGGTGTAGGTAACATGAATTTGTTTGTCATAGAACCTCGCACTGCCATGAGAACTGTTAAGTTTCCTGCATGTCGCCCTCTTTGTCTCATCTGTTTCTAGCACTTTCATTTAAGGCAAATTGAATAATAATACTGGTCGGTCGGTCGGTCGGCTTAACATCTTAACTAAATATTTGTACAACTTTGTTTTATGGTCGCCTCGCCATCCGAAAGTCAGGTGCGCTAACGCACACACATTCAATGGTCGGATTAAGCGTTAGTTTAAACAAATGTCGCAATACCCAACTACCCCAGGGACTAATCGCTCTACAAGCTGATGTAGTATACGAGCAGACTAGGCAAATTAATGAGCTCGCGACTTTATGATATTTGCTTGGCGTTGGTCTCCGGCTACGTTCGTGCTGATGACGATAATGGTGAGTTGCACAATCAATATTGACACAAGAGTTCCGAAAAAATAAGAAAACAAATTCTAGAGATAAGCAATTTTTGGGATCGTATTTATTTAAGTGTTTCAGGGTCAGGTAGAGTACATACACGCAGAGGATGAGGATGAGAACGTCAGAGCTCAGCCAGACCCATTAAATCTGTTGGTCTACATTTGATTTTTTGCGCATTGAACACACATTTTCTTCTAATTTTAAGCCAATTTATGCTCTAATGGTAGGAATACACTGTGCCACTTTACAACTTCATTTCAAACGCACGCGCGCGCTCGTGTCTAATTATAAACGCATCAAATGCAAAAACTACAAACAACAAAAAAAGAACGGTATTCAGTTTACTCACCTATAAACGAGCAGCTGTACAGCAGCACATGGATAATGGCGAGCAGAGATACTCCTCGCTGTTTGTTGATGGGTTGTCCCATTTTGATTGAGTTTCTTATTTGCTGTTCGTATCGATGCACAAGTTGAGGCACAAGAAAAAAAATGTGGAAAAAATGATCAAGTTGCTTTCGCGATGTGACCCTACTGGTAGGGCAACAGTTCTATGTTTTTAGTTAATCCGGTGTGGCGTGCAATCTGTAAGAAAGAAATGGGACGGTAAGAAGGTGGCTTTAATTAGAGAAAAGATACAGAAGCTTAACTTAAAAGTTGATTTTTGGTGGTAAAAACGGTAAACATATCGAGTAGCGAGACGAATATAGCAAGAAAGCCATAATTTACTCCAATTTTATTATCATTAATTCAGTTTTTATAGTTTTTAAGAATTTAACGAGTAGCGAGACAAACCTAGCGAATTATCTAAAGCTTACTTTCACTATACACGTACTATTGTCTATGGATAAGTTGTGTATTGTTGATAAGAATGGTGTATAAACGGTTTCGGAAAAAGAAACGAGTGGCGAGTAAAACTTGGGAAGTCATTTGTGGCAATCTGCCACTATACACGTCATAAAATGAATCGATAACTTAAATTTTGGTGATAAAAATGGCAAATTTGATACCATTTACAACTCAGCGAGTAAAGAAACAGACCTAGCGAGTCACCTAAGGCTAACACGTGCAACTCTAGTTTTTTGAGTTAAGTGTTGTGGATTAAAATGGTAAATTTGTGGTTTCTGTGGTTACTTGTTGTAAGTAGCGAGACCTACCTAACGAGTCAGAGCTAAGCTTGCTCTAATCTAACGAGTCAAAGCAAAGCTTGTCCACAAAATTGTTCAAAATTTGACTTCTGCAATTTATTTGGCGACTCGCCGGGAAGCAACATAAATAAAGTAACGAGTGACTTTAGTTTTATGCAACACGCAAAGGCATTTCAGGTACTTCAGAAACACTTAAACATGCCCATTTTTCGAAAGTGCTTTCAGTTGGAACTAACGAGTAACAAAGCAAACATCTCCCTAGCGAGCAACGAGTGACTCCACTGCATTTGATGCCGTCTCAAATGCCAAATGCTGGCCTTTACTTGTAAAATAACAACAAATAGATGGGGGACACACCATACAATAGTGCAATGCTTTGCTTTTGGGGGAGCGTCATTGTCGCTAGCTGCGTCACACACGAACGATTTCAGCGGCGAGAGTGTGACGCCTTAGTCGCGGCACCACTTGTCTGTGTGTTTGTTTGTGTATGTTATGTCTTTGTCTTGGCATTCTAAAGTTGGCAGCTAAAACCTGCTGCCGCCGCTGCTGCTGCTACCACTTGGCCAGTTTTTTGTAACGGAAATTACTTGACTCCGACTCGTTGTCTGTCGTCTCTCTGGCAGTCGAAACACGTCGTAAATGTTGAATGTGGCAGGGGAAGGAGGGGGCAGCTAAGGCGGGGAAGCCGCTAGTACGCATACTTAAGTAGCAGAATGTTGGCATTTTTATTCCTTTCCTTTATTTTTTTTGCCTGAATTTCCAATAATTTTTTTTGTTTTTTTTTTATGGATTTTTATCTGCTTATCGCTGTCTGAGAGAGAGACAGGCAGAGGCCAGACTGATTAGCGGTTTGATAAGACCACCTCCCCTACCCACAACTTTTCTCGCTCCCTCTCTTGTGTCCAACAGGTTTTGCTATTACATTAGTTATTGTAATACTCGAACATTTCAATCAATATTTAGGTTAAGCCTTGGCATAATTTGTTTCTTAGGCAAAAATTTATACAGAATTACAATTACTTGGAAAAGCTGCCTATAAAATATGCATCAACTTTTTCAACACGCTAATTATAATTGGCCACAATTTGACGACGATGACGACGATGACGACGACGTTGAGAGCCCTGAAAGTTGAGAAAATGAATAACTCTCTGAGAAAGAAAAAACTGAATCCATAATAATAATAATAATGGAAAATACCAAATTGGAAACGAGCTTGAAAATTGAATGAAAGTTAATTGTGGGAAGAAAGGGACAATGAAATTGTAACGCACCATATATGTAGTTACTTTTGTTAGCTCCTCGTTTACATTCATTGGGCATGTTTCCGTCAAATGCAAATGACAAGAGATTCCGCAATTTTTTTGTGTTTTTTGCGATTTTTACTTTCGCAAACATTTTAATTTAGAGACTTTAATTTGTTGTTGTGTAGCTGTAAGTTATGACTGATTCACTGATTAACAATCTAAGCACAGTCTCAACTGTACAAGATTGAATGCTGAATGGGAAAACTCCCGGAAAAT
Organism: Lordiphosa fenestrarum; assembly: GCA_035044985.1. NCBI lineage: Eukaryota > Metazoa > Arthropoda > Insecta > Diptera > Drosophilidae > Lordiphosa > Lordiphosa fenestrarum. The sequence goes on along the minus strand of JAWNNO010000297.1, from coordinate 1,661,006 downwards.
TTTGTATGTAAAAATCTATACATCATCGGATAGACTTGAAACTCGTTTTGTAGGCGCATGCCAAACAATTTGTGATATCAATTTCGATATTAAAAAATCCCAATCCCAGGCTGGTACATAGGTTATCATGAGTTTAGAAACAATCTGCTTAAAATTGGGTTTACAAGCTTTAAGACAAAAAAAAAACGAGAAAGCAAAGCTAACTTCGTCTGTGCTGAAGTTTTTATACCCTTGCAAGTGCTCGCTTAAATATTTTCAAAAAATACTCTTTTTCCCATTTTCCGACCGATCGTTCGTATGGGAGCTATATGATATAGTCATCCGATTTGGACAATTGTAGAATTATGTAAAAGCACGAGAAACAAACAAATACAAAATTGCAGGATGCTACCATTAAAAACAAAAAAGTTTTTCTAACTGAGACTGTTTTTCAGACCTATCTTTTGTATGGCAGGTATACCATATAGTTGTCCGACTTTAATAAAAATTGGTAGGATTATGAAAAAACATATAAAACCTACGATTACACAGTTTGGAGACGTTTCCATTGAAAAGATAAAAGTTTTTCATACTAAAACTAGTTTTCCGACCGATTGTTTCTATGGTAGCTATGAGATATAGTCATCCGATCTGGTCGGTTCCGACATATTAGTAGTGTGCAGCAAAAAAAAGACTCTGTGCAAAATTTCAGCTCGATAGCTTTAAAACTGAGAGACTAGTTCGCGTAGAAACAGACAGACAGACAGACGGACGGACAGACGGACGGACAAAGCTCAATCGACTCAGCCCGTCACCCTGATCAAGAATATATATAATTTATGGGGTCGGAAATGAATATTTCTATGCGTTGCAAATTTCTGGGCAAAATTATAATACCCTTTGCAAGGGTATAAAAAAACAGTTAAAATATTTGAAGAATTTTGGAAACTTTAAAAATATATTAACAAGCTTTTCTTCAATTCTGGTAAAACGAACTGAAAGGGGTTTGTTCTGAAGTTCTGAAATTTTCAATATTCCTTTCTTCAAATCGAGCTTAGCTCGCTGTTCTCAGTTCGGTGCTTTTAATTAGGGTAAAGAAACTGACAGAGGAGATCAAGCACAATTGAAAGAATAGCTTTTAGCCCGCTTTCATAGTTTCGTTTTTAATGTGAAGCAACGATTCAGTGAAGAGCGCAAACGATTTTTGCACTCATGTTGCTTTGGAATTCTCAATTAGTTATGGCATGGACTGACCGCTGTTGGACTGACACAATGGACAGGCAGAGACTGCGGCGGCTTTGTGGTGTTGTGTGTTGGTAGTATTGTCTTGGAGATCATGGATAGTCACTAGATACCCTGAGATGTCATGTCAAATGTGAAGAAGTTTGAACGGTACTGTAAAATGTGCGTGTAACTTTGAAAAAAATTGACGGATAGACTTGAAATTTTGGTTGAGTGTACTTAAATATATGTAGATTACTAATATAAAATAATAAATAATACTTTTTTTTTTTCAAATTTCTAGACTAGAATACCCTCTAAAGGTATCATCTTAATCGTGGATTAATTGTACTGAACCCATTTGGGGTTATCAAAAGAAAGTCAGTTTGTTTCGGGGTTACACATAAAGGTTGTTTCGGTTGCGGCACTAAACAAATTTTGTTAATAGTTGAGTTGTCATGCTTGAACTTTATTAGAGTTTTTGAAAGCTCAAAAATGCAAGAAAAACTACATTTAACACAGTGAATACTTTGACGAAAACCAATACAGCGGAAACAGACACGAGAACCGTCCAGATAAAGCCAACTTAATCCACCCATTACTCAATTTCCAGCGGTTTTCATTCCCAATTGCAACTAAACCCCAGATTTAACACAAATAGTTTTGGTTTATTTTGCAAAATGTTTGAAAATTTTTCAAAAGCCAATTTAAACATTTTTCTAATTTTGTCATAAAAAAAAAGACAATTTCTATTTGCGGCAATTTTTGTGTTGAAAAACTTGTTGGTGTTGTTGTTTTTTTTTTATGGGTGTCTATTTTTATGAGTGTTTGTGTGTACGGGCATAGTTTTTGGGGGCTCACTGTGTTTGTACATATGACTGAGTGTTTGTGTGTGTGTGTGTGTGTCTGTGTGCGTTAAGCACGCCGAACACGTTAATAACGCACAGCAGCGGCAACACTTAACAACAACAACAACAAACAGGGCGTCATTTCCAAGCGCTTCCAAAACCAGTTTTTAGCGTAGTTTTTGTTTTTGTATTGCACTTTATGTTTTACTAAACTTTATTTTATTTTTTGGCCAGCAACTCACGTGACTCAGCCTTGGTTAATAACTATAAAATAAAAAAAACAGCAAATATTTCTCATATTTATGTGTCACTCGAATTCTTGGCGATGGCCAAAGAAAAAACAAAACAAAAAACAACAACAAAAAAAAAACACATTCTTGTTAACAATTTCTTGACTTACTTCTTCTTGTAGAATAATTAAACTTTGTTTTACCAATTCGATTGACACACTCACACACACTTACGCGCGCGCACACACTTAAGCAATTGCAGTCAACAGCAATGCGCGTCCGTTACTAAACAGTTAACACAACAAAGAACGCGCACACACAGATGCACCACGGGAGCGAGAGAGAGAGTGACAACGGGAGAGAAAAGACAAGAGCGCAATGTTCAGCGAGACGCAGCAACTCGACGCGTTCGCAGTTGAAACACAACTGAAAGCGAAGCGTTGGCGTTGGCTATGGAAATGGAAATGCCGCCAGTGAAGCAGCACCACAGAATGCTGACGCCGACGCTGGCAGCATGTTGCCAGTCGCAAGCACATAAAGTGAGTGAGAGAGGGAGAGAGAGAGAAAGCGAGATAGTGAGAGTGGGTGAGTGAAGAAGAGTTGGTGGGACAAATACTGTGGCACTGTGGTTACCCGTTAAAGTTTTGTACGAATTTGAATACGTAACGGCTTATTGGAGCCCAATCCAGGGGTATTATAAAGTAATATAAGACCAAATTCTACAAGCAGAGTACACATTGCTTGATTTATCACACTGACTGTGTGATTCACTGAGCACCGAGCAGAGTGAGAGCACACAAAAATGTGCTTGTGTTGGTGAGCACTAGTGTTGGGTAGAGGTAGAGTTCATTTCACTGACTCTCTGGTTGAAAATTAGCGGCTTGGATTGTGTTTAACCTGCAGTGTACCTCTCAAAACCAACTTATACTAGGGATGACAACCCTGGAAAATATGTACTGGTTCGGTTCAGTGATTCAGACAGTATCTAAACCGCCGGTTCGGTTCAACACTTGGTTATTGGAGCTAACTGAACCGTGGTTTCGGTTCGGTTCAGTGGTTCCCGCATTATGAAATATTATGATTTTTTGTAGTAATGCGACTTTTCGAACACTTTTGAAATTGAATTCCTATAATCAATTTGAATATCTTTAAAATCCTTAGAAGGATGTGCAAAGTTTATTATGCTGGATTTCCAGGATTCGTCTATAAGTTCCTAGAGGAATGCTCTTCGAAAAGAGAGAATGTCAGCTAGAAAAGAATATGTACCATGCATCTCACCTACCCTATTTATCATATTATATGCGAAATAACTTCTGTCCAAGATTGAATTGAGGTAAGGAACAACCACAAAAAATTTAAAATATTGTCTACTAGAGGAAAAAATACAGATGGATGACAGGTATATGAGGAGTTCGGCGGCATCGCTAAATATTTGGAGGGTCAAACGAAATGTATAAATATTTTCATAGGGCGATTCCCACTAAAACTCGTCAGAGAACTGAACCGAACCGAACCGTTTTTATTTGTGGTTTTTGGTTCGGTTCAGCATTTCTGAAAGAAAGTTGGTTCAGTTTGTGGTTCGGTTCGCCAGCTGGAATAAGCGGTTCGGTACGGTTCAAAACCGGTTCGTTTCAGGACCGGTTTGCATCCCTGACTTATACAAAACTGAGAAGCTAATTACCACTTCCTATGCTTCAGAGAGTGTTCCATGCAAAATCTATAAACAAACTTTGACTATATCAACTTGAATTGGCCTAAAAATGGACAAATATTCGCTTCCCTTCACTTAAGCAGAAGAAAACGAGCGCTTTGGTTTATTTTAAGCCTGCATCATACTTTTCAAAACCAACTTATACCAAAATTGGTAGCCTATGTACCATTTTCTAGCTTTTCCACTCAAAATCTATGCACTTGATGTTAACAAATATGCACTTAGATAATGAAACCTACATAAATGAAACAAATTTGGCAGTATTTTTTGCACTCTGCTTGATAAAACTCGAAAGAGTCGTAAGTACTGTGCGATTGTTTTCAAAATTCTACCTCAAAGGTCTACAAGAACCTCAGTTTTTGTTAGATCTTCCATACTAAATATTAATCAATGATTTACAAATGCAAAACTCTCATCAACAGATTCATAAAATTGTTAAAAAGCTTAGGTATATATAAATATATCATACTAATTACACTTTAAAGCAGCGGTGGGCAAGAGATTACAGTTGGGAAGCACTCCAACAACAGCAACAGAAAAAAACTACACTTATTTAGCAAACATCTGGATCTTGCACACTGGAATGGTGCACCAAAACGCAATAGATTGCTTCTTTATAACTCACTTTGAAGCACACTACAGAGCATACTTTGATTTGATAAAAAAAAAAACAAAAAAAGGAATTAAATTAATAGCAAAACAGAATTTTTTACATCCAAGCAGGCCTGGATCATGCCTCAAATTCAGTTGCCTGTTGTCGAGACATTCTCTAGTCAGTTGAACAGAACAATTCGAACGTTGAACACCTATTCCAAATTCCAAATTCTAAATTTATATAAAAAAAAAAAAATTCGATGGATATATTTTCGGTCGTTGAAAATACATTAACGAAGGTAAGCAAGATTTTTTTTTTGGTCCTTTTTTTCTTCTTTATTTTTCTATTTTGGTGAGAGTTATTAAAAATTCCTCATTACAGTTCGTGGAAACAATTAATAACAACGCACTTTAATACTCTTGGATATCTGAATCTTAGCTTAAACACATTCATTCACACATGGTAAGTTTTTAACCCGAGGAAGGCGAGCGGCCATTAATAATAATCATGGTGCATCATCCACAGCAGAGAATCGCATCAAGCATCAATTAACACATGAGGACGGTACCTGGCGATGACATTGAAGAACGGGGATTGTCGCCTGAAGTTTGGCGTCCGCTGAGCCCAGAAAATACTCTTATGTATTTGATCAAACAAACAAATAAATGATAGTAAAACGATAATCCATTTAAATGGGGAAGGACATGGTTATAGTGATTGGGATGCCAGTTTCCTGCATAGGTTAATCTTTCTCAGATGAGTTGGTCCAGCCATGGCAGCTGATTAGATTAAGCAGCCCAGGCACAAGACGGCAGACTGTGGAGTAACTTTAACCTGGAACCCACGAAAATCCTCATATTTGGACAGGAAAAAGCTGCTATTCGTAGAGCTATAAACTCGGTAGATGAGCAGAATAGACCAGGACGGGGTCCTACCACAAACTAAGGTAAGGTTTGTGGAGAGGTTCAGAAGACTAACTCAAGCGCGGGTTTATCAAGGTAGTTTCTTAGGTTGCTTAAGAGTTTTCCACTAGGAAAACGCATACAACCAAGGGTATGGGGTATTTGGAAGACGCTGTTCTGGTCTACAGTGCTCTAGCTGGATTTTCTTGGCCCTTTAGACTTTTTCCTTTTGCTCTAGCTGTTTGACTTTGTCACAGATATACGTATAAAAGATTTCCTTTTAAATTTAAACTGAAGTGTCTCCAAAAGGCTACTAGATCAGTTGACAATTAAGAGATGAAACGGACTGTTCAAGGCCAGGTAGATTTTGTGCATACGGTTATTCTTTCCTAAATTCTAGTAACCGACATTTTTCTTGTCTCTTAGTTTAGTTCAAATGTTTGTATCTGGTACATATTGAGTGGATTCAGCTCCTTTATGTTGCTTATACCTATACTAGATCTTTTAATCGAATTGCTAAATAGTAGAAAGAAAGAAAAACAGCTCTATACCTTATTTATAACAAGAAAGAAAGTCGGTCAAGCCCGACTATAGCATACTCTGTACCAAGAAACAGTCTTTAGATCATAACTCGAAAACGGTTCATCCGATCTTCTCCATTCCTTTGGCGGATCGATAAGTTATCCTAATAACTAAATTTGTCTATCTATAAAACTGTGCGAGATATGAGGTTTTTGCCAAATTGTGGAGGCGGCAGGGGGCGTGGCCAAAATTGAAAATAAACTAAATCTGCCTGCAGACATAATAAGCATATGTCCCATACATGTCAAACCTCTATCTCTTACCATCTCTGAGATCTGTGCGTTCATAGGGACAGACAGACGGACATGACTCGGCTGTTGATGCTGATCAAGAATATATATACTTTATGGGGTCGGAGATGCTTCCTTCTGGATGTTACATACTTTTGCACAAACTTATAATACTCTATGTACCTACGGTACAGAGTATAAAAGGAATAAAAACCAAATTTCCGAAATCTTCTCTTGAATCCAAGTTCAATTGACAGAAACTCTCTTCCTTCTGAACTTAAGCCATTTCAATGTTCAATCAGGCATGAACCACTGTGCCACTGCCTGGTTCGGTCTGGCCTTGGCAACATGTTGCTGGCTCTTGTTTTTTGTATTGTTTCTATGTGTTTGAAACTGTAGTTGTATTTACTTATTTTACAAGAGGGGCGATAGTTTCTTAACTTTGTTTAATGTTTTTATTAACCCAAGTTGAGAAATTGGTGAGAACAAACGCCGTGTCATTGTTGGCAACATTTTCGTGAAGGCCACTTGTTGCCCAACTTCGAAAAGACGAATCGGTGCAACATTTCGAAAGCAACATTCGGTTGAGGGCGGGAATTGGCGGCTTAATTGCCGCTGTCAATTAAGGGGTACAGATCGTACAACTATACTCCTTATATATGCGTATGCGTGTGTTTGTGTGTGTGTGTGCGAAAGTCATCTAGTTGATAGCGAGCCAAATCTAGCGTTACGTTTCAGTGCGTTCTGCTGCAATTTACTAAATGCAATTGCGTATCTGACAGATGCACGACTGCAGATAGAACAGCCAGGATACGCGCAGTTATCATTGTTGTTTTGTTTTATTCCATTTTATTTTCGGGGCAAAGCCGAGCAATTTATCAACGACCCCCCTCCCACCTCGGGTAAGGGTAGTGTTGTCTTCGAAAAACCCTCCTTCCGCCTGCTCCGCCGCACCCGCTGAGCAATAAGTGATTTATAGGATTGTTATTTTGTCGTTTCATGTCGCACTTTCGCTGCGCTTTATTTATGTGCAAAAACCTAACCAAACGTTGCCACGCGTTAATTTGATTTCCATTTTATCGTCACGAGAGTCTTACGTCGAATTTGCAGGTCTGTGGGAGTTTTTGCAAGTCAATTTGGGGTCTGTAACAATTTTGCATGCCTAATTTGCTAATTGCTTTGAGCTGTGGGAAAGATTGGCAGGACCTTTTTTGGACTGGAAACATGGCAAACCTCTTATAAAAACCATTAAATGCTTCAATTTGTAGCTCAAAATAGTACAAATTGTACCTAAATTTCTATGGGAGGTCCAGGAATTCGTAAGCGGATTGTTGATCAGATTTCGGCATTATAATCAAATAAGCCTTAAACCATCAAGAGTAAAGTTTCGCCTGCCAATTGTAAAAATCTTCTTGTAAAACAACACAAAATACTTCAAATTGTACCTAAATTGTTAAGAAAGCTGCTTCAGCAACTCAACCAATTTGAAACTCATTTCTTGCCATAATTCCCATGGCAGCTGCATAATCTGCTCGTCTAACCTGAAACATTTCAAGCTGAATGTCTCATTTTCCTAATCATCGCCCCGCTGCTGCGTCAACACAGCATATACAGTTTCACTTTTGATCAGACGAGAACTAGCATTTTCACTTTTCCGGGATGAGCACGCGACATGGCAACCCAAATACATAAAGTAAACAAAACATGTCACACGGCGGCACAGACGACATGCGCCGGGCAGGCATCCTTCTCGTATTATGACTGCAGACTCTCTCCCCAAGGGCTGGGCAGGGGCTGAGGGGGGATGTCCTTTTTGTTGTTTGTTGCTCAAATGTCCCTGTGCGCTGCTCACATTGCACACAAAAACGGGCAAACATCGAAAGGTTGTACCCGGCTTAGTGTGGGCCTGGGTCTTGGATCCTGCAATATTATTTGCAGCCGAAAGTTAATTAAGGGTTTCAAACAGGAAAAAGTGAAATTCGGTCCGTGCATTGAACCGCAAATGAGTATGGGTGTGGGGCGGGGGGGGAGGGAAGCGATGCCAAGGCTACCTTACTACAAAAGCGGCGGCGGAATTAGAGCCTGGGCCAGGTCCATGGTCACCCGCGGCGACATGGCCATAATTAGCTGCGGCCAACGCTAATTGTTCCTTTACCTAGACCGTGGCGAGGCTGGACGGACCATGTGACATCTGTGACATCTCGACCTGATGAATGTGCGCGTGTGGCAGACGGTAACAGTTCGTATATCATGACATTTGGCCTAGTTTGATCTTTCGTTGAAGTGATTTGACACTTCCTGAAAGTGAGCGGGTTTCAGGAGCTTAAACGACTTAAGTTCTTCTCATAGTTGGACATAACTTTGTTCTTTACTTGCTAAGAGGGTTAAAAGTTGTTGTAAAATTCGTTTACAAGGCCTTGTTTCAAGTTTTTAGGCTCTTCAAAGAAAATTTCGAAATATATGGTCACACTTGATGCTGTATTTTAAAAGAATACTTCACAAATGACCTGGTTTTTGGATCTCCAATAAGAGATTACACTAAAAACTGTCAAAAGTAGTTCACCTGGTCACCCTAAAAACAATATTTCTACTCAAAATCTACTCAAAACCCTCAAAATGAATTCCAGAAATTAAAGATGCCACAAATTAAACAATGGAGGTGTCCAACTAAAGCTGGTCACACTAAATAGCGATCTACTCAAGAGGCTTTAAGGGAAACAGTCAAAAATCACATGGTTCCCTGCTTTTAAATTAAAGGTTATGTCTAAAAATGTCAATTTACGACTGGTCACACTAAAAAATGTATATTTATACTTAAAATCAAAGAAATTTCTTGTATATGATCAAATCGCCTGTTCGCAAAGAAGAATATTTATACTAAAATTGTCAAAATGATTTGGGGAAAGTGCCAATTCTTACCTGGTCACACTTATAGTTGTAAATTCTCAAAATATGCAAAGAAACGACTCGTAAATGTCAACTAAAGAGTTTAAAGTTATTTGATTCTTAAAATATAACTAAATTTCTGTCAATTCACGAAAATGATCAAGAACCCCTTGCATATGACACAGTTTTATGGTCTCAAATGAGAAGAAAATAAATATAAATATCACATCAAACCTGGTCACACTGCTGTCTACCCTCATTTATGACACACGTTGAGATCAGGCTCAAAATTCAGTTTAATTTCTTGCCTTTAAGCTAACAATTTGTTTTGTGAGAGGTCAACTTCCTGCCCTACGGCCAAACTGTTGCTTATGGGTGGTCCCGTCCGTCCAGCTTGTACCCGAATTTAGCTCAGAATCAGTTTTTAGTATCTAATGCACCTGCATGGCTGGCCCAGGCCCAGCACCAGCACCAGCATCATCTTCATCAGCCTCATCCAGCCAAACTTACTCAAATTACACAATCCGCTGGCAGTCAGCGGACCGACCTAATGATTATAAAATGGTTAATAACTCTATATAAGCAATTATGGCCATGACGATTTCCCCATCAGCATCCAGCAGCATCTTCATCCATCTCAGTTACCTACGGCTCTTTGATGCCCTTCTACATTTTCGTCTTGGCTGTATTGTCTGAAACGAAGGCACAAAAGCCAAAAGGCGACCAACTGACAGGTTTTGTCTGCGCCAGGAGAACATTGAGCATCTTCGTCTGGACTGACTAATGATGCCAACAGATTAAACTGCATTTGAAACCGAAAAAAGAGCAACTGATGAATTATGGTTTAAGAGAAACTATTCAAAGATATATAGATCCATTTGTATACATATATATGTATATGTGTAGCAGGATTGATAAATTGATATTTCATTTGGCAGCGGTGAAGATCACAAATAAGCAGGGGGAGTAGTTAAGGGAGAAGGTGGGGCTGGGGTAAATCATTTAATTAAATCAAACTCCAACAGGAAATGCTACCCAGTTGCATAAGCAATAACTTTTCGGCCATTTAATTGAAAACTACAATAAAATGGACCAAGGGATGGCACAGACTTACCCACACCCCCACCCCCCAATCCTTCTGTCACTACCCTGCTGACCCATTTACGCAATGCACAGTGGGTCAGAAATTGTAGTTATTTGGCTGGAAATTAACAAAAATAGTGTGGAGTTTTCTGTGAATGGTTAAACTGAGTGCGAATAATGTCTGAGGCATTCAACCATCAACCGTAAGCAGAGGCTTTCAAATTTTTTGTAGGAGTGATTACTGAGGGATCTTGAAACGCCACAGACTTAGTGGGCTAGATTAATCTGTATTCTAACTTCTCTATCAGCTCCTCCATCAAACGCAACCGCTTCTCGAACCTCTTTTTCGTCCCCTCTTTCAAATTCTCTTCCAATCCCTCTTCTAGCCCTATTCTAACCACTCTTTCTCCCCTTTTGCAACCCCTCTTCCAACCTCAACCGCTTCTCGAACCTCTTTTTCGTCCCCTCTTTCAAATTCTCTTCCAATCCCTCTTCTAGCCCTATTCTAAAACCACTCTTTCTCCCCTTTTCCAACCCCTCTTCCAACCTATCTTTGCTCTAAAAGTCTTACACGCTTTTAGTTGGTTAGAATCTTCACAGATTTCCCATATTTTCCTATATAAATTGCTGAACTGTAGTTAATTAATGGTAAAGGAGCTATGGTTCATCTTAAGGTTCATGGAGTTAAAAGTATACGGCGACTGGTTCATGGTACGGTTCGCACCAGACCGTTTCTCCGGGGTTTATTTCCGCACCGGTTTGCAGTCTTGATTTCTACTATAAGCCTTAAAATTGACTCAAATAGTAAAATCGCTGCAGCTCATAATAGACGTTACCTCATCAGAATGATCTAAGCAACTGAAACGAGAGCGTAAGTTAAAGTCGGCCCTGCCCGACTTCGAAATACCCGTTACTCAGCTCATCTCGCATAAGTATGCAACATTTTTTTAACTCGGCTATTTATTATCCGATCCTTTTGAGATTGTAGATATTGGACACAAAGACTACACTGCAAAATCTGAGCTCGATATCTTAAAAATTGTGGGAGTTATTCAACATTTTTTATTGCGGGGGCGGGAGGGGGCGTGGCCAAAATTTGAAACAAACCTGATCTGCCTACAGACAATACTAGCTTACATCTAAAATTTGTCTCTCTAATCTCTGAGATTTAGGTGTTCATACAGACGGACGGACGGACATGGCTATATCGACTCGGCTGTTGATGCTGATGAAGAATATATATACTTTATGATATCGGAGATGCTTCCTTCTCCCTGTTACATACATTTACACGACTTTAGTATACCCTTTTTACTCTACGAGTAACGGGTATAAAAATTAGAGTTGTAGCAGGTTTCTGGGGGTTTCAAAGGTTTGAACCTCTTACACAAGCCATACAGCCCTTTTTGCGGCGATTAACTACTAAAACACATAATCACATTTAACAAAAAAAAAAACACATTTTCAGTTCATAACTACGAACCTCTGTATCAACAGTAACACTTTTGAAACTTTGTTAATATTATGACAAAGATTGTTGACGACTTCTGACCCAATGTGCATTGACAAATGTTTCCCAACAATGACAATGAGAGGGCAGTTACAATTGAACAATTGTACAAATGGACACAGTCACGCGCCAAACCCAAACACAGCGTCCAGGTTCAGGTCCAGGTCCGACACCGATAAGGGTCGCGTTTGGCCATTACTTTTTGCCAGCCCAAAGCAAAATCAAATGGTCCATAATTTTTAGTTTTTGCGGTCATCAACAAAACAGCGGAAGTCCCGGCAAAAACACCAAGCAAATACCCAAACGCAGCTTGGCAATGAGGGTTGCCCTTGCAATTATCAACCCATTAAGGGTCACGCTGTTAAATGTTGGTGTTGTTGTGACAGTTCTAAACTAGTGGCAAATAGTAGTTTAGAGTTTGTTCTAGGCTGCTAAAAACGCCAGTCTGCAACCTGCCTCAGAAAACTTTCAATTGGCACAATCGATCACTTGCACGTCTTAGGTTACAGCAGAAACGTGTTAAGGACAAAGAAAGCAACCAGAAATAAAGGACAAGGAAAGCAGCCACCACCACCAACTGGCATACAAAAGAAAGACTCGACGGCGCTCACGCTCCTTTTGTCCCACAGGGGTGGATCTCTCTCGCTTAGCCGACGAGCGAAGAAGCGTCATATGGCAAGTGGATTTGCAGCCTGTAATCCATGTGTCAATTGCGTACACGAAAAGTGCATCAACGAATTTTATGATTAATTTTTAATTGTTTAGTTTTCCGCTTAAGTCTTTTGTATCTAGAATCTTTTGGCCCACTCAAAGCGTCCGTAGACCGGAAAACAAGTGCCTTCTCAATGTCTCGAGTGCCACCCCCCCAAAAAAAAAATAAAAGAGCACCAAGTCTAAGTACAGTCACTGCCGGCGCCGGAAAACAGCTGCTGCCCATCAACTCCAATAAAAACCAAAGCGCAACACTTTGCTCTCGGCCATGTCATCGATTGATAATGATGAGGGTCATTTGGCGGTGAAATGGCGACTCTTTATGTATCCCGTGTCCACATGCTCGCGCGTGGCCTCATAAAACGCAGCAGGGCCATCGAAAATGATTAAATTTGCCGACTCCCCCACACCAAAAAAGCAAAAAAAAAAAAAAAAAAAGGGTCGAAGAAGTCGTAAACAAGCATATTTCATCAGGCGGCAAAGGGTTGCAAGTGCCCGTCGAAAGTGACTCTATAAAGTTGAGCTAGACGGAATGCAAAACTGGTTGGGGAATATGTTTATGATGCCTCTGTTTTATCTTAGAGGAATTTTGAAGGGTTCAGAGCCTTTGGAATATAAAGAACATAACTTGAAATCAGTGGTGAAGACTTTGAGAGGTGCCTACGGAGCAGGAGACTTAAATTGGTTAAGTTCTTCATTTGGGTTTACAGAAAGGGTGGGATGTTAGGAAATTTCGTGGATCGCCGGCTCGCGGGTTCGAACCAAAATTGACCAATGGTTCAGGTTCAGAATTTGGAGGTTCAAGGATTTTGGGCCAAGGTTTTGGTTCGAACCTTGGTTCAGCCAAGCTTTATACACGTTTATATGGTAATCGACCTAAAACCGACATAAACTGTTAGGGAATTGTCTCAATTTTGGGTTGGGATGGGATTTCACAATACTTTATAGAAATAGAAACACTTTCATTCAGCTCATGACCATCAAAGCAATGACAAAGTGTTTCTTCTTATATAAAGTATTGTGACGAAATAAAAACTTCGAAGTTCTGGATACAGCCCCTAGAGTAAAATGCAATTTCGTAGTCCACGTACGAAAAGTGTTTCCACAGTAATGTGGATGATTCCATCAGGATAACAGATGAAGTCACTGCGAAATAGTTCAAATCTATCATTTTTGTTGAACCGAACCGAAATTTTGGGTTCGGCACGGGTTCAGGTTCAGCATTAATAACTTAAGTGGTTCGGTTCAAGGTTCGGTTCACAGTTATCTGAAAGTCGGAATTTCGGGTTCGAACCAGTTCGGTTCAAAACCGGTTTGCAGCTCTGGTTAGGAGTCTTTCGGCACAGATTAGGGACTGTTGAGCAAAATGGATGGTCTACCAGTTCGATATATGTCCAAAGGGTACAGAATGCTTGGAGCAACAGAAGATTAGATTAATGCGGTTGCTTAAAAGGGATATAGGAAGCAAGCAGCCGCCGAGTCGAATATCGGTTCTCAAGATTCTCCCTCCTCAGACTCTTTATCAGTGCTTGGTTCCGTTTCCGAATTGTTCAAATTTGTTTCGTTACTTTAGGTATATCAAATTTGGCCACCAGCATGTGACCACCCCCCAGCTAACCAATTCCCCGCCAACAACAACAACAACTATTCCAGTTATCTCAAGTAGCGTGTGAACCCCGGCAAAGGTAATCCGATCGCTTCTACTTTCTGTTCGGTTCCCTTTTGCTAATCTAAGACAACCACTGGCACAAAAACTAGTTTATTGATGAAAGCGTGGCTATTGTTCGTGGAAAATTTCGTGAATGGTGTATAAAGTTACCGCGCTCAGTTCGTAAACGAAAGGAAATGTCAATATTTGTGATTACCGCGTGGCGCGTTATTGTTTCTGGTGCCGTTTCTGGCGAAGGGACGTGAATGTCGGCGTTTCTTTTTTGGGGAAATAGGAAGGCAAGAACAAACTCAAACAAAGCGCGGAATGGAGACGCAATTGCGAATGCAGCAGAGAAACGGAAATAAAGGAAGCCGACGTTTTCTCATAATCGGATGATGTGCGGGCGGTGGTGGTACAATCCCGGCCACCTGTCTGGGGAAAGCTAATAATTATAACACAATTCCAAGCTCTGTGTTGGCGCCTTATCCTTATGCACATGGGAGAAGCCTTAAATTCAACACGGATATGAGAATTGCTTTGTGTTTTTTTGTTGTTGTTGTTTTTGTGTAGTTCAACCGCATCACTGGACAGACATACTTTGTGCCCGACCACATGGCATAATGAGCACCAGCAGCAGGACGAACGGTCAGGCGGTCAGGTGTCTGCCAGTGTGCTGTGTGGGTGGGAAGGTGGATGGGTTACCTTCTGGTGCCAGCAGGATGTTTGTGGTTAGGTAACAGCAATTGCTCAACCCGAAGGTGACGCACTGCAAAGGGTTCTCAGAGATGGCAGTGGAGGACATATTGTCGGATGAACAATTGACTTGATGAGAGCCACGGCCACGTGGCCTTCTGTCACTTAATTACCAAACTGCACAAGTAGATTGTTTATTATTATTATTTTGTTTCCCATATTTGGTGGCCATATCAACAACTTAACGAAGTTATCACACACCCAGTCCCAGCCGGCCGGATTAAGCGTGCGCCGCGTGAAGCACTTTAAATTAGTTTCGTGGCATAAACAAGGGTCATGTGCGCGGCAGCGGGTGGAGGCAGACGACATCCGCGCTTTGAGCTTATCAAAAACATCATCAACCACCAAGCCACCACCCTTCGGGTTTGGCAGGCGCGTGTCCATCAGAGAGACATCATGCAGTTTGCTTGTGGCTTTCTCCTACGACCGCACAGCAGAGAGCGAGAGAGAGAAAAAATAGATCCAATTACAATTTAATTAAGTTAAATTTAATGCGTCGCCCACGCTTCACTGTGGCAAGGATTGGCGGTAGTGTAGGAGTTGCTCTTTGAGTGAGAGAGAGAGAGAGCGAGCGAGGATGTTGTGTGTGTGTGTTGAGCATAATTCAATTTAGTGTTGCCTACTTCTATGCGGGTGGCAAGCAAATATCCGCTGCACATTTCGTGTTGCCTACTTGTAGGCGGCGCTCATTAGTGCCAACCACAACTTTTGCTTAGGTCAGTGCTGAAATCCAATGCAAACAACCATGCCACTAGAGGATTTATACATTTTTGTTTAATGTAAGCAATAGGTGGCGCCACTGGAGCTCAAATGCGGCTTTGGTCAAATCAGGGGAGAAGACAGGCGTCTGACAACAGATCGTATGGTTAATTTGCTGAGTTTTAAGGTCCGATCTTAAGCCTATTTGGAAATCCTGAAAAGGAAAAAACATACCTGAGTTTTTGAAAGATCGTTGTTGTTGCTTTCTGTATCCTTTTTTGTGGACAACAGATCGTATGGTTAATTTGCTGAGTTTTAAGGTCCGATCTTAAGCCTATTTGGAAATTCTAAAAAGGAAAAAACACCCCAAATTTCATTAAAGATCGTTGTTGTTGCTTTCTGTATCCTTTTTTGTGGCCTTTTTTCAATTGCTTGTTTTGTTTTTTGGGCTTATTTCTGGGTAAGATAGGTCTGAAAATGGTTATAGTGAGTAAAACTACTTTCTTTTCAATGGTAGCATCTCCAAACTTCGTATTTTTAAGTTTTTTATACCTTTCCATGATTCTATTAAGTTTGATCCAAGTCGTAGAACTATATATTATGGCTGCCTTAGAAAAGATGGGTCTGAAAATGATCCTACCATAAAATACAACTTTGTTTTAAGTTTCAACGTCTTTTAATTGGCAACTTATTAGTTTTAAACAATTTAACACAAATCTACAAAATTTAATCTCAATCGTATGACTAAAACATAAAGCTACCATAGGAAGAATCGGTCGAAAAACTTTAGTAAGAAAAACTATTTTGTTTTTAATCCAAACGTCTTAAAACTTTGTCTGCATCAGTATTCTATGCCTTCCCTTTATTCTATTAAGTTTGATCACAAACGGACTGCTATATAGTATAGCTGGCATAGAAAAGATAGTTTTGAAAATGGTCCTAGTGAGAAAAACTTCTTAGTTTTTAATGTCAGCAACTTCAAATTTGGTAGTTATTCATTTTATATGCTTTTACATATATCTACAAAGTTTTATTCAAAACAGATGATTAAAGCATATAGCTGCCATAGGAACGATCGGTTGACAAACTAGTTTTAGTGAGAAAAACTTTTTTGTTTTCCATGGAAACTACTCCAAACTTGGTATTTATATGTTTTATATGCTTTTATACCATTTTAGGAAGCTTGATTAAGATCGGTTGACTATAGCATATAGCTGCCATAGGAATGATCGGTTGAAAAACTAGTTTTAGTGAGAAAAACTTTTTTGTTTTCAATCGAAACGCCTCAAAACTTTGTATTTCCTAGTTTGTTTTGGTTTCCCATGATTCCACTAAGTATGAAACAAATCGGACAACTATATAGGAACGTTGGGCCTAAAAAAGGCTTTATTAGTAGGAAAAACCTATTTCTTTTCCATTGAAAAGTACATAAAATAAGCCAGATCCGGAGTAAGCTTCACCTATTTATGATCTGTGTAGTTTGAGTCACTTAAGTTGAGTTGACTCACGCTTTAATTCACATTATCCACATTAATCTGAAATCATAATCTCTTGCACTTAAGTTCAAGTGCCTAGTGATCTACCCGCTCGGAATCACATGTGACACCTCACACGCTAACCAGCGCACTCAATCCTGGCGTCCATCTGGTGGTTCTTTAAGCCACCGGTAGTAGTTATTCAGTTTATTTTAGCATTTCGCCCGCATAAATTGGTGAAGAGCTCCAACCAAATACAAAATACTTTAACATCCCGCCCCCTGCCAACCGGGTCTACGGATCACGTATGGGTGGGAGGGGGGACAATGCAAAAATAAATGAAAACGTAGAGAGATATGCTCGTATAAATGTATTAAAAGGTAAAAATAAAAAAGGAAGAAAAAAATTGAAACAGCTACAAAAACGGGGACGATAAAAATGGCAAAGCATTCGCCACGGGAGCTACTAGGCAGGTGGTGGCGTTGGGTGGCGCCGTGGAGGAGGGATGATGGGCGGGGCGGGGGGGACGGCTGGCGTGTGTTATGTGGTGCACACAGGTTAGGAAATAACTTGCGCACCATAAAGCAAAAATTAAAAAGCGTAAACAGAATTCTTCTTCACCCGCAATCAATTTGGGTAGATTTCTTGAGCAAGTTACGACACTATTCTATTAGTTGAGAGCGAGGCTTTCCAGACCCTTGCCCGATGATGCAGCTTAGCCCAACGTTTGTGGGCTTTTAATAAACTCATCTAAAGTTAGAGACTCCCAGACAGGCCCATGGCCCTGAATGACTCATCAAAAGCACATGTGACCCAGCCGGAAAGCGTGAAAAAGAAGCAAATGGATACAAAATACAAAAACCAAATTACGACCTATTTTTCGGTTTTATCCCAAAACATGTACCGCCATACCCACCCTGCCTTGCAGCGTCCTGCGCCGTCTTGGACCCTCACACACACACACACACAGAGTCTATAAAAATCCACAAATAAAATGTCATTTGCCTGCTACGTGCCTGGCATCTACTTATAAACTAAATTAAGGATAACATTTGAAAAATTTGCACAAAATAAAATCAAGCTTGAAAGAGCGGCGGAGGGTTGGGCATGGTGTGGGGGCTAAGACATCGCGGGGCGTTGTACTGAATGCTTAAGTTGGTATCAGCCAGCAGCGAGAAGGCAACACAACATAGAAATAAAATATATACACAATAATTTAAATTGCTTTACAATGAAACCCTAAAATGTCAATAGAGAGCAGCAGCGCCGGCTCGCTATTTGCTTTTCTTATTTCTGTCCCCCCCCTCCCGCCGCCACCGCCAGCCTTTGCCCCCGCCGGCTCACTGCTTCTCTGGCCACTTCTTAGTATGCAAAGTGCCGCCTTTTGTAATTCTGTGCCTTTTCTTTTCATTTTCCAGTTGCAGACCCATTGAATGGAAGTGGATAATAAAAAGTAGAGAAAAAAAATGGAAAAATGAAACTGAAGTTACCAAGGGTCACCGAGAATGTGAAGCAGCGAGAGGCACTCACCAAAGCGAGTTGGTCACTTACACGTTACTTAAGAAAGATGTTGTTAAAGTTTTTAGTTGTTTCTTTGTCATTTTAGGTATTTTGCTACTAGTTACTCGTTGGTTTTGGTCCACTCGGTCCACTAAAACAAAGTTATTATACTACATTAAGCAGTAGTACTAAATTCTCAGTTGACTTATGTACTATGATTACATTGCAAGGCAAGTTTTTTTACTAGTTACTCGCTAGTCTTCGCTTACTCGTTACTTAATAAAGTAAATATGTGAAATATTACTCAACGAAATAATTTACTTGGCACAAACCAGAGCTAGCACTTTATTGGCTAGTTACTCGCTACTTTCCGACTACTCGCCACAGAAAAAATCAATTTATGACTTATCATGCCTTAGCGAAATACTCGGTTGATTGAAAAAGAATAATGAATTGGTATGACATGTTTGTTTTACTAGTTACTCGCTAGTTTGCGCTTACTCGGTTCTCAGAACATTTACAGGAATAATTAGTGAGTTCACTTCACTTTTTAGAAGAAAATTATGACCGTGTTACTGGCTGACTTTCACTTTTAAGTTAACAGAATTACGCAATCTACTCGCCAGTTGCCATTTTCGACTATTTTCATTTATTTTTGGGACAAGTTTTTACATAAAAACTAGTTTGGAACACCTTGTGAGTATGTTAACACCACTGAAAGAACCTTAAGCTCTACAAATAATCCCATTCGTTACTCGTTACTTACTAAATTGCTATCAAAGCAAACTCTTTCATGCTCAAAACTGTATTAAATTGTCACTACGAGTCTTAGACAGTTTCTTGATCTTTTTTAAGCAGCTACACTCGCTACAAGCTACTCTTTACTCGCTACTAAAGCTGTACGGCGATTCCCTCCTAATCTTCTTAAGTAGTAATTTCCCTCTCCCCACAAGCCCAAAACGTCGTTACAAAATTAAGAAGATGATTGTATGTATGACCACATCGTATAGGGTTAAGTCTTAAGTTAAAGGGGGGAAAAAAACTGCCTACTCACATATGGGTGACATAGTTTCCTCAATTGATGGCGACCAAACTTTGGTCCACATAAAGGGTCATGAACTCATCCCCCCCCCCCCCACCCAACTCGTTACTCCACTAACGAGTGCACAACTTTGGCTTAACTTTGACACCAAAAAAAAAGGGGGACGCATAGCTTAAGCATCCATTATAATCTGCTGACTCACATGTGCTCGAAGGGGGCCGGGGAGCATCATCAAATCCAATCAGACAACAACAATGTTGACACGTACGCTCTCTCTCAGCTAAATATTTTAACCGAATTGCACTACTTACTCAGCCGCCCCCCAAACACTTTGCACTGCATTTAAAAAACATTTGCGGTTTTTACGCTTCATCATCGGCCAACAACCACCTTATTTTTGGGTGCCGGACATCATTTCCGCCTGCAGTTTTCCTCTGGAATTCCCAGCACGCTTGTACATATTAATAAAAATGCATTAGTTCACATTTATTTCCCCAGCATAAAACGTGTAAAAGCGGGGCCACGTCCCGGGGGGCCGGTTGATGAAGGCTGAGCGAGTAGCATGTATACTCCGTTGTCTACTCATTTAAAGCTTAGGGACTTTTACTTTTACCTCCACGCAGTGTGAAAGCAAAATAATGTACACGACAAAAGCCAAGCCGAGCCAAGCCAAGCCAAACTGAGCCACCCCCGACCGACGCCCGCCCAATCCATCCCGGCAACGACCTATGCACTTTCGCTCTCTCTTTCGCTGTGTCTATGTGGCTCGTAAATTTTAGATATTCGTAGCACGTGCAAATTATGTACAATAATACTACAATATACTAGACATGTATATAAAAAAGCGTACTGAAACGAAAGTAAGATGAAAATGGGCGCAAATGTTGCACAAAACTTGTACACACACACACACACACAAACAGACGGACGGATGGCGATGGGGGATGGGTGGTGTAGCGAGGGGGGGTGGGCACTACATGCGGAACTTGTCTGCGCTGTCTGACAAGTACATAAACATGTCTGCGCCTAAAAGTCTGTTGCATTTTATGTGTATGTGTTCGAGTATGCCCAAAAAGTTTGTAGATTTGTTTGGGCCCCCCCCCCCCCCCCGGATATCGATTGCATTGGGGGAGAGAGGTGTAAGCCGCGACAGACCTCAAAACAAATGGAACAATCGAGGACATTAACAAGTCAAAGTTGGTTGTTTTTTCTCTGTGTGATGAAAGGGAAACGATACACATAGAGTCTTAGAAGGCAAAAAACAACAAAAATTCTGCTTCCCCGTAGTCTACATCTTCCTTTACTTAAGCATACACAGTCACACTTTTCATTTAACCACAAATCAGACTGTCTTTTAAACTGTATTTTAGTCAATCCATGTCTTACATTAAGCTTGACAAACTCTGAAGCATTGTGTGAAAGAATATCATAGAATTAAAAGCCAATTTTAAGAACGTTTCCATTGAAAATTAACAAGTTTTCCATACCAAGACTAGTTTTCAGCAGGGCTGCAAACCCAAATATGTTTTGTGAGCTTCGGCTCGCGGGTTCGAACCAAAATTTTAAAATGGTTCAGGTTAAGAATTTTGAGGTTCAAGGTTTTTGGGCAACGGTTTTGGTTCGAACTTTGGTTCAACGAAAACGAAATAAACTGTAAGGAAATTGTGTCGATTAACGTACCAAAAGTTAAGCTCTTATTTTGTGAATAAATCGATAAGCTTTGGAGAAAAGGATCTTAAAAAAACAGAGGCTTTTATGTGTAGGGATTCTAATGGTAATTCTGAACATTTTCATAGATGTTTACATTAAACTTTCCTGCCGATTGTAAGACTCAGTCTTCCAGAACCACCACGATAAGAGAAGAAGTTGCTAGAAAATAGCTCAATGTTGTTCATGTCTTTAATTTTTGTTAAACCGAACCGAAATTATAGGTTCGGAACAGGTTCAGGTTCAGCTTTAGTACCTTAAAAGGTTCGGTTCGACGTTCGGTTCACAGTAATCTGAAAGTCGGAATTCCGGGTTCGAACCGGTTCGGTTCAAACCTGTTTGCAGCCCTGGTTTTCAGGCCAAACTTTTCTATGACAGCTATACCATATAGTTTTCCGATCTCGACCAAACTCAGTGAAATCCAGAAAAAGCTTAGAAAACTTATAAGCAAGACGTTTGAAGACGCTTGGATTGAAAACAAAAAAGTTTTTCTCACTAAAACTAGGATTTCGACCGATCATTCCTATGGCAGCTATGTGCTATAGTCAACCGATCTTAATCAAACTTTGTAGAATTGTGTGAATTCGTATAAAATAAGTAACTGCTAATTTTAAAAAGTTTTCAATACCAAAACTAGTTTACAGGCCTATCTTTCCTATGAAGAAGTCAATGTCGGCTTTTCTTAAACCTTATACAAAAAGGTCGGACTTGAGTAAGGCTTTACAATCCCTGAATCAGAGTTATTTATCGAACTGTCAAGGGATCAGATAATATACAGGCGAACATTGCTTGTTTCAATCGATATGCTGCCACGAATTTGCACAACTTGGTAATTCCTTTTCACTTTTATCTTTCTATTTCATCGTTCGGCTTCAGCTAGACCTCTCCCTTGCCATCGACCTCTTTAGACTCCAACCCAAATATTGACAAACATAATTTGCATTTGGAAAATCTTGTGGAAATTAAATGAATGCATTAGCAAAACAAGAAGATATTACGAAGAAAGGGAAACAACCGCAAGCAGGGCCGGCAGAAGCTATCTGGCTTGACGCATCTTATGTTCGCCGGCCCCAAACCACCCTTATGTATGCGTGCATGTGTGTGCGGTCCACCCTCCTCCACTCGTGGTACTGTTATTTGAGACCAAGTCTGCGGCCTGTTACGTAATGTGATAAGAATGTGTGCCCACTCGGCCCTTACATCAACCACCCCCCCCCCCCCCCAGGGTCCACTCTGCATTTACATAAATTCATTTTGTTTTTGTTTTTCGACCAATTTCAATTGAATTTTGACATAAGGTGGAAGTTTCACACAAATCTGACAAATTGCCAAGATTTGTTGTCAGCTTTATGGCTTTGGCGTATTACCTGACCAGCCAGCCGTGCAGCTTGAAGTTGGCTTTTTTTTTCAGCTGCCTGCTAATTGTGGCCAGGAAATAACGCGTAACGTGGTGTTATACACAACGAGCGCCGCAGCCCAAAGGAATTTCCTGCTGACATTTTTTAATTTTACACTTGACTGAATAGACGGTACACGGACAGCAGCACACCAAGCCACACCAGCACCTTGCCACCCTGGGCAGGATTACATCAGATTATGCGTGTGTGTGTGTATATAAAAAAATTTGACGTGCGCGTATAAACTTTATTTCACATCATATCGAATGCAATTTGTGCTTTTTTATATCAAAAATCAAAAGAGATTTTCTGACAACCAATCTAAAAGAGTTGGCGTTGATATATGTGTTATGTGTGTTGTAAAGGTGGGTCTGTTTGTATGTGGTAAAGGATTAAGGGCGCTCCTGCATAATTCTTACAAAGAAAAAACCTAGAAGCGATTCATATATGCAAAGCAACAACTTTTCCTGAGACTGTCACAACTAATTGCATACTTTTGGGGCTGAGTTGTAGTTCAATTTGATGCAGTGGATGCTAGGATACTGGTAACTGCAGAGGACCTTGCAAGTGCAGATTTTACATGGAGAAAATCGAGAAACCAGTTTCAAAAAGCTGATCCATTCTTAATTTAAGTACAAAATTCTTGATTGAAGTATAAATCCGGTTAAATTTGAGAGTAAAAAAACAAGCAAACATAAAAAAAGAATACAGGAAAGTTAACTTCGGCTCAGCCGAAGTTTGTAAGCACTTGTAGCACATTTTTCTAACGTTGACTACTTTTCGTATCTTACTTTTCTATGGGAGCTATACTATATGGAAGTCCGATTTCGGACAAACTTAGTGGAATCAGGCAAGAGCCCAACAAACGAACATGTATGAAATTTGGAGTCGATTCCATTGAAAACAAAAAAGTTTTTCTCACTAAAACAAGTTTTTCGAGCCATCCTTTCTATGACAGCTATATGCTATAGTCATCCGATTTGGAAAAAACTTTGTAGAATTGTGTGAAAGCTTATTAAATAAATAAATGCCAGTTTTAAGGACATTGCCATGGAAAACAAAAAAGTTTTTCTTACTAAGACTATTTTTCAGACTCCACTTTTCTATGACAGCTATACTATATAGATGACCGATTTTGACCAAACTTGGTGAAATCATGTGAAAGCATAGCAAACTAAGAAATACAAGGTTTGGAGGCGTTTTTCTCACTAAAACTAGTTTTTCGACCGATCGTTTCTATGACAGCTATATGATATAGTCAACCGATCTGGCTGGTTCCGACAAATGTGCAGCGTATATGCACTTAAAGACTTTATGCAAAGTTGGGTAAAGATACCTTTCAAACTGACGGAGGAGATAGCCTAGAATCGGACGGATATGGCTAAATCAACTCAGCTCGTGCTGTTGATCAAGAATATCTATATACTTTATGTGGTTGGAGATGCTGCCTTCAGGGTGTACAAAGGATACTAAAAACTATCCATTCCAATTCAATATTTTTGGATCTTTTTTTTTGAGCGGCACAGATTGGTTCGAATGACTGCAGCAGTGTTTACATACTTTTAAGCTTTCCTCTGTTTTAAGCCCAATAAAAGCTACGACTATACATTTCGATCCGGCTCGAAGAACCAGCACTTGCTCTCGTTTCAAGTGCTAGTTGTTCAAATCGTATGCCGAGTGGTAAAACTTTTCAATTGACTCATTGCTGGGCTTACAAAACGCAAATGCAAAATGCTTAATTATGCCCCCTGACCCTTGGCTGCCCCGTTTTTCAACTATTTACATAGGCACGAGAGCCACGTGTCTTCCCCCCCCTTGCATTCTGCGCTCTCAGCATGTTTCGCAGCATGTTATTGAGTCATTTGCATACCTCTTGTTTATGTTGAAAACAAGATTTGGTTATTAACTTTATTTAATTTGTTTGCATTTGTCTGTTTGCGGCTTAGGCCCAGGAATCACAGAAGCGAGCCAAAAAGGGAATTCTGTTGACCCAAGCGGTTTCGCCGGTTGGTCGAGAGGGTCTTATTAATTGCAATTCGTCGCAAATCGGAAAGCAAAATATAAAAAGACCGAAATAGAAGAGGAAGCCATAAATAATGGCTGGGACGACTGTGTCTGCTGCCGGCGAGGACAAGAAATTTGTGTTCCATTTAATTGCTGGGGTGGCCGGCCAGGCCGGGCGGGCGCTGAGGAAAACTGAAATGTTAAAGTGGAAATTTAGTTTGCATAAATTATGCGTTGAACGTGCAGACTGACCCCAAGCGGAGATGTAGCCGTTTACTTGATTTCTCTTTCTGTTTCTGATTATCGCCATTCCGTCTGCTTTCTGTCTGTCTCACTGTCTGTCTGTGCGTTGTCTCGACGCCTGTCTGTTTCCATTGCCTTTGAGTTGGGTTCTGCTTGCTGTCCAACTTTCCTTTTTGAGCAGGCGGACGGTCGGGGCGGGCGGGGCGGGGTTGAGGGTGGAGCAATGGAGCTGAAGCTTTTCATTTCGTTTGGTTTGCACATCCGTACATCCGCATTTACGGAAGTTGCTCTGTATGCGCTACTAAATGGCGTTTCCTTGCCCCAGACCAATGTGTGTGTGTGTGTGTGTGTCCTTTCACCTGCCCTCACTCTACTGATAGATGCTTGGCTTGATTTGATTTGAATTGATTTCGTTGCTTATGAGTTGGAAAAAGTAAGGATTTAGACAAAGGAGTGGAATGTTTCGCCCGCTCAGAAGCTGGCCTAAATCATTGGAATTTGGTAATGTAGGCAAACTACACAAGGAACACTGAAGTTGCCATTTTACAGTTAGTTTTTGGCTCACACATACTTATAATGTACCGAATTGAACTGAACCGAACCGAACCGAAACCAGCTAGGGAATACAATTCGGCACAAAAAACATTGATTTAAGTATCTTTTGGTTCAATCATCAGCAGACTTTGCCATTTCCAAGCTATATACTACAGTTGAAGAAGTGGCACTTAGAGTAGCTGCTGGGCAGGAAAGTTATTTCTTTGCAACCGAAACGAAAGTGGGTTAGCTTCAAGAATCAAGGGTCTGGCCCTCAGCTTAGTTGAAGACGAAGCCTTGCTTACCCTAAGTAGCTGCTGCTTTGTTGGAACTGCCAAGACTGAAGCACTTGAGGCTGACTTAGGCCTCTACCAAGAATTGCCACAACTCTGTTATCCATGCCAGGTCAGAGAAATCTTGGATTCTGATTTGATCCTGAATAAAATCTGAAATTTTACAGCAAAGTCACAGCCTCTGCTGTTCAAAAATTTTATGGAAATTTTTTTTTAATAAAAATCAAAATTGATATGAACCAAGTGGCCTTTGACCTACCAACTTTAGTCAACCTACAAAATGCCTGCCCCCAGTTAGTCAGTCGTGCTCTGGAGCTCACCGCCTTCGGTTCTCTCCAGCACCTTATTATTTTCTTAATTTTTTTTCGTTTTCCACACCAAAGTGCCCATGGTTCTTTTTGGTGTCCATATCATCTTCCTTTCTTTGGCAAAAAAAAAAAAACAAAAAAACCAGGCTATGCATTTCGTCTGTTTTATGCTTTTTTGGTATTAAGTTTATTTTTATAAACATTAATCGTTAACAAACTAGCAGGCCAAATTATAAACAATTCAAATCTGTGTTTGTTTAGTTGCAGAAATCTAATAAAAAAAACCCACCCATTTCATAAGACGGCAGGAGCCAGCTGATGCAGCCTGGTTGCAAAATGGATTACAGCAATTTGCTTTGCAGCAGCAGCAGCTTCTCCTTCTCCTTGAAATGGATAAATATAAATGCTGACACCGAAAGTCTGTGCTTAACTCTTTTTTTTTTTTTTTTTTTTGCTCTTTTATGTGCTTTTTTTTTTTTGCCCCTGTCGTCGACTGGATGAGAATTATTCTTGGCGTTTTCGCTTGGAACTTGTCGTTTTTATTTTCGATTGAAAGTCGCTGCAGCAGAAAATGGCCCAACACAGGGATTAGGCATTAATTATGCCAAAGAGACTCAACTCTGGGGCAGTTAGTTTCTTATTTCATTTCGATATCCTTTAACAACATTTGCACTTACCATGCATTTGCGGCATAATCCACCGCAACGATCATAATTTTGAAAAGAATTGTAATAATCTAGGTTCTGTGTAAGAGCTTTAAATTCGGAAAAATTATTATTTGCAACGGCATTTCCATTTGGCACTTTGTCCTAATTTAAAATTGTATAAAAAGTGCCTTCAAGTTTTCGTAATACAACGTTTTGTTTGTGTTCATTACTTCTTATACGTTTATGATTATTTTGATATTTCCCAGAGCAATAGGCCTACTTATTTCCTATCCCTATTATTTCCTTATCGATGGGGGATGACATAGAAATCTCTAGAGATTTCAAAATCGATCGAATAATTTGTGTTTGCCACTGAACTTTAGAAGATTTCGTATTTTTCTTCGAAAGTCTAGAGTGTGCTTATAAAAGTATTGTCTAGCTACATGAACAGAGTTGCGCCTCTCTTAAATAATTTATAACAAATAATTTATAATAGTTTCTTGACTTTGTAGAATATTTTAAGTTCTAAATAAAATATATTATATTATATTAAATTTAAGTTGCAATTAAATTTCAACTCAACCAGAGAAGATGGCAAACGTTCCTAATGCATAAAATCTGCATAAACGTGTGCTGAACCAAGGTTTGTTCACATATTTGGGTCTCGTAGCTAGAGATCTACAGCGATTCTTAGGGAAGGCATTATTATACCCACGTTTTTCATGGTTTTTCATGGTTTTGTTTTGACCTAAACGTCTAATGACTCGTCCGAACCGAGACGAACCGTTTTGTTTTGCAGTTTTCGGTTCAGTTCAGCAGTTTTGAAAGGCCGCCGGTTCGGTTTATGGTTCGACTTATTAGCGTTTTGACTTCGTACAGTTGCCACTGCCTGTGCGAAGCACTAAAAAGCCACGAGTAGCCTAAAGACTGCATACATTTTACACTCGGACACATAACTTTGCCAAATATTAATATTTTTTCGTTCTGTAAATTTTGTATTATAGTTAAAAAATGCATTTAATTTTGCTCAATATTAGTTGAAAAAAAAAAAAATTCTTTAGGGAAAAATTTAAGTTTTTACTTTGACACTTTTGTCAAAATCGACAAAATAGGTGGGAAAGGTAGTCTAGTAAGAAAAACTTAGTGTTTTTCAGCAGCATCAGCGTTTCTCTGTCCTTCCCACTTTCCCTTGATCCATCAACAATTTCGTTTGTTCAGCAAATATTTGATTATTACAGCATAATTGTTGTTGTAAAGCAAATGTACACATACGACCCAGTATAACCCAACTAATTTGGTATGCTGCACTGCCATAAGCATCATGTGGGCACCCCTCCCCTGCACTCTGCACGGCACTTCATATGTTCTTTGATAAAAAGCCCAGATAAATGTGCTGAGTGAGTGAGAAAAATGGTAGACCAAGCCACAACTTGTGATTCTGTGGGGTCGCTCATAAAGTCCCTGGCCCCTCCTCCCACCCCGCTAGTCATAATTTTCAATTTGTATGCCCCAACATATATGAATATCGATTGTACCGCCAACGGCACAGATAACATAAACATAACGCTCAAAATGTTACAGCAGAAGAATATAACAATAAAAGTTTTACGCCGACACGCGGAAGCGGCTGTGCATGTGGCAAACCCTTTTTTTGTTTTTTTTTTTTGTGTTTGGGCCCAACAAGGACAACAACCACCCTCTCCCCCAGGTCCCTTGTCATTTTAGACGCAATTTAAGTAAGCGTAAAACTGCAAATTGCTGTTGGACAGAAACAGCCGCCGGAGTCGCTGGAGTCGTTGAGTGGAGGAGTACAACAAATTCAACTAGCACGCTTGCCGCACTGTAATGCACTTGTCGGGGGGAGGGGGATGGGCGAAGGCGGGGGCGAGGACAACGACATTGTCTCATTGTCACGCTCTGCCAGAGACTCTCTGCATAATAAGGATGACAGCGTAGCAGGACCAGGCCACCCCCAAAAACCCGAATCACACCCACCTAACCCAACCCAACCCAAGACTTGAACTTTTGAGTGAAGTTCCTGGGCGAGGCAAGAGTACGGAAGTCAAGTTTCTTAGCCGAAAGTCAATTTATCATAATTTAAAATATATTTGACTTAACTTTAAGAAGAGTTGCTGCAACATGTGTGTGTGTGTGTGTGTGTCGCCAGGCTGCCACCCGCCGCACACTCCGCCTTAAAGCTGCCTTGTCATGGAGATGTCCTCTGCTTGTAATCGTATTAGTTGCACATTTTATAGCTTTGACAAGACGACGACCATTTTTTGGCCATTTGGCTTGTAGCAAGTAACCAAGGCACAAACCTGCTGACAGGCAAAAAGGCTACAGAAGATGATCCTTGTGTAAAAACCCATTGGAATACATCCCATTGGGCTTGCTAACATTCAATGTAATTGCACTTGTCCACCAAGGATACACTTAAAGTTGAGTAGTTTAAAGTTTGTTCGCGATGCTGGCAGTTTGTCTTGGCACTTAATTGCGTTTGAAGTGGCACAACAGGGCCGA
Source organism: Lordiphosa fenestrarum (assembly GCA_035044985.1). Classification (NCBI taxonomy): domain Eukaryota; kingdom Metazoa; phylum Arthropoda; class Insecta; order Diptera; family Drosophilidae; genus Lordiphosa; species Lordiphosa fenestrarum. The sequence goes on along the minus strand of JAWNNO010000297.1, from coordinate 1,631,745 downwards.
GGAGCGGGCCATTGAATGCCCCTGCTCTCTTGTATATATAGTATATATATATTTCGATTAGTGAAAGCTAACATTCTGATTGGTTTACAAAAGCGCCGGATGGCTGGATTAATATTGAGCCGAAAACCTATTTCCAAACGAGGAAATCAGCTTGCATCTTGAAACACCATAGCATTGTTAGATACAGTCTTCCAGAACCAACAGTATAACAAAAGCAAACGCTGGGAAATGGTTTAAATTTGAACATGTTTACAATTTTTGTTGAACCAAACCGAAATTTTAGGTTCGCAACAGGTTCAGGTTCAACTTTTATGCCTTAAGAGGTTCGGTTCAAGGTTCGGTTCTCAGTGAACCAGTTCGGTTGGAGAATAGAAACCCAAAACTGAACCAAATCAGTCTGATTTGAAGTAAATTCGCTTCATTGGGCCGCACCCCTTCCCTTATCGATCCCACATACCCTTTCTGGTATAAATATTTCCACATATTTTGTACTTTTTACCACAACAGAAACGAATTGTACACATTTTTATGCAAATTTGTTACAATTTTTATTGCACCGGTGTCACTTCCTCAAGTAGTAGTGGAATAGGGTTCAATTTTAAACGGTTCTCAAAATGTAAATCGATACAGCTCTGCCACCCAAGTGCACAAATCTGTCATATCTTGGCAAATTGCTTACGCTACTTCAAACTGCATTTGTGTGCAAATTGATTTGTCCATTGTAGTTAAAGCAAATTTCTTTGCTTGACTTAACCTGGTTAATGTTTCAAACTATTTCCTATTTATGTGTTGTGCTTCTTTTTCCTTGTTGGTTTTTTTTTTTTGCTGTTGATGCCAAGGATAATACGCAACAATTTCCAAGGAAAATAAACTGATATCCGTTTGCCTGTGCGGTGGATTAGGTTGGGTGGGTTGGAGGCAAACTTGGCAATTTTATGCTTCAATTTCCGCTTCCTGTGTAGCGTCGGGCAGGTATACGTCTGACGGTTAAGCGTGCAGCATAAGCAAAGGCAGTCATCATGGCGGCGTCATTGGCAATTGAGTAACAGACAAGCGCCCGTAGCAGCTTTCTTTCTTTTATTCTATGCTGTTTTATTGTACGAAAGTGTGAGGTGGCAGGGGGGAGGGAGCTGCCTTTACCTGTGAGCACCATAAAACCCGCTCGCCCTCTCGCCTCCTCTGTTTCAGGTTTTTGTTTGGTTTTTACAACTGACTTGGCCGTTGGCTTTAGTGACATTTGACATTTGATATGCCTTAATCAACTATAAAAGCTGCACGTAAGACAAGGGATGCCGTTTTTTTGGTAGGGGTGGTGCGGTTCGGGGATGTTGGTTAGACAACCGCACATAAAACTGCAGCAACATGTGGCCATAAAACCGACTGGCTTTTAAATAAATAATACCACCCACTATTCCGCCATCTGCAATCATCATTCGGCATGAGGCACGAATCTTACATACCCTTGACATGGTCAAGTGAATCATACGCTTCATTTGCATGCCCCCTGCTCTGCCCGATGACGATAATTAATGAAATCTGACATGCGGGGAGCGCTAGAGTCCTCCTCTAATGGACTTTTGCCTCTCGGCTGGAGTGTATCGATGAGTGGCGACCGTGACGCTGAATGCTCTTAATGAGAAATCGTTTTAATTGAGTTTGCATGTTTATGGCTTGAGCCCGGGCATAGTGTTTGGTTTTGTTTTTTTTTTTCCAGCCTTTCGGATACCCTGCAATTACTTTAAAAGCCCAGGCAAACCCTTCAAACGTCTGGCTCCTGTGGTTGGCCACATATTGTCATGTACAATGGCATCATTTGTGGGTAGGGAACTGGGTTTTGGGGCAAGGACAACAACATCAAATGTAACCGCAGGCTGCTGCTGCTATTCCAATACAGCCGCCTCTGCCTACAACCGACTGATGAGGGTCAATTGTCCATTAGTGTGTGTGTGTGTGTGTGTGGGGTATGTGGGGCTTCCTTGGGTGGGGCACACATGTGTCTACCAACTTTTGACATGCCACCACACACACACACAGCAGGAGCAAGGGGACTCCCCATGGCGCAGCCTGCCAAGTGCTGCATCTGCGGCATAATTATTTCTGGATTATGTAAATTATTATCCCCCCGCCTCAGTTAAAAACCAAAGTCTATTAATAGTTCAGTTTAATCCGTCACCCCTTCCTGCCTATAGATCAATATCGTCCTCGGGCAATTCGGCCTCCTGAGCCTCCTTCATTTGGCGCTCGATCTGCTGCTGCCATTCAGCATCCATTTTCACTACCGGCGGCAACATGGCCGGCATGGCCACAAACTTCAGACTAGGATCACCCATCAGTTTGCGGCCCAACCAAAGAAACGGTTTTTCGCACTTTTCACCCGATTTTGATGAAATATCAAAATTTTGAACAATCTTCTTTCGATGGAACGTGATGTGCCTGGGATTAATCTTGCTCACCTTGTTGCCACACAGCACAATGGGTATGTTTGGGCACACCCGCACCAGGTCACGATGCCAGTTGAAGACATTTTTGTATGTGATACGTGAGCTGTGATCAAACATAATGATGGCACACTGGCCCTGGATGTAATAACCATCGCGCAGGCCACCGTATTTCTCCTGGCCAGCGGTATCCCAGACATTAAAGCGAATCGCACCGCGATTGGTATAGAAGACTAGCGGGTGCACCTCCACACCCAGTGTGGCCACATATTTCTTATTGAACTCGCCGCTGATGTGGCGCCTGATGAAGGTGGTCTTTCCAGTGGCGCCATCGCCCACAATCAAACACTTGAACGTGGGCATATCCTGTGGTAGCTGAGCCATCTTTATTGTTTGCTGGTTTTTGTTAAAGTTTTGTACAGAAAATAAATATATTATGGGAAGAGCTGATCTGCTTGATTTATGTTCAACGACTGAAATCAGAAACGAAAACACTTCCACCAGCCACTATATTCAATTGAATTTGAAGTCATGGCCTAACTAAATTGGTTGGAGAATCAGTTTCAAATGGAGAACTTTCGACAAAGACTTTAAGTATGACCAAAAAGGTGGTCTCATGACTCGACCGTCTTTGGTGCAAGCTCAGCCTTTCCTCTGGCGATGCGATAGCTAATACTGATGACTAAATAAGTTCAAAAGTTCACCAGCCATTTATTTATAAAACTGTAGGAGATATGAGGTGTTTATTTCAAATGGCGGGGGCATGGCAAAGTTTCAAATTCAACTTGATATGAGAAGCTGTAGGGAATAACAAGTCGAACCAACATCTCTTACCTTTACAGAGATCTGTGCGTTCATCGCAAAACCAGTTCAAAGTATCTTTTTTGTTGTTGTGGTTGCTTCAAAAGCACACAAGCACGCATACACACTTGCAGTTTACAAGCGCAAGAAACCCCCTTGGCGGATTCTGCCCAGCAAAGTGTCACAAATGGCGTGAAAAGAGTTTCTGTAAGTATGCTACACTTTTGGAAAACAAAGTTTCAATGAACAGTGGTCCATCTGAAGTCTTTTTATACCCTTGCAAAGGGTATTATAATTTTGCCCAGAAGTTTGCAACGCATAGAAATATTCATTTCCGACCCCATAAACTATATATATATTCTTGATCAGGGTGACGAGCTGAGTCGATTGAGCTTTGTCCGTCCTTCTGTCCGTCTGTCTGTCTTTTTCTACGCGAACTAGTCTCTCAGTTTTAAAGCTATCGAGCTGAAATTTTGCACAGAGTCTTCTTTTTGCTGCACACTACTAATATGTCGGAACCGACCGGATCGGATGACTATATCTCATAGCTGCCGTAGGAACAATCGGTCGGAAAACTAGTTTTAGTATGAAAAACTTTTTTCTTTTCAATGGAAACGTCTACAAACTTTGTATTTGTAGGTTTTCTATGTTTTTTTATAATTCTACCAAGTTTTATTCAAATCGGACAACTATATGGTATAGCTGCCATACAATAGATAGATCTGAAAAACCGTCTTAGTTAGAAGAACTTTTTTGTTTTTAATGGTAGCATCCTGTAATTTTGTTATTGTTTGTTTCTCATGCTTTTACATAATTCTACAAGTTTTTGTCCAAATCGGATGACTATATCATATAGCTCGCCTACGAACGATCGGTCGGAAAATGGGAAAAAGTATTTTTTGAAAATTTTTAAGCAAGCACTTGCAAGGGTATAAAAACTTCGGCACGAAGTTAGCTTAGCTTTCTCGTTAACAAGTTATATTGGCGTAATTCTACAAAACAATTCACAGAAGCCGTTCAATGCGGGTTTTCAGGTTTCCTCGGACCGGAAAATATGATTGTACTGCCTTGTGTTAAGAAGTTGTACTTGGATATCATATCGAATGCAAGAGTCTAATTGCACAAGGGTATAATGGCACCAAAAATTACATTTAGGCTTTCGCCTGAACTGATATCATAACTTTGTGTTCAGAAATTGAGAAGAGTCTTCCCTGCCATTCCCCAAACTGCACAGACACGCATACACATGTCAAAGAACGCTGCCAGCGAAGGTTCGACTGGCAGAGCTTTGATTGATGCGCTGTAACTTTGCGTGAAATTGCACACCCAGCCCCATTCCCTACCACACTCCAAAGACAGAAACCAAAATAAAGCCCAACACAACAAAAAAAAAGAAAAAAGACTGGGGAATGCTAAAACGGAAGGAAACACTCAAAGCACACACACACAGCGGTGGATGCGGAGGAGGAGGTGGAGGTGAAGACGCGCCCTGCTTTAAAATAGGAAATTAAAATTCCAATAATAGCAATGCGCGAGCCCAGGTGTCGTGTGTGTGTCTGTGTGTGTGTGTGTGTGTGTGCGCAGACACTAAGTATGCTTTAACTTTTTGCCGCTGTCTCTGGCCTCCGCCTAAGTTGCCGTCTCTCGCGCTGCGATAAAAATAAATTAAGCCACAAATTGCAATTTAATTTAAGGTTTTCCTTACTCTCCACAGACACTTTTTGGGGCATCTTTGGGGCATATTAAAATATCTTGCCACATATTTGGCTTGTGTGTGTGTGTGGGAGAGTGTGGGGGTGGCTAAGTTTATCTCCGTGTGCGTGGAAAATTTATGGCATTGCAATTGCAAATATAATTAAAATTTTCAACTTGCCTTCTCGCTGTCTGTTCTTTTTTTTTTCCTTTTCTTTTTATTTGTTGAGAATTATTTGACATTTATTATATTTTTAGCGCTTGTCATTTTCGGCTCACCGCCTAATTGAGGCTTAGACCGGGACTTGGGGAACTTAATTGGTGTTAAAGGCTCAACGAGTGGCTGAGTCCTTGGCTTAGGACTAGCTTCAGATGAAGTAGATGAGGGCCAAAAAAGAAAGGTAATTTTATTCTAATTTTGAAATCACCTTCCTGGTAGATTGAACATTATCGGAGACAAGTTTTTCTCACTCAGATGCATTTGCCGACCAATCATTCCTTTGACAGCTATAAGATATGATCATCCGATTTTGATAAAATTTTGAAAATTTGCTTAAACGAATATAAAGTAAGTGATTACCAAGTTTTGGAACGATTCCATTGAAAACAAAATAGATTTTCACACTTCAACTTATTTTCCAACCGATAAGATATAAGATATAGTCATCCGATCCGTTTGGTGGCATTAAAACGAAGATTTATGCAAAATTTCAGCACTTAAGCTTCAAATCAGATCCACTGGGTGGCGTAGTAACAAATTGACTGACAAAAAAGGTAGTTTTTTTTCCCCAAAAACTTAAACTCCCGTTCACCTTCACTACCTATTGGCGCCAGTCTTATAGTAACTAACCCTGAAAAGCTTCTTCTTTCGTCGTTAAACTGTAGGTCTCTTTCCCAAGTGCGCAACTAAGAAGCACACAAGCCAAGAGATTGAGAGGAGCTCGGCTGGGCCCTTTGGGCTATGTATTATTATGAAATAGTTCTTTGTGTTATTTTGGTTATAAATCCACAACATTTTGTAAGACTTTAAAGCGCATTTGATATCTGAAACAACAATTTTTCAAGCCAAGTTTTACCTACAAATTTGCTATTATCCTTTTCCCAACCAAAACCCACATCGAGTTGGCATTTGTCAAGTGCGATGTGTGAAAAGGAAGAGCCCAGCTCGCCGGAAGGGCGAAGCCATGTGGACAATGCCAGGAGACGTAGACTCTCGGGTGACACCTTTTGTGGCATATCAAACGGAACTATGCGGAACGAACACGTGAAAATGCGCGGCGACGGCGACAAAACAAAACAGAGCCACAACATGCCAGAGACAATAGCTTCATCCAGGAAGAGGTGGAGGCGACGGCGACGGCGGCGGCGGCAGCAGCGAGTTTGTATATTTTTGTAATTTGAAGCCAGGAGCTACAACAGCGAGAGGGTGGGGCATAATAGGCGTAAACCGGAAGTTAAGTGTAAAAATAATAATAAAGGTGTGTGTGTGTGTGTGTGCAGCCCCTTTTGACTTCTCCCCCTCTATTGAAACCTGCTTCGTTTAGGGCAAATGTCTCCCCAAGGATAATTCGGGCATGAAATTACAATCGAAGTGATGCAAAAGTGTTGGCGCCTTTTGTATACCTCACAAAAGCAACACCAACCAGGCCCATTAAGTTGGCGAACAATGGCCAAGTTCTGTGCCTTTTTTTTATATATACATATATATTTTTTTTTGCACCCCTGATTGGAGTGGAGCATGGAGTTGCAGCCCTCTCACGCCTCGCCACGCCTCGCCACGCCTCGCCCCGCCGTTTCTCATCCAGGTGAGCTGGCAAAAGCCGTTCCGTTTTCCTATCTTTGATGCCTGGCTGAACTCCGCTTGGCGCAGAGAAATGCCGTAAATAAATACCAACTGTGGCAGCAAATTTTGTAGCAACAAAAGCGAGGGTTGGGCTGAGTAGTAAGCGATCTGGTGCGGAATTTCCTTCCCGGAACTTATCAACTGAACCATTTCTTCTACCCAAAACTGTGGCAAATTTTGGGGCAGGCGCTAAGAAAATCGCACACCAGCTACTCCATGAAAAGTTGACGTCAACTAGTTGGCAAAACAAAATGTTGGCAAGCTTTTTACGAATTAAATTTCATTTGTTTACGACTCAATGCAAAGCCACAAAGCTGCTGCCAATGGGCTTTGTCACTCCGGCCGTCCGTCCGTTTGTCCGTCTGTCCGTCCGTCTGTTTTGTTTGGCTTGTTGAAATACAAATTTATAGCTCCTATTTCGGGCACAATTAAGATTTGTGCACATAAACGCCCAAGTTGTCAGCATTAAGTGCTTTCAGCTCGGAAACTTTTAATTGAAATAATTTGTTTAGGCCGGGGAAACTTTTGGAATTTGTCAATTTTGTATTTTTCAGTAGATGTAGCCCTTATCGTTGCCAAACTTATAGCACACACGCTTGAAGCACATACGCATCCGCAGGGTGGTGGAGGAGCCTGTGGCCACGGTTGTGGTTGGTGTGGTAGTGGAAGTGGAAGCGGTACTACTGTCGGTTGTAGAGCTTGCTTCGGTGGTGGTGCTGGTGCTGCTGGTGCTGCTGCTGTCGGTGGTGCTGGTCTCTACACTTTCTGTGCTGGAGTCATCTTCCGCTGTACTCAAAGTACTGCTCAAGGTGGTTGTCTCCTCCTCGCTGGTAACCTCTGTTGTGGTCTCCTCGGGGTCACCTTCTAGGAAATTGATCAACACATCCATAAACTTCAATATCGATCCACGATCCTCATTGGTAAATGTCTGTGCTGTGGTTACACTCAACACAAAGGAGCTTGTGAATGCAGAGATGCAAAGGATGAGCACAAAACGTTGATGAAACATGTTGGTATTAGGCGAAAATTTCAAGTGGACAATTTTGAGACGTCGTTTGAGGCATTTATATGGGCTCTTTGTACACTTCATTTGATTGCACTGGGCTGAAAGTGTTTAAAGGTCACGTGCCCAGCCAAGATAGTTAGGTATCTGGGTCAGCTTCTAATATCTCGTGTTAACACCTGCACATGTCATTGCACTTTGGGTTAGCCTAGCTTAGTCGAGAAAGCTTGAATGAGCTTTGAGTTATGGATGATTCACGTGATTCTAAACAATTTTTTAAGTACAGAATGAAGCAAGCTGCAAGGGAACAAGTCTGATTCTCTAATGAGCAAAAACTTTTCTATGGTGGCTATACTATATAAGATGTACGATTTCGACCAAACTTGGTCGAGTAATAGAAAAGCATAGTAAACTAAGAAATACAAAGTTTGAAGGCGTTTCCATTCGCAACAAAAAAGTTTTTCTCACAAGAACTAGTTTTTCGAACGATCGTTTCTATGACAGCTATATGCTATAGTCATCCGATTTTGACAAAACTTTTTAGAATTGTGTGAGAGCATATCAAATGATTAAATATAAATTTTCAGGACATTTCCAGTGAAAACCAAAAAGTTTTTCTCACTAAGACTACTTTTCAGACTCTACTTTTCTATGACAGCTATACTATATAGTTGTCCGATTTCGACCAAACTTAGTATAATCATGGTTAAGCATGGCAAACTAAGAAATACAAAGTTTGGAGGCTTTTCCATTCGAAACATAAAAGTTTTTCTCACAAGAACTAGTTTTTCGAACGATCGTTTCTATGACAGCTTTATGCTATATTCATCAGATTCGACCGGTTCAGGCAAATGTGCAGCGCAATTGTACTAAAAGACTTCGTGCAAAGTTTGATGAAGATTTTGCAGAATTTCAATTCGAAAGTGAGTGAAAATTGCCGGAAAAGCACATACATTTTCGCTGACCACCCACACACACCTTACCCACACCCATTCCCATTGAGAAAAAAACCATTTACACACATCCAAAACACTAAGATAACCGAATGAATCAAGAACCAACAAAGCCAAAAGAATGCAGCACACTGAGCATCAGAGTGAGCGATTTGTGAGCACGTTTATGGCATGCCTCAAGCGTTTATCTCGCGTGGGTATCAACCGAAAGTGCACAGCGCGCAGCAGCTGATAATGAAAAAGTCTGCACAAAGACCCAGATCTGGCATAAAAGCACTGGCAACGTGGGCAGATCTATCAATCGCTCAAGTTTCGTTCGACAATCCCAACATGTGGCGTCTTCAGTTAGCCCTTTTGCTATCCACCTGCTTCCTCATGCCCTGTCATGAGGCTAAGCCTTTCAACACCAGCTCATCCGTGCCGGCGACAAGAAGTGTGCACAATATCGGTCGTCTGGCGGCCAAAGATCTGGCTGATCTGCTGTTGGCCAGCGTGGAGGCACGCGGTGCCAAATTGACCACGTTCCAGGAATCCACCATGAAGGACCTAAGCACCAATGAATCCAAGCTAGCAGCTGGCACCGTATGGCTGCAGGTGGGCATGGATGTGATTATTGATCAGCTAATAGGCGCACAAACCGAGGTCAGCTGTGAGCGTATCATCAGAAATATTGAGAGATCCATGGACCAGAACTGTCTGACATTGTCTCTGAAATCTTTCCTCGCCTTGTGTACCTTTAATGGCATCACCTGCAGCCAGCCGGAAGTGGTGCAGATCATTAAGAGTTCAACGGCACTGAAGGAGGCAACGACTACAATGGTTGAGGGTGCTCGTAGCATACGCACGGCCCTGGATCAACAGACAAAGACTACAACAGCGGGCACTAAGGATGATCGTGAATCGGTTGTGGCCTTTCTGCAGGCCAGGAATCTGAAGGAGTTGACAGCCATATTGAAGACTCTGCTGCAGGTGTGCGGTGCATCCGGCGGTGAAACGCAAAATATTATTCGAAATCTGACTGAAAGTGAGTATAATGAAATGGACGAGTGACGAGTACACTCTAATAACTAGCAAGTGAGATTTTGTGGCGAGGAAGCAGACTTATCGACAGAAATAACGAGTTACTACAGACTATATGTATTTTGATGAGTCCTTATTAAGCTCAGCGAGTAACGAGTAACGAGTAGTATATAGTTTTTTACAAAGAAAAAGAAAATTATGCACAAAAGTAGCGAGAAAAAGAGCAGGAAACTAACATGCGAAACAGTAACTAGTAGCGAGTAACGAGTACACTCAAAACACTCAAAAATAACCAATCTCTTTCCACTAATGAAATGCAACGAGTGGATTTAACTAACTAACTAACCATCATACTTGTTCTCGCTCCTTTTTTCTACCTCCCAGTGGATCCCAATGGCATGAGCGTGGTGCAGGTGAATGCCTTCTGCATGCTAATCGTCTCTCTCATGGATGGTCTTAATGCTATTGCCCACAACGAGCCAAGTGGCTTCTGTTCTGCCTCACCCGACAGTTGGTTGGTACGTTTCCTTGATATGGGTGTGGCCAAGGTTATACTACTGGGTCTTATGCCAGCTCTGGATCGCACCATAGTGCCCAATCACAATGCCGTCAATGCCGCTGCTCTCAATAGCATCAATGGTGGCGTTTCCATGACCGATACGAAAACCCTAAAAACTTCGGTGCCCTTCAAACGTTCCAGTGGCTCCAGCAATCTACCCGTTGTGGGTAATCTTGTGGGAAATTCTGCCTTATGTAAGTGGTTATCGAAGGAGGCACTAATAGAAGGCACAAACTAACTCTTTATTGCTTTTACAGTGGGCGCAGACAAGATCATAGGCAATAATAATCTAGATGCTTCGATTATCAAGGGAGTGGTACCCGTACTGGCTTCTGTTTCATTATTGGATCAAATCACGGGCTCAGGATTGGCTTCCAATGCTTTGGGTAATCAATTGATACGTAAGTAACAAATATGCGGAAGGTGGTAAACCAAATAATGCTGTTTTACATCCATTTCAATGCAGAGGGAGGCGATCTTATTCAGGGCAATAACAATAAGAAACTGGGTGTGGCCGATCTGAACGTTCCGGTACTAGCTAATGTGGCTGCTGTGAATAGCCTGAAGAGCTTGGGAGGCTCTGCTGGTGGTCTACCCATAGTGGGAAACGCCGTGGGCAATCAATTGAGCCGTAAGTAAAGGATTTAATAGAAAAAGAAAGTAGTTAAGTTAAAACTTTTGCAGAAAAAGGAAACATTATTCAAGGCGATAACAACTCAAAGTTGGGTGTGGCTGATCTGAACGTGCCCGTTCTAGCTAATGTGGCTGCACTGAATAGCCTTACAAATCTGGCGGGAGGTTCAGGAAGTGGTCTACCTGTGGTGGGAAATGCCCTGGGCAATCAGTTGTTGCGTAAGTCATAAGAGTACAGAAAACGGAAGCCATTTAAGTTACAACTTTACCAATATTCTACAGAAAAAGGCAGCGTTATTCAAGGCAATAACAATCAGAAATTGGGTGTGGCCGATCTCAATGTACCGGTGCTGGCTAATGTGGCGGCTGTGAATAACCTAAAGAGTCTAGCCGGAGAATCTGCTGGTGGTCTACCCATTGTGGGAAACGCCGTGGGCAATCAATTGAGCCGTAAGTAAAGGATTTCTTACAAAAAGAAAGTAGTTAAGTTAAAACTTTTGCAGAAAAAGGAAACATTATTCAAGGCGATAACAACTCAAAGTTGGGTGTGGCTGATCTGAACGTGCCCATACTTGCTAATGTGGCTGCCTTGAATAGTTTAACGGGTACGGCCAATGGAGTGACTGGTAATTCTGGAGGTGCGGTGGGCAATGCCATTGGCAATCAACTCTCACGTAAGTGTAACACATTGATACTCAATACCGGCTACTAAGTACGACTGATAACTTCGCTCTGACAATTTGTTTAAAACCCGAAAATTTCGTTTCTAGAGGGTTCAAGGTCCAGCATCAAAGGCAACAACAATCAGGAGTTGAGCGTGGCTGACTTGAATGTGCCAGTCTTGGCCAATGTGTTGGCTTTGAATAGCATTACCGGCTTGGCTAATGGTGGAGCCAAGAATGCTAAATCTGGTGGGGCTGCCAATCAAATTGGCAATCAAATTAAACGTAAGTTTGATCAGCATTCTGTTTGATGATTTTATTCCGACTTTCAAACTCTTTCAGAGGGACCCAAAACCGATATTGTGGGCGATAATAATCTGGTGGGCAGTCTGGTTGATGCTAATGTACCAGTGGCTGCCAATGTGTTGGCTCTGAATTCAATCACAGGTGCCGGTTCTGGTGGTGCGGCCAATCTGATTGGCAACAGTATCAATCGTAAGTTTTGCTACTTTCTAGGTTTATGACTTGATATTCAACTTTTTCTGGTGTTTTACAGAGGGTCCTCGTACAGTTATTCGTGGTAACAACAACAAAGAGCTTACAGGAGTAGGTTTGACGGCTCCCATAGCGGTAGCTGCCAATGTATTGAATAGTGTGACAGGCATTGTTAAGGGAGGATCTAGCGGTGGTTCTACAGGTAGTGCATCCTCTACTGGCGGTTTGCCGTTGGTGGGCAATCTCATAGGCAATCAAGTTATAGGTAAGTCTATACCAGGTTCATTGAATCTGCTTAAAGAATTTGTTTTGTATGAAAAATATTCAATGGGTAAGCTTAAAAGGGAATATCTGAAGACTAGAAGTTGTTATAAAAGAAAAAAAAATTTGTTAAAAGGTTCAGAAAATAAGTATTCTGCAGGATTTGTGATGTATCTTTGGAGGCTACAAATTTCAGAGTGCCTTAAAATGAGAAGATTTTTGATAAGTCCTTCAATTTTTCGAATTTTCGAACATTCCTGGAAGAGTTAAAAATTCAGAATTTCTCTATATAAGTATTGAACATTGAATCTATTTTAAATTTCAAAAGTAAGTGAATTACTTTAAAATCAAAATATTGGCTGAAAATCCCAGGAAATTCCTTAAAAGATCTCGTTGAGGTACTTAAAACATCAAAATCTTCATACTTTTACTTTTTCCAGGTGGCTCAGGACATAAAATCAATGGCAGTGACAATACTGTGGTGCAATTGGTTGATCTGAACAATAATGTGCTGCTAAATATTCTGGCTTTGAATAGTATCTTAGGAGGCAGTTCTTCAGGTGGCAGCTCTTCAGGCGGCGGCGCTGGCAATATCATAGGAAATCAACTCACAAGTAAGTAACTGAGTTAAAGAACCCCACCAGTACCATGACTTAACCAACTTTACCCCTCACAGAGGGACCTCGTCAAATTGTGGTGGGTGACAACAATCGTATTGTCAAGTTGGTCAATCTGGATGCTGATATTTTAGCCAATTTGAATGTGGCAAATGCCATACGAGGAAGTGGGGCCAACTGCATAGGCAATAGCCTGAACAGTAAGTCTTGTAAACTCTTAATTTAGATACAAGTGACTAAGATAAATGGTTTTCTGTTTTTGTAGAAGGACCCAAGACCGAGATCATAGGCGATAATAACAGTATCATCAAGTTGGTGGATTTGGATTTGAGTGTGCTGGGAGATATTAATGTGCTGAATGATATAATTGGTACAGCGGGCAATGATTGTCCCACCACGGAACCAGACACTGAGCCACCAACTGAGCCACCAACTGAGCCACCTACGGAACCTCCTACAGAACCACCCACCGAACCACCCACCGAGCCACCCACCGAGCCACCCACCGAGCCACCCACCGAGCCACCCACCGAGCCACCCACCAGCAGACCCTCCACACCCAATCCCAACAACTGCTACCGTCGCTATTGTCGCAAATGGCGTACTCGTCCCAGCTATCTGTGCTACAAGAACTGCGGCGGTGCCTACCTACACCAACCCTGAATCCTGTACATTGCCCCCACCACCATTTTGTTATATTTCTAATCTATTTATTTTGTTGTTTAATTTATTTCAAAGAATAAAAAACCCCCAGCATCTTTCATAAATTATGTATTCTGATGAAGTCATGACCCTCCCACACCTCGGAAACAGAAAAGTTTAAACAAAAAAGCCGCTGCCGACGACTCGGTGTATAAATAAAAGATAACATTATTAACACCCCCCCCCCCCCCCCCCCCCGAAGTCAAGTTAGACAAATGGGCGTCAGTCTCAATACGGAAAACTTCCGTGGTGGAACGTGCTTCACGCCACCTGAAATCATAATGAAAGCAATAAAAGTTCAAAAAAAAAAACAAAAACCAAAACAAAAAGAGCAAACAGCCCAAACTGAAGCTGAGGTGCGAGTGTCGTCGCACTCATAATTGATGACCTGAGTAATTTGTTATGGTTATGAAACGTGTAACAAATGCAAAATTGCCTCTACCCAAGAATTATGCCAGCAATTATAGCAAATTTCGACCGCCCTGGGATGACAGAGGGTAATGATAACTTCAATTCCGCCGAGTGGGTGTTAAATGATGATAATGTGGGACGACAACTGGAGGACACTCTGGAGTGCGATTAAATTGTAATACACTCGAGTTGATGATGCTTCCAATGCACAGAGAGCAAATCAAGTGTATGCGGCTTGAATGCTTTAGTTTACAACTAAGGTGTTCAGTCTTAAACAGGAATTTGATACCGAAACGCAATTCGATTTCGATTGATAAGCGGCAGGAGTGGCAATGTTTCAGCTTCACACCAAACAAAAAAATAGGAAAAATATACAAATTCGCCTTATAAAAAGGATTAAAGGCGATTCAGCATATATTTCTTATAGAAAAACATTTTCTCCAACTAAAAAACCATTTGCAATAAGCTAGAATATTGTTTTCTTAGTTTTAGAAAAGTATTCTCTACATTTTAGAAAGGATACAATATTATAGAGCGAAAAAAGTGAGGGGCAGTAGAGGGGGCAGTGGAAGGAACAACACCAAGACGCGTAGTAAACTCCTTTCTTAGATGAAACGATACTTATACCTTCTTTTCTTTGTTTTAGCCAAAGTCTTTTCTTTTTAAGTGCTATTTATTGTTGTGGAGTCGCGTGAGCGGAGACATTGCACAGAAAACACTTTGTTAGTTCATTTTCATTGAATTCAATGGCAAAACTTAAAACAGAAACCCAACTGAAAGTGTTTTCCCAAGTTCCAGTCGCCCTTTTTGCAGTTTTCTATGACTTTCTGCTAATATTTTAAACAAATTGACTGTCGTCTTGTGTGATCTTTCGATTACTTTTTGGCTTTAAGTCGCAGTTGTGACCTTCACTTTTTACTTACTTTTTACCTAAAGTCACGGTCGCCATTTTTAAGTTTCTACCCGTATTTAATCTAAAGTGTGGTGACTTTTTAAGATCACCATGACTTCCTTCTACAGTTGCACTCATCTTGAAGTGTTGCTCGATTTTGTGTAGTTACTATCCCCCATATTCAGTTCTCAAATAAAACTATTAAAGAAAATCTACAACAATTTTCAAACGATGTGTAAAAACCCGCTCTTTAGTGGTATACGCTTTTATAAACTGCGGCAAGAGCAAAATGTCAATGTTGACCAAACAGACGGCATATGCTGGCACACGTGGAATCATTTCATATTTTCATGAAACAGCAAAAAATAACTTCGGCTAAACAAATTGTTGATAAAATTTTTGCATAAAATTTGGCAGAAATTTTAAATTTTGCTCAGAATGTGTGGCATACTTTGCGGGGTCTTTAAACTGGGCAGGCCTATTACTCTCTCTTCCTCTCGCTCTCCAGAGGGCTTTCCCCCAGCTCCCCCGCCCCCCACATAATCAGAACTATGATTATTTTCGAATCGAAATCGTAATTGCAGTCCACAAAAGAAACAACAAAACTTTTTCCTTTCTTTTCTCTCCCCAGACGCGGCGGCTTCACCGCACAAAAACTTTCGCTTGGCTCAATTTCTTTTATTTGGGGGTCAATCTTGTTAATTTCAGCATCCACCGTTGCCCAGACGCTGTCTGTCGTCCCACGATTGGGGTTAGAGACATACACACCGTCTTGGGGGTGTGGGGGCTTGGGGCCTGGGCGGAGTTCTGGTAATCGCAATTAAGATAATCAAAAAAGTTTTGACAGTGGACCACCGCCAACTTGACTGTCAGTGCTCAGTTTTTACTTTCTGTCTTTCTTTCTATACTTTTCTTCTTCTCTCTCTCTCTCTCTCTCTTTCCCTTTCTTTTACTACAGCCGCAGCAAAAATGAAAAAAAAAAAGAAGTGCCCGCTTGGTGGTTTAGGGTTAAGAAAACAACTTTTGCCTGGTCAAGAGTGTGTTGCCCACTTTTGCGCCGCTTCTTGGCAGCTGTAAGCAAGTTTATGCTTTTTCCTCGACTATGTGGCATAGTTTGCGGCGATTATTTCAAGCTTTTTGTCGGCTGGCAGCAGCCGAAGTCGAAAGCTGTAGCTGAAGTTGAAGTTGAAGCTGAAGTTTTATTGCCTGGCCCCCAGGATTCAAGCAGCAGGCAAGGAAATTGGTTTTTGTTTATGATGTTGCCTTTGGTTCTTTCTTAGCCAAAAGCTGGCAATTAGCGCCCCGGGCGGGTGGAGTAGGGCTAGGGTAATATTGTTTCTTTTTTTTATCAAGTTTTGGCTGACAAAAAGGCGTAAATTTTGCAGAGAAGCTGAATATATGTAGAAAAATAAGGCATTTTCTTTTGATATCCAAACTCCATCTGATGGTTTCTATTGATATTAGAAGACGGCGACCGTCCAATATCTTAAATAGACAAATTTGCTTTAGCAAACTTGCAAACACGCAAACAAATTTGCACTTGGGCAAATATTTGGTGCACAAACTTGGATAAAGGCTACTTGGCTAATGTTTGCGAGCAAAGTTTTTAATGTTTTCACCTTAGGACACATTTTTTACAAATATATGAGCAAATTATTTGCTCGTTGACTTATTTGCGATACAAACTAATTCGTAGTAACTAAAGTACAGCCAGTTAATTCCCAAAATAAAAGAAATCCTGCCAAATGTTCAGCTGAAATTAAATTCCAAAAGTTTGTTGTCTTCAGGGATTACACTCAACAGATCTGCCTACCACTTCTAGCCAGGGTTGGTCCTACCTCGCAACCCCCGTCCTGGCCAACTTTCACCTGCAGCAGACAAAAAGTCAAAAACAGTTTGCCTGCTCTTCCATCAACTCGTGGGGGCGGGGCTTGGCTTAGGGTGGGCTGGTCTGGCCAGGGCCAACATGTTGTTAAGAGCCTCTAGAACTGGAAATACTTAAAAGCAACACGACAACAGCTTTAATTAAATCAGTTTTAATTAATGCAAAATTGCGAATTTCAAAAGATGTCGGCGAGACTTTTTAGTGGGCAACATGGAAAACACGGAAAACAGAGACAGCCTCCGCTTTCCCCCCGGTAACCTTCAACGTTTTGTTGTCGCATAATTACAACTCAATTGTAATCCAATTTTGGGCAGGCATATAAATCGGATTTCGTTTGTGACACGCCCAGGCGGCAGAAGGGGGGAGAGCGAGCGAGCGAGCGAGCGGATGGATGGATGGATGAATGAATGGCTGGGAGGCCTCCCACTGGTGTCTGTGTCAACTTTTTTGGTGTCAAATAAATAAACTTCTGACAGTTGGCAGACAGGCCGGCGCGGTCGGGGGGCAAACCACCTCAGGCAGGAAATGTAAATTAGTCAACAGACCAAAATCTCCGCCCGGCTCGCAATCCTTGGCCAGCTTTAAGTCGGCTCTCTTTGGATAACTGAAAATTAGTTGCACATGTTTCGCCCCTCGACTCGAAAAACAAGACGTGTTTGCACTAATTTGGCCAAAATCAACAGCTGTGTGTACATGAGATCGCCCAGATGTGCCAGTGTGTGTGTGTGTGTGTGTGTGTGTGTGTGTGTGTGTGTGTGTGTGTGTGTGTGTGTGTGAGAAAACTCATCATAACTTTCTTATCAAAAACTTATTTCATGCTGCCTAGATACCCCTCAGGCAGCAGAGCTAAAAAGAATGAGAGGGAAAACTATGCGAAAAGCAGAAAAATTGCCTAGAAAACTTGTTATAATTACACACAACCCAGCCAGCCGGCGTGTGTGTGCGTGTGTGTGTCACACTGAGTGACTGACTGTGGCTTCTCGGAGCCCTGGCAGAACATGACTGAACCGTAACATATGTTTGGACTTTCCAGCAAAACTTTCAAGAGTTTTTCGGCGATCCCATCCTGGGCTGCCGCCCACCGCCCACTCCATGGGGGAACGTGTGCGCTTTGCGGTTGAGTAAACGCACAGTTTAGGCGCAAAAATGCAACAGCTGGCGACACGACCAAGTTGATTTGAAACTTGCCTTCCAAAAAAACAACAACAGTAAGTTTTCTCAATTTTTTACCATTTATTTGTGCAGACTTGACCAGGTTTGATGGCAATGGGAAGTCCATTTTAAACCAATTTGAACGAGAATAGGCCAGGGATGAGCTTTAACTTTTTTTTTAACATTTTTGCTTAATAGCCAGACTTCAAGCTGGGTGTTGAACAACATTTGGTAGATCATTTAAACAAAAATCATCTAGATGAGTCTTATCCGAGCCCTTTTGAAGATTAATTAGAGATAACTATCACATGCGACTCCCATTACATTAATTCACTAGTAAATGCTCACGCACGCAACTCTGTGTTGGCTTACACCCACGTCGTGACACACCGCGATACCATTCCCTTTTCTAGTCACGCGCGCACCTCTACTTCTAACATTGAGCACAGCAGACTTGTCTCTCGCTCTCTCTTTCTCTCAAGCATAACTTTTTCAACTGTAAAACGGATCACTGACAAGGCAAAGAAAGAAACAAAATGGCCCGCTGGAGTCTCAAATTTTAATGCCAGCAGCAACAACAACAAGAATATGTATGTAATACAGTGGCTCTGCAAGTGTTTGTAGGTGTGTGTGAGCGTGTATGCAACTTACCGGCTTTATATCCAATTGATTTAAACAAAGTTAAAAGTTTAAAACAACGCAAAATCACTGATTAAATAGTTGCACTTTAAAAAAACAACAAAAAACACTCAATTATGCGCCTTCTTCACATTCAACTCCTGCAGGCCAACAACAACAAATATGTGGATTGGCTTGCATGAATGCGTGTGTGAGGGATGCCACTTCAACCAAGCATTTGGATTATACAGATGGCAGAGATCAAACTTTATTATAAAAAACACCAGATCACTTCAACAAAACAATTGCACAATAAAAAAAACAACAAAAACACTCAATTATGCTCCATTTTTGCATTTATCTCCCGCACGGCAACAACAAGTATGTGTGGATCGGCTTGTATGTAAGCGTGTGTGTGTGAGGTGGAAGGCAACTAGCCAGCTTCAACCAAATAAATCGATCACTTTGCTTCAACCAATAGATGGCCGCGATCAAGCTTTATAAAAAAAAAACAAAATCACTTTGAAAAAACCACTGAAACAATTAAAAATGAATTAATTACGCGTTTCCGAGGAGCCGACTCCACTTTTGCCTTCCTCTTCTCACTCGCGACGACTTCAGAACTGCCGGCAAGATGGCTTCGGGCAGTGCTGCAAAAGCAAATTTACCGCAAGAGAGTAAGAGCAGTGAGTGAGGAAGTTGAACGATGAAATTGAAACTTTGGCGCGGAGAATTTTGAAAATGGAATCAAAAAATGTAAGAATTAAACACTTTGAAATAATAACAAATTGTGAGAATGCCATTTGAAATCAGGTGAAATGGCAGTTCCTCTAGCATAGTCTGTAAAATTATTTGGGGGCTGAAATTGAGTTTTAATTTAAAAATATTGGGAAAAAGCCTAAAACAAATTATTATTTATGTAAGGCAAGGTACATAAAGGTTTCTAAATTGTGGTTTTAGTTAAAATTTACAGAAGGTTTGATCAAATTTTTACGAATTTATCGGAAAATTAAGGGCAAGGTATGGAATCTCAACTTTCCTTGCTTTGCCTCCTCGTGTAAACACCGACCGTCTTTCCTTGCCGGTCTATCGTGCATAGAAGGGACCGAAATCAAAGCTGATCCAAACTTAGCTTAGCATTTTTTTTTATTCCTCAGGAGAATGTCGCTCCCTAGCTGGAGGTCTGTGCGTTTAAAAAAAAAAAGGCTTTCAATATAAATTTAAAAATGTTTTGCGAAATTTGAGACCATTTTGTATGGGAACAGTGGGCTAGTCACAAGCCCCTGCGTTGTCCTCCGCCCCGGAACAGCGACAGCAATCTGGAGAGCGATTGTTGCCATCAGCATCGTCGCCGTCAACGGGGGCCGGGGCCAGCATTGTCATCCTCCTCGTCTGGTGGTCTATTTAGAGAGACGGCCGGAGCTGATTTCCGCCAGCGATGCTTATAATAGAGTAGCCGGGATGTGTCTTTATTACGGTAATTGCTCATTGAACAGGAAATTATTATATGCGTGCGTGTCCTCCAGTCAGCGAGTCGACTGCGTCTGTGTCGGCAACCAAAAAGGATAATAATAATAACACAATATGTGATGGTCCTTCGCCTTTGAATTTGTGCCCGCAACATCCACACAACACAATAACTCGTAGACGGACGCGTACAACAACACACGGGGACAAGGGCCGCTGCCGCTGCTGGTGTTGTTGTTGGTGGTGGCGCTGTTGCTGGTGGCGGTGGCCCCCCGGAGCAATATATGGTGGGCGGCGGGCTCAGAGCGTGGGCAGCACCTGGCGCAGGGCCCGTCGTCCCGGGCTTTCGCCATCGCCGCCACCCTGCTCACTCTGCTGCCCGGTGGCCGGAGTGGGTACACGCCAGCTCCAAACTAGCACACCATCGCCGCCGCCCACATCGAAGTGAACGCTCTGGCGCTGCAGTATGACGCGCAGGTTCTGCATGAACCGTTCGACATCGATCTGATTGTTGAGCTGCAGCCGGGCGGCGGTGGCCGGTGGTATACGGAGATCGGGCTCCACCATCGCCGGTGGCGGCGGTGCCGGCGGCTCCTGCGGGTGCTCGCGGATGGTCTCCAGCTGCATCTGTGGCTGCCGCCGCTGCGGCGAGCTGCGCGGACGCACACGCTGTCCTCTGGGCCGAAAGGGGTTCATTTTGTTGGCTACTGGAATTTTGGATAATGAAAAGAGAAATTTCAGGAGTAGATGTTTTTGGATGGCTAGACTATTACTACAATTTTTTCAACAAGCCAAAGCTGAAGCGAAACTCCACACAATACTGGGGAGCCGTTCGCTGGGGCCGGATGACGGGAGCAGCAGCAGCCACTTGGATGCTGGAAATTTGTGGAAACTTTAAGTAATCAGCGAGTCCTGTTCTCAGCATATGAGGCCCGACCCACGCACACACACGCACACACGCACACAGAAACAAAGAAAAAAGGAGCAGAAAATGTTGTAACTTTGTTGTCATCTTCGTGTGCCTAAAAATGGCTTTTGCAACTGGGTGCCACGCGTCTGTGGAAACAGGGCGGTAGCTGGGCTGCTCCGGGATGCGAGGCACGTACTTGCGCTATAATTATTTTGTACGTGAGAACGTGAGCCGCCCGCCCCCCGTCCGCCAACCGCCCCACCAGCTAGACAATGAGCCAACCTTACATTGTCTACGTCACCGAAAGCCTACTGGGCTGGGCTCACTCCTCGCACTTTTCCAAGTCGGAAAAAAATGATTTGCCGTTTGGAAGCGCAGCATTGACAAACTAGCTGAAAACTTTTGACAGCCCAGTGACAGGCAGAGAAACCGAGGCGAGTCGGCGGAGAGACAGCTGAAGATAAGCGACAGCTGTGTCTGGGATGCAGCCACAGTCAACACGTGGGGGCCAGAGAGAATGTATCAAAATATTTACAGGCTGCATTCACCGCAGCGACATGCCAAAAGATTCGCCACGCAACACCTGCGCAAGTTGTTTTTCCCTGCACAATTTCCATTTGTTTCGGCTTTTCTTTTTGCATACAAAGTGAAATGCATTGGCAGTTGTATGGCTTGGGGCTGTACAAGCACAGGCACACACAACCACACCCCCACACCGCCACACACACACACACACACACACACCTGATGAAGCTCAGCCGGGGCCAGAGCACGGCAGTTACATACTAATTATCGATGAAGGTGGGCACTTGGATTAACTCTGCACAGCAAACAGCATTTCGAATTGATAGGAAAGCCGGAGAAAGTCCTTTAGAGCTTATCGGAGCCACACGTCCAAGTAATAAAAAAAAGGTGTGAATATCAAGGGACGGCCTTGAAACATGTCTTAAGTGCATAATATTGAAAACTTTTGACTGTTTGGTTCCAATAATTTCAGATATTGTAAAATGAGAGTTGCGTTTGAGCCTGGAAAACTAATCGTAAGGTCTATCAGAATAATTTATAAGAAAAATTAGAAGAAACTTAAGTTTTATATCCTTGCAGCACGATTTTCTAACAAAGACTACTTTTCAGACTCTACTTTTCTATGGGAACCATACTATATAGATGTCCGATTTCGACCAAACTTAGTGGCATTATGGCAAAGCATAGTAAACTAAGAAATACAAAGTTTGGAGGCGTTTCCATGCGAAACAAAAAAGTTTTTCCCACTAAGACTAGTTTTTCGACCGATTGTGCCTATGACAGCTATATGCTATAGTCATCCGATTTTGACAAAACTTTATAGAAATGTGTGAAAGCGTATTAAATACATGAATGCCAATTTTCAGCACATTTCCATGGAAAACAAAAAAGTTGTTCCTTTTAAGACTACTTTTCGGACCTTACTTTTCTATGGGAACCATACTATATAGATGTGCGATTACGACCAAACTTAGTGGAATCATGGAAAAGCATAGCCAACTAAGAAACACAAAGTTTGGAGGCGTTTCCATGCGAAACAAAAAAGTTTTTCCCACTAAGACTAATTTTTCGACCGATTGTGCCTATGACAGCTATATGCTATAGTCATCCGATTTTGACAAAACTTTGTAGACATGTGTGAAAGCCTATTAAATACATGAATGCCAATTTTCAGGACATTTCCATGGAAAACAGAAAAGTTTTTCTCACTATGACATCTTTTCAGACTCTACTTTTCTATGACAGCTATACTATATAGATTTCCGATTTCGACCAAACTTAGTGGCATTATGGCAAAGCATAGTAAACTAAGAAATACAAAGTTTGGAGGCGATTCCATTGAAAACAAAAAAGTTTTTCTCACTAAGACTAGTTTTTCGACCGATTGTGCCTATGACAGCTATATGCTATAGTCAACCAAACCGGCCGGTTTCGACAAATGTTAACATTTCTTGTACTAAAAGACTTCGTGCAACGTTTGGTGAAGATAGCTTTCAAACTGAAACAGACGGATCAAGAATATATACTTTATATGGTCTGTTTCCTTACTTTTAGAAAGTCTTTGTCCTACTATAAGAAATTATATATATCTAAAAAATATGCTAAAACGCCTTTGATCCCTTTTTCAAGGCGAATTTCTAAATCTTAGGGCGGATTTCGGTTTAATATTTTGAGTGTGAATTGATTTTGACTTGGAGACTTCTCCAGTCGCTAAGCCCACGAGTAACGCTTCATCTGACTTCATCCTTTGTTGAACCCATCAACTAAATCCACTTTAGAATTGGCGTAATCCACCAAAATCATGTCTATGTTGTACAGGCGAGACAAGTTGCTCATAAAACAACTCCATGCCAGTGCAAAAAGGGGTCACAAAAATGAAAATGCCAAAAATTATAACCCGAGACTCATGTAAAGCCAAAGCCAAAGTCAAGACGAAGCTGTGCCGGCAACAAAAACATAAAAGAAAATGTGTTAAGAAAATCTTAACGAAATTTCTCACGTTTGCCATAATTACGAGCAAAATACGTGACATGTGTTTTGACTGCGAAATTTGAGAGGCGACCGACGGGTAGGTGGTTGGGGTTGGTGGTTGGGGTTGGGGTTGGGGGGCACCGGCAAGCTGTGGCCAGTGTGTAATGCATATGCAACACCGAACCGACTTGTAAATGGCAATAATATGCCATCAAAAAATCTGTGTACACAAACCATAAAGCATCCTGGAACAAGTTTCGCTCTCATCTTTAAGACGACGCCGCCAACGCTGAGGACTCCCAGTGCGTTGGGTGATTGAATCGCTGCCTGATTGACAGTTGACAGTTGAAATTGATTTGGCTGCGTTGTCGTCGTCTGCCGTCTGCCCGGGTGGTTGAAACAATCCTGGCTCTGGCAAACAGGCTACACTTATTAATCCCCCGAGAGTGCAGGCGTGCATAAGTATCGGGCAAATGGATTAGAAATTTTTATGTGCACGACTACGTAACGGGGCAGCCGGGTGGCTTCCAATGCGACGGCTAGTTCAATCTACCAATCTGTTGCTGTTTAATTAAGTCGCTGAGTGCTGGCATATGGACATACATACACACAGCCACAGCCACATCCCTTCCAGCCAGTGGCCATATTTGTGTGACAGTTAATGAACTTCTATCAGTCGCCTTTCGCTTTTGTTTTCACTAATCAAAGATACAAAAAGGTTATGTGAGCGGCATACATAAGGCCATTCAATGAATTGTGGGATGTATTTCAGTTGAGAAGTGGCTTACTGCGAAGTGGGTGCCGCGTTCTACTCACAGTCGGCAGATATAAAACTGTTTGGATGTCATAAATCTAACCGTCAGGCACTATACCTGCTAAGCATTCTCCAAGTATTCTCTAAATGATCGCTAAACACTCGCTAAACATTCTTTAAATTATCGCCAAATGATCGCTAAACATTCTCTAAATACTAGCTAAGTACTCGCCAAGTATTCGCTAAATCTTCGCCAAGTATTTTATAAACTATCGCTAAACGCTCGCTAAATATTCTCTAAATGTTCGCAAAATGCTAACTAAATAATCGCTAAATGTTCGCTTAATATTTGTTAAGAATTCACTAAGTATTCGTTGGGTTGGTTGCTCTAAATCCAAATTATGTTTGCCATAAACTAACTAAGTCAAATGTACACAGAGCGAAATAGAAGGAGGATGACTTTTAGTATCAATATGGACGGAATATGTTTCAAATATACTTCTAATCATCCAACAGAGCTGAAAATCATTCAAATGATATGAAAACTGTTTAGACTTTGAATGATTTTCAGCTACTGTGGGTGATGAAAAGGATATTAAAGACATTTTCATTACAAATGGATCATTTTTTTATACCCTTGCAAAGGGTATTATAATTTTGCCCAGAAGTTTGCAACGCATAGAAATATTCATTTCCGACCCCCTAAACTATATATATATTCTTGATCAGGGTGACGAGCTGAGTCGATTGAGCTTTTTGTCCGTCCGTCTGTTCGTCTGCCTGTCTGTTTCTACGCGAACTAGTCTCTCAGTTTTAAAGCTATCGAGCTGAAATTTTGCACAGAGTCTTCTTTTTGCTGCACACTACTAATATGTCGAAATATGCCGGATCGGATGACTATATCTCATAGCTGCCATAGGAACAATCGGTTGGAAAACTAGTTTTAGTATGAAAAACTTTTTTCTTTTCAATGGAAACGTCTCCAAACTTTGTAATCGTAGGTTTTCTATGTTCTTTTACAATTCTACCAAGTTTTATTAAAATCGGACAACTATATGGTGTAGCTGCCATACAAAAGATAGGTCTGAAAAACAGTTTTAGTTAGAAGAACTTTTTTGTTTTTAATGGTAGCATCCTGGAATTTTGTATTTGTTTGTTTCTCATGCTTTTGCATAATTCTACAAGTTTTTGTCCAAATCGGTTGACTATATCATATAGCTCCCATACGAACGATCGGTCGGAAAATGGGCAAAAGAGTATTTTTTGAAAATATTTAAGCGAGCACTTGCAAGGGTATAAAAACTCCGGCACAGACGAAGTTTTTGGATGGAATGGATCTTTGCTGTGTACGTTGAATGCCAATACTATGCGATCTTGATTCAAGAATGGGCGCATGAAGTTCAATTCAGCAAGCTCTAGAGCTCTTTGAGTAGGCTAAACTATCATCAGATAACAACCTTCATTCCTAGATCAAGAAGTTCCATTCTAACAGCACTTGTCCATCATTTCTCTGAGTGCATATGTAACCGAGAAATAGTAACCGTTTCCCTCCTTTGTCCAGGATTACATCAACTTTCTACACAATTTGCCAAATCTCAGCAACTCATATCACAGCACACAGCCCAAAAGTATTGATTGCTTTGACAAATCTGAAGGCTTTGGTAATTTTATTACAATGAGTGAGAGAAAGAGGGACAGAGAGAGGAGAGGCAGCCCGGAACGGCTTCTGGCTCTGGCATACCACAAAAGCATTTTTTAGTCAGTGGATGCAGTCTCCAATTCCCCCAAGTGAAAGTACGAGTAATAGACCAGACGAGGGCAGCACAACAACAGCGGGAGGGGAGCTTAAGAGGCTTTGTGTGTGTATGGAAAATTAAATTCAATTGTGTGACAAGTTAATCCTATTTCTCATCTCCCAACTTTTATTTAAGCGTCATTCTTTATGCATTACATGCGAAGGATAGCAGGATGCGGGGACGGTTCGCTGTGGCCGGGCAGTCAATCAATCAGTCAGCCAGCCAGCCAGCCAGTCATACGCTGTCACAAATGTTTGATATGTGGATGCTGGGCCCAAAAGTGAAAGCGAAGGGTTCTCCGGACCATCCCAGAGGGTGCCACCTTCGCAGTGCTCCGGCAACACTTCATTAAACGCATAAAGCAATAAAATGTTGGCTCTTGATGAACAAAACAGGAGTAACGCCGCCACCCCCTCGTCTGTCTGACAGCTCTTTCTCTCGCCTGACGTGGACTGCTAATGGCGGAGCGGAGCAGCAGACAAACCCGGAATGTGACTTTGACTGCAAAAGCATCTGCTCACATGTGCCAAGCCAAGTGTCTAACCCCTGCCAATGCCACTGAAGCTAATGGGTAACTGTGTGCCTTTTGGCATCTCTACGCCTGATTGATATGCGCAGGAGGAGGACCTTAAAGATGTCAGGTTTGGTTAGTTGTATCATAAATTGACAAAAGTTGTAAGCCGCTCAAAACATTTCCTTTATTTGCACACAAACTTTTTACAACAAAATAGTTTGCTCGCAAACATTTGCCTTTGGCTATAACTCAAGCAAACATTTGCCTGTAATGAACAAATTTGTTTGCGTATTTGAGAGTTTGCACAAATTTTGTTTCTAACAAATAATTCGCCATATCTATGACATCACCTCCGTCAGTTAGAACTTTGCACAAAGTATTTTAGTACAAATACGCTGCACATTTGTTGGAACCGTGCGGATCGGATGGCAGTATCATATAGCTGTCATAGGAACGATCGGTCGAAAAACTAGTTTTAGTGAAAAAAACTTTTTTGTTTCGAATGGTAAAGCCTCTAAACTTTGTATTTCTTAATTTGCTATGCTTTTCCATGATTTTAACAAGTTTGGTCGATATCGGACATCCATACAAAAGTAGAGTCTGAAAAGAAGTCTTAGTGAGAAAAACTATTTTGTTTTCAATGGAAACGCCTTCAAACTTTGTATTTCTCAGTTTGCTATGCTCTACCATGTTTTCACTAAGTTTGGTCCCAATCGGACATCTATATAGTATGGCTGTCATACAAAAGTAATGTCCGAAATGTAGTCTTAGTAAGAAAACTTTTTTGTTCGCCATGAAAATGTCCTTAAAATTGGCATTTATTTATCTGATAGGCCTTCACTCAATTCTACAAAGTTTTGTGCAAGTCGATTGACAATAGCATATAGCTGTCATAGGAACGATCGGTTGAAAAACTAGTTTTAGTGAGAAAAACTTTTTAGTTTCGAATGGTAAAGCCTCTAAACTTTGTATTTCTTAGTTTGCTATGCTTTTCCATGATTTTAACAAGTTTGGTCGATATCGGACATCTATATACTACGGCTGTCATACAAAAGTAGAGTCTGTAAGGTAATCTTAGTGAGAAAAACTATTTTGTTTTCAATGGAAACGCCTTCAAACTTTGTATTTCTCAGTTTGCTATGCTCTACCATGTTTTCACTAAGTTTGGTCCCAATCGGACATCTATATAGTATGGCTGTCATACAAAAGTAGAGTCCGAAATGTAGTCTTAGTAAGAAAACTTTTTTGTTTGTCATGAAAATGTCCTTAAAATTGGCATTTATTTATCTGATAGGCCTTCACTCAATTCTACAAAGTTTTGTGCAAATCGAATGACTATAGCATATAGCTGTCATAGGAACGATCGGTCGAAAAACTAGTTTTAGTGAGAAAAACTTTTTTGTTTCGCATGAAAACGCCTCCAAATTTTGTTTTTCTTAGTTTGCTATGCTTTTCCATGATTTGATCGATCGATATCGGACATCTATATAGTATAGCTCCCATAGGCAAGTAAGGTCCCAAAAGTAGTCTTATTTCGAAAAACATGCTGCAAGGTTATACAAAGTTAACTTTCCTCTGTTTTCAGGCAAACTTTGTTTGCTTGTGTGTGGTGTCCTTTGCCCTGGCAATCATTCACATTTCCAACTCGTTAAACTTGTTTGTCAAATTTTTCTCAAAATTTCCGTTTACCATGATCCACAGCAGCTACAATCGAGCACCACGTCGCACACTCATCCCGCATCTCTTCAGCAACATACTCAAAGTGATCGCCGAGGCGGATCGTCCACTCACCCAGCATGAAATCGTCGAGGCTGTCTCCGAGCGCATGGATCGTTCCGATGAGGAGCTGAAACGTCAGGTGACGGTCAGCCTGCACGATGCCATCATCTATGGCTATTTGCGTTTCAAAAACTATCGCTACTCGATAGTGGCCAGTCGCTTGGATCCCGTTGAGCCGCGTGCCACCCGGGCAGCGGTGGCTGAGGAGCAAGTCGCTGCAAATGTCACACCAGCCGTGGCCCATACAGCGGAAGAGGATCAGTTGGACAGCTCCGAGTCGGAGGCAGAGCGAGCGAATCGTTTGAATGGTCAGCAGCCGGCTGCGAATGATTCACCCGGCACCGAAACGGAGGAGGAGACTTATGCCAAGAAGACGGATCTGCAGCCCAAGAATATCAATAGACAGTCGAGTTGAACTGTAGAATAAAACTTTAAGGCTTAAGGTGTCCTTGAGCTGGTGTGGTGGGGGGTTACACCACACAAAATCCCACTCGCCTCAATTGGTTACAGCAGAGCTGTTTCTGTGCATGCAACCGGGCATGAAATCCACGCACAGTTCAACTTTACCCTTCATGCTGAAGGCATGACTAAGCCACGCACAAGGCTACTTCCGGGCTTGGGCTGCTCCCGATGGGTGCTGCTGGCTGTTTGAGCCTTTAAATACCAGTTGGTGTCGCGACAATCAGTGGTCAAAACTCTCTCACCTGGCATCAGGCCAGGTGCATCCCACTCCCACTCCCCCATTCACTTTTGTGTGTATGTGTAAGACTTTGTCACACACAGCACCCGATTGAGGTTAAACCAACAACATTTCCGTCACCGGCTTGATGTGACCACCGGCTGGTAGGGCAGGAGTAACCCTTATGAATTGAAGCCGCCTTCCAGCTGTATTTCAATTAGCCGATTTTGAGCGATTTCTATGTTGTGATTAAGCGCAGGGACCCAGACCAGGACTACCATCACCTGAACAATGAAGTGCATGAAACCAGGCATTATGCTAATGAGTGGCCGGAAGCGGATTAGTCCTCTATGCACAGTCGGTTGGGTACTTGAAATTTCCCAGATAAGGCCATACTTGCATCTGCTCTAGGAGTGCCTAAAGAGGTTCAGCCACTGGACTGTGCGATGGCACATACCGCCATGACAACAGTCTAGCAGTAAAGAGACTACCCCAAGCTCAATTTGTCACTTAGGAACAAGGTTCTCAGAGACTCCATCATTCTGGTTTCGGTGTGGTAAGGGTAAAGGACTCAACTGAAAACTTAACAGCACGTTTTTCTAACGAAGACTACATTTCAGACTCTACTTTTCAATGACAGCTATACTATATAGATGTCCGATTTACACCAAACTTGGTGGAATCATGGAAAAACATAGCAAACTGACATATACGAAGTTTGGAGGCGTTTTCATGGACAAGAAAAAAGTTTTTCTCACCAAGACTACTTTTCGAACTCTACTTTTCAATGACAGCTATACTATATAGATGTCCGATTTCCAAAAAACTTGGTGGAATCATGGAAAACCACAGCAAACTAAGATATGCAAAATTTGGAGACGTTTCCTTTCGAAACAAAAAAGTTTTTCTTACTAAGACTACTTTTCTGACTCTACTTTTCTATGACAGCTATACCATATAGATGTCCGATTTAGACCAAACTTTGAAGAATCGTGGAAAACCTCAGCAAACTAAGAAGTACAAAGTTTGTGGACGTTTCCTCTTGAAACAAAAAAGTTTTTCCTACTAAAACTAGTTTTTCGACCGATCGTTCCTATGACAGCTATACCATATGGATGTCCGATTTCGACCAAACTTGGTGGAATCATGGAAAAGCATAGCACACTCAGATATATGGAAAACAAAAAAGTTTTTCTCACTAAGACTACTTTTCGGACTCTACTTTTCTATGACAGCTATACCATATAGATGTCCGATTTCCACCAAACTTAGTGGAATCATGGAAAGCCACAAAAAACTAAGAAATTTAAAGTTTGGAGACGTTTCCTTTCGAAACAAAAAAGTTTTTCTTACTAAGACTACTTTTCTGACTCTACTTTTCTATGACAGCTATACCATATAGATGTCCGATTTAGACCAAACTTTGAAGAATCGTGGAAAACCTCAGCAAACTAAGAAATACAAAGTTTGGAGACGTTTCCGTTTGAAACAAAAAAGTTTTTCCTACTAGAACTAGTTTTTCGACCGATCGTTCCTATGACAGCTATACCATATAGATGTCCGATTTCGACCAAACTTTTAGGAATCATAGGAAAGCATAGCCAACTGAGATATACGAAGTTTGGAGGCATTTCTATTGAAAACGAAAAACTTTTTTTCACTAAGACTACTTTTCTGACACTACTTTTCTATGACAGCTATACCATATAGATGTCCGATTTCCACCAAACTTAGTGGAATCATGGAAAGCCACAACAAACAAAGAAATTCAAAGTTTGGAGACGTTTCCTTTTGAAACAAAAAAGTTTTTCCTACTAAAACTAGTTTTTCGACCGATCGTTTCCATTGAAAACGAAAAACTTTTTTTCACTAAGACTACTTTTCTGACACTACTTTTCTATGACAGCTATACCATATAGATGTCCGATTTCCACCAAACTTAGTGAAATCATGGAAAGCCACAAAAAACTAAGAAATCTAAAGTTTGGAGACGTTTCCTTTCGAAACAAAAAAGTTTTTCTCACTAGAACTAGTTTTTCGACCGATCGTTCCTAAGACAGCTATATTTTATAGATGTCGGATTTTGACCTAACTTGGTAAAATCATGAAAACCTCTAGCAAACTAAGATATGCAAAGTTTGGAGGCGTTTCCCTTCGAAACAAAAAAGTTTTTCTCTTTAGAATTAGTTTTTCGACCGATCGTTCCTATGACAGCTATATGCTATTGTCATTCGATCCGGCCGGTTCCGACAAATGTGCTGCGTATTTGTACTAAAAGACTCTGTGCAAAGTTTGGTGAAAAAAAGCTTCAAATCAAAGCAAACTTATTAAATCTAGAACAGATAAAGATGTTTATGGGAAACTGCTGGGTTGGGATACTTTAGAAATGGCTGCCTTTATTCCATAAATCCAAAAAAAAAACCTAGTTATATGGCTACAGTTTTACCTTTTGAGGTCGTTGGGCAGGCGCTTATCATCGTATTTGAGCAAACAAAGTTGCAGGAGCTGGAGTATGGGCCAATTCTGGTACCCAGGCATAGCTCGAAGCAATTGTGAAACCAGCTTAAGGCTGCTGTCAAAGCTTCATTAAACTAGTCGGACATTTCTATCCTTTCCTTTCCGAGACCCCACACCTGACTAATGCTAATCTCGGCCAATGCTTTTTGCATATGATGACACAAATCAATCATGCTCCTCCTGGTCGTGTCTACACACACCCTCACAGCACAACACCTCAGTTTTAAAGCAATCCCATGAAAATTAGATGTGTGTTTTTCCTCTTTTTTTTTGTTGTTGTTCTACGAAAATGACAGGATAAACCACTTTGAGAGGGTGTAACAAAAAAAAATTAGAGAGAGGAGCAGACTTTTGCCTCTTACTTTATGCAAATAATGCGAACAATGTGTCATTGGGATGTTACAATTTCAGTTGAGGCGTGGCGAAGTAGGAGGTGGGGGGAGGGAGGACTACCATGATGATGGATCACACTTGACTGTGTGTGTGTGTGTGTGGGGCATAAAATGTATAAAATATTGGCTGTCTACATGAAACCCAAAACCGTGTTCCAGGGGAATTCAATTTATATGCAAATGATATGCAGCCAGCAAAGTCTCCGGCCAAGCGGAGTTCTTTAATCAAATTTATACAGAATTAAAATCATAATTATGGCCACGATCCGGGGCCAAATTAGAAGAGTTTCAGGTGAAATAGCGTGTGCCCTCGGCGGAATCATCGCGCACATCATAGGCCGAGGGGGCATAGCTCTTGCCATAGCCATAGCTGGGGCTGTTCTTGGCGCACGGTTTCTTCTCCTTCTGCTCGTATTTTTCATAGTGCTGCTCCTCCTCTTCCTCCTCCTGCTCCGGCTCTTCCTCCGAATAGCTGACGGGCTTGGTCTGGTACTCCTCATGGCAGCAAACACTCTTGGCCGTGGTCGTCGTGTACTTGGGCTTTTTGTTCTTTTTGCCGGCCTTCTTTTCCTTTTTGTCCTCAAAGAAACTGAAATGTTTTTGCTTATTCGACTCCAGCCACTCGGTGAACTTCTCCAGCTCGTTCTCCTTCTTCTCCAGCTTGGCCTCGGTCTTGGCACCAAACAAATTGAGAAAGTCCAACTTCTTGAGCAGCTCCTGCTCGTTCTTCGTCTCCAGCTTTTCCAGCCAATTCTCCATCTTGGGCAACTTCAGCAGGAAGCCTTGGGCGGTGCTCAGAGCTGTGGCAGTCGTGGCAGTGGGAGATGTGGACTGGTTAGGGTCTGTTGTGTGCAGTTGGTTGCTTGCATGTACTTACCCAGGCAGACCAGCATCAGGCGAACTAACTGTTGTACAAATCTTGGCATATTGAGGGGATGACTGACTTCTTGGACCCGGCCACTTGGCTACTTATAGTCCAAAAAGTATATGGAGAGACCAAAGTCGAGCACGTGCACCGCCTGCTGTGATAAGACACGTGTGTGTGTGTGTGTGTGTGTTGTCCACTGGCCCAGCTGAGTTCAGTAATCTCTGTCAGCAGAAAACATTTTTGGTAACATTTTTGTCAGCTGAGAGGGCAGAAATAATTATGGTTTATGAATGCAAACGAAAAACTTAATCAACTGCATGTGTGAGTGTGTGGAAAAACTGTGCAAAACTATAACAATTAACACTAATGAGTCGAGAGCAAACAAAACAAAGAGCAGATAAATGTACATAATTGCCCCAGCTGCACAATTGTTGTTGGAAAGCGTTGTTGTTGCTTGACAAATGGTTTTGTTCATACCTTTTGGTAATGAAATAACGAAATAGCATCTAGATGAAGCTAGATTTGTCCAAAAAATATCACACAATTCCTCGATTGACTTTAGCATATAGCTGCAGTACGAATGATCGGTCGAAAAACTAGTTTTAGTAAGAACAACTTTTTTGTTTTCAATTGAAACGCCTCCCAACTTGGTATTTCTTAGTTTGCTATGCTTTGCCATGATTCCACTAAGTTTGGTGGAAATCGCACATCTATATAGTATGGCTCCCATAGAAAAGTAAGGTCCAAAAAGTAGTCTTAGTGAGAAAAACTTTTTTATTTTCAAAGGAAATGTTATCAAAATTGGCATTTATTTATTTGACAAGCTTTTACACAATTCTACAAAGTTTTATCAAAATCGGATGACTATATCATATAGCTGCAGTACGAATGATCAGTCGAAAATTTAGTTTTAGTAAGAAAAACTTTTTTGTTTTCAATGTAAACGCCTCCCAACTTGGTATTTCTTAGTTTGCTATGCTTTGCCATGATTCCACTAAGTTTGGTCGAAATCGCACATCTATATAGTATAGCTCCCATAGAAAACTAAGTTCCGAAAAGTAGTCTTAGTACCTAGTTTGTAGGCTGTCCAGTCCAAACCGTCCGTGCCATACCTATCAAGTAAGCCAAAACGTACACAAGATCCGTCAGCCTCTATTTACCCCCACTGCAATCTGGTCCCTACGTGCTCCATATATTTAGGTCCACTCCACACGTAGGACTGTTCTCATTTTCAGCTATTTAGGTACCCCTGCCTCATGGCTTGAGCTCAGTTTTCAATGGAAATATGTCAGTGAAACACTTAATAGCCTTAGCTCTTGTGCTCTCCCGTAAGTTCATAAACTTTGCCGGCGACTTTCGACATTGGCCTTTAACTAACTTCTGTCGTCTTCCGTTCACAGTGTTGGCAGCTTGCAGCAATGCCCAGCCGCCGTCCAACACCAACACCACCAGCGCCACAACAACAAACACATCGACAAGTCGACAGCTCGTCAAAAACTTTGTGGCCCAAGTGAATGCCCTAATAGTTCAATTGATGCGGAATTTGCAACTAATAAATGCGGGCAATGTGTAAAGTAACCGTTGGCCATGGAAAAATGGAAGTTAATAAAAGGGAAATTTTACTGTAAAGAGTTGTTGACAATAAATGGAGGGGGAAACCATGATTCATGGACTGTTCAGATTTTGTCATGATGAGATAAAAAATGTTAGTGTTTTGTGCATAACATAACGAAGCTTTAGTACTGAAGGGTCCAATAGAAATTTATGTCGAAGAAGAATTTATTTCAGGCGTTTTCAAAATATTTGAAGAATAAACAAATAAATTTACAGAGGAACTGCCATTTCACCTGATTTCAAATGGCATTCTCACAATTTGTTATTATTTCAAAGTGTTTAATTATTACCTTTTTGGATTCCATTTTCAAATTCAAAATTCTCCGCGCCAAAGTTTCAATTTCATCGTTCAACTCTCTTACTCACTGCTCTTGCTCTCTGGCGGTAAATTTGCTTTTGCAGCACTGCCCGAAGCCATCTTGCCGGCAGTTCTGAAGTCGTCGCGAGTGAGAAGAGGAAGGCAAAAGTGGAGTCGGCTCCTCGGAAACGCGTAATTAATTCATTTTTAATTGTTTCAGTGGTTTTTTCAAAGTGATTTTGTTTTTTTTTTATAAAGCTTGATCGCGGCCATCTATTGGTTGAAGCAAAGTGATCGATTTATTTGGTTGAAGCTGGCTAGTTGCCTTCCACCTCACACACACACGCTTACATACAAGCCGATCCACACATACTTGTTGTTGCCGTGCGGGAGATAAATGCAAAACTGGAGCATAATTGAGTGTTTTTGTTGTTTTTTTTATTGTGCAATTGTTTTGTTGAAGTGATCTGGTGTTTTTTATAATAAAGTTTGATCTCTGCCATCTGTATAATCCAAATGCTTGGTTGAAGTGGCATCCCTCACACACGCATTCATGCAAGCCAATCCACATATTTGTTGTTGTTGGCCTGCAGGAGTTGAATGTGAAGAAGGCGCATAATTGAGTGTTTTTGTTGTTTTTTTAAAGTGCAACTATTTAATCAGTGATTTTGCGTTGTTTTAAACTTTTAACTTTGTTTAAATCAATTGGATATAAAGCCGGTAAGTTGCATACACGCTCACACACACCTACAAACACTTGCAGAGCCACTGTATTACATACATATTCTTGTTGTTGTTGCTGCTGGCATTAAAATTTGAGACTCCAGCGGGCCATTTTGTTTCTTTCTTTGCCTTGTCAGTGATCCGTTTTACAGTTGAAAAAGTTATGCTTGAGAGAAAGAGAGAGCGAGAGACAAGTCTGCTGTGCTCAATGTTAGAAGTAGTGGTGCGCGCGTGACTAGAAAGGGGAATGGTTTCACGGTGTGTCACGACGTGGGTGTAAGCAAACACAGAGTTGCGTGCGTGAGCATGCGTTAGTGAATAACGGTGGGAGGCGATTGACCTTTCCCTAGAACTGGAATTAAAATTTCCATTCCATTTGGTATAGTTCTCATACAAAAGATGGGTCTAAAAAATAGTCTTAATAAGAAAAACTGTATTGTTTTCAATGGAATTGTACTGAAAATTGTCTTATTTTTATTTTAGATGCGTTTACACTATTTTCGGCTGACTATCGCATATAGCTGCCTTAGGAACAATCAGTCGTAGAATTTGTTCCAGTATGAGAAAACTTTCATATCAGCCAGGTCTTCTGATCTTGATGGTAATTTGTGTTATATTTTGATTAAAACTTGGACTATTTTGGGCTTACATCTTGCCAGAGTTCCGCTTGGTAACACTTCTGACAACACTTCCGTTTAACCCCAACCCACCCAAGGACCAGAGTATAAATCACTGAAGTAAGGGGGCACTTCCCTTAATATCTTATTATCGAACAAACTACTTTTCAAACAGCCATTCTGTGTGCACACATTGAATGAATTCGGAGAGTACACAAAAGATACTTTCGACATGCCCTTCAGTTTTGAAGACCATGTGTTGTTTTGCTGTTGCTGTTGTGGAGGCAACTTAAAGCGCTGTAAAAGTTTTCCCATAACACACGCACAACATTGAAGGAGGGGGCCGCACACACACAAAACACTTGCACCACCACCCTTGGCAAAAATCTTATCAAACTGACATCATTTTCATTATGTTTTGCACTTGCACAGCTTAGACTAATGTATGGCTCCCTGGCCCCAGCTCCTCCTGCTGTGCTGTGCGCCAAATGATAGGCAATACCAAAAATGGATTTTTCTCGCTTTGACGACGCACGCGATACGCATTACCCACAGATGTGGCGTGCTAATCTGGCCGCCAATAACTGCAAATTAGATTAGGAGGGGTGCATCCGCACGCAAACACAGACCAACACACACACACACACACACACACAGTCGTACATCGCGTGCGATAACCTTTGATAAATCTCAACAAGCAGCAACAAAATAACAAATCGACACTCAAACTGCAATCCCCAAATGGCCATCTATACTTATGTATATGTAAAAAGTGAATGTTTGTTTGTATGTATGTGCCTTAAAGGCGTCTCAAGCACTATGAGAATCTTATAGAAACTGTTTTTGGGTACGAAAAAAGTTTCAAAAGTGTTTTTGAAACATATTTCCTTCGTGTTGTATGGGTTGATATTAGGCAGCTGGATATGAAATATGCTAGACTACCACCACAGTTCTAGGAACCCGAGCTATGCCGGTTATCTACTTGATATCCAAATAAAAGACAACTCACCAACTCGTTGAAAACCAATAAAAACAAAAAAGAACGGAAAAACTGAACAAAAAATAAAAACTGCGAAAACTTTTTACACTGTGAAATTATGGAGCAGCTTTAACAAGCGTGGAGCGGGAGCAGCAACTCTTAGTCAGGAGCATGGCGGGGGGGTGGGGGGGGGGACACACTTCACATTGTCAAACTGTCAGACTATGCCAGTGGCAAACAACCAACCGACAACGCCTCTCAAATTAAGCAAAACAAAATTGCATTATGGGCCAAAAGTTGCAACCAGTGCAGAATGTCCCTCCCATCCCCCGCTACCAGCCCTACGTTACCTCGCTACCTCATGGAGTGGTCGATGGGGTGTGTCATGTCAGCGCCACCAAAATTATTCATTGCACACACTGCACTATGCGGTCCAGACAATTTATGCTAATCAACATCAATCGATTTGCATGCCAGGGGCCGGGGCTAAGGATAAACCTGGCCCAACCAGACACAGCTGTACCAACCATCATTCCCAACCCATCCCCCCCCCCTGGGGGACCACTGTCCCTGGGCTAGCTTACTGCTGTTTATTGGGCGGTTCCGTTAGCTGCGGTTCAATGGCTACCACCAGAATATT
The DNA here is from genome assembly GCA_035044985.1 of Lordiphosa fenestrarum. NCBI lineage: Eukaryota > Metazoa > Arthropoda > Insecta > Diptera > Drosophilidae > Lordiphosa > Lordiphosa fenestrarum. Next base: position 1,594,065 of record JAWNNO010000297.1, on the reverse strand, counting down.
GTGTGCTGGGCGCTTGGCCGGTATTTTGGAGTCGGTGGCCGAGAGTGGGACAATCACTGCATGTGGGTAATTGTATGGACACAGTGTATGCATGTGCGCACACACACATACCACGGGAGATCCAACTATAGTCCTGCCTGCGACAGCAATAATTTCATTATGTTTATAACAAAAAAAAAAAAAATGCAAAATAAAAATAAATTGCAAGCATGCGGTGAAATTGAAAGGCAGCATCACGAATGCTGGTTGATCTGTAGAGGTGAGGTTCAAAATGATAGAGAAGTCTGAGAATTGTTAAGGTTTTCCATATATTTTATCCCACATTGCATTTCCCCAATACCAAACACCGCCAAGCACTGTAGTTTCTATATTTCTAGCACCGCTTTTGTACACAAAATTGGATTTTTGTAGCTGCAGTTCGAAGAATTATAAAGTTATTCAATATTCTTTGTAGAAGATTCAAAAATATCAATGTTACACTTGAAGTATTCACAAGAAAATGATATCCAGTTTCAAATTCATGACTTAAGACTTAAGGCATTATCTTAAGTGTAGAACTGGCCTAAATAATTTAAAGAAAACCTACCTGGTCACACTACAAACTAGAAACTTTAGACCCTGCTGCCACACAAACTTACTGTTTCAAACTTTCGATAATATCCATGTAATACTGAAATTTTTCGTACGAAAAGAGCTACTCAATAGTATCAAATTCATGACTAAATAACATCTTTAGTGTAGAACTGGTCTGAATAATTTTCTAAAAATTACCTGGCCACACAATAAGATTGAAATCTGCCACATAAACTTCCAAATAACAGAGTAAATTTGTTCCCAAATCACTTTACTTCCTAACAGCTTTATGTCCAACACTTGAAAAAGTCAACTATCACCATCATACTCTAACACTCACTCATATGCTCACACCCAGGCACCCTGCAAGGACCATTCATAACCCTCTCCTGCCAGCTTTGCCCTTGCCCATATTGTCGCTGGCTCGCAGTTTATAGGCGGTCGCTTAGGCGCACATGTTGTCATCATTGCCTCGTCATCATCATCATCGTCGTCATAGTGGTTGTTGTTCAGTCGAGAGTTGGAGCTGGGAGCTGGGAGCCGGGGGCATGCTCATGAATTTTGGCTGTATGGCAAATGAACTTGGACGAATGCCCAGCGCTGCATCAGTGTGGCTGAAAATTTTTGGTACGTAAATTCACTCGATTTGCGTACAAATTTTTGTACCATTTTTGTTTGGGGGGATGTGGATGATGATTTGTTAATTGTTTGGCATTTGCTGGGGCAGTTGATCGAGTTTTCGTTCCGTTTCGTGTACTAGAATTGGTTTTTGTTTAATCCAATTACACACTGGCAACAACAATTCCTGATTCCTCTCCAAATTACTAGAAAGTCATACTTATACATACTTAACCATGCTCAAGGATCCGCCCAACTTTAGGGAAGTAGCCAAAATTTTTGTGGTCGGTGAGTCAATGACCAGGTGGTGGTGGCACCCAACTGCAATGCTCTATTCTGTTCCCTCCCACCCCTGGGGTTAGGATTAACGCTGCGCTCCTATATGATGGACAATGGCGGTGAGGCGACTGGTGGACAACAGCGTAGCACCAGCGTGGGTCACGAGCTATCGCGTCGCATTTGCATGGCCGTCCGTGGTATGAGCCAACCGAGTGATGGAACACGTCGCCGCCGCATCTGGCTTATGTCGCCCGAACGCCTCCGGGACTATGATGCCAAGAACAAGAAGCGGGCAGTGGAACAGCAGCGCGAACTAAATCAGAGTGTTCAACAGTTTGCGGTCAAAACGGCGCAGGTCACCAAATGAATGAACCGTGGATGGGCGGTGTGTGTGGGGGGAAGTGAAGCCTGGCAGGATGCGGGATGGGGTAGGGGGTCGGTCGACTGCAATTAAGTAAATCATGGTATGCTTTGTAATTTGCCACATCCTGCAGAGAGACAACTGCAAATTGCGTTCATGGATCCTGTTCGCAAGCATCCTGTTGTGTGCGTGTGTGCACCCAACTTTCGGCAATGAACTTCAACAGGCATCTCAGGCATAGCCCAAGCTGGCTTAACACATCCCCACAGCCAGGTGTGCATTTGTAAAGCATTTGTGCCTGGCTTTGTCCTTGCTTAATTGTGTGCATGGACAACAGGCTCCGAAGGTAGTAGCCTGCCCATCCTCCCTATGGCTTTCCACCGCAACAATTGCATAATTTTTTTTGTTTTTTTGTTGCTGTTGTCTCTGGGCCGCATGACATAACTTGGACCAGGCAGCACTTCCTCTTCCACCTGCTGAGACACAACTTCATTTCATTCCAAGTGGAGTCCTTTGTGTGGTGTGCCAATTTGGTAGCAGCTTTCTAGCTTATGAAATTGCAATTTTCTTGCTGGAGCGCTCCCATATGGCTTCGTGCTGTGTCGTAGATATCCAGTTTTGGAGTCATTAAAACCAAAGGATGGATGTTTTAAATAATGCTACCTGCATGTGTGTGTGTGTGTGTGTTTGATTAGGTTATACACAGAGAGAGAGACACCTCTCTCTTTTTGTTTAATTATCTACGGTATTTTGGAGTGAAAAGTCGGGAGGCAAAAGCAATATTACAAAATGATGTGCTGACTGATTGGTAATTAAGGCACAGCCCAAACGGTAAAGTTGGACAGCAGTTTCTATTTGTGGTGAAAGTGGGGTTTTTCGAAAATTCTATCCATGAAAATCCGCCCACATGGAAAATGGCAGAACAATTCTACCAACCGACTGACTTGAAATTCGGTTCTTAAAGATGGTAAGCCATTCTATTTGTGTTGTGTGTTACTTCAAAGTTGGAAAATCGAATACAAGCTTGGGAAAATTTCCGGAAAATACTGTTTGAATAAACTATTCTTTCGATTGACTTAAAACCGTGTTTTGTGGGGATAGTATTGTTGCTAGTGTGTGAAAATTCCGGAAAATTCTTCATGGAAGTCTTTATTTTTCATCCAAAACTCGTTTTTAAGGAGAATATTAAAAATAATCTGTAATGTTATTTTTCGATGTTGGAAAATCTGCATGTAGAGTGGGAAAAATCCCGGAAATTCTGCTGGAAAATCCGGAAAATTCTGTACGCACACAACTAGTTTTCATTTGAATGCTCTTTATTTGGAGGTATCCCTTTTAGAGGGTCCCGTCAGCAAAATAGATCCAAAATTCAAATCAAACTTTGGTTTACACGCTCCAAAATTTGAACATATATTTGGATTTTTTTTTTCCCCTTCAGTAAATCATAACATTGAACAGTTTTCGCATCCTTCGTCTAATTCGGAAGATAAACCATTTGATTCTGACCCTTCGTCTAATTCGGTAGATAAACCATTTGATTCTGACCCTTGCGCAAGTGTCCCTTGGAAATGACTTCATATAGGGCAACACGTGCCAGCGACTCGATCTCAGCTCTTTCGCGTTCCAAACAATGACATAGGTGAGCAAGAATCTCATTGTAAGTAACAACCTTCTGCTGATAGGCCATGAGATGTATGAGAGATTCCAGTTCGTTAACATGAGGCAATGGTTTGCCCATAGACTTGCGATTGCGACGAGGGCAAGGTTGACGCCCAAAGATTTGTGCTGGTTTCGGCATCAGCTGACCCGTGTTGGTTTTCAACGGCATGAAATACTGCAATCCGGTGACCGGAGACACCTGTATATACTCGCAGCACGGCGGCACCATGGGCAGCTTGTAAACCATGGGCATGGGCATCATCATTGGCATCTGCTGTTGATTCTCAGCCAATTGCATGGGCACTCCGGAGTCTGCAAGTGAATCTTTTTTGATGTGAGGCCAAAACTTGATGTCCAAATACTTACCATTGACTAGCAGGTTCTTCACCTGTGGATTGTAGACAAATTCCTCAGCCAACGGATTAAGCGATGACTTCACTTCGAACACTTTCGGCTGGTATACAAAAACCGTAGCCATTGGATTAAGATTGGAGCTCTTAACGTGAGTCATTGTCAGCGCAAAAAGTATCAAAGTTGAAAAACAAAATACACGAATTTTTGGTTTTTTTCCGATTTAAATTGAAAACAATTTTTCTGTAGAACCTTCTCGCTTGAAGTCAGACGATAGAATGATGAGAGCAATGGAAAAATTGGGGCAATAGAATGAACAGAAGTGGACAGTTATTCCAGGGCCGGCTATGTTTATGAAATAAGATTGGGAAAAATAAAAAAATTATCTATCCTCAAAAAGAAATGCTTGCTTATTCCTCAGGGTAAAGACAATCCCACAAATTAAACTGCTGGGAATGATCCTGTCCAAGTACCAGCTACTGTAGCCGGTATCTTCCCGAACAGTGCACAAGCGGCACAAAAAGCCGAGTATTTGTTCTTGGTACACGATCATGAGGGTGTGTGTGTGGATTATTCTTAAGGCGTTTCACTTAAAAACTTGAACTTGAACTCTTTTCTCCAAAATCGCTTGGTAATGCACCCTTTCCGAACCTTAAGAGCAAAAGTCAAGACCAAAGGTCGACGGTATCTGCCTTTAACTCCGACAAATATTGCCCTAGGTTAATGAAAGTGGGCTTTAAGCCTTCTTTGGAACCTGTGTAATGCATCCACTAACCGATTTTTGCAAAAATTAGGTCGTTAGGTACCCAGAGTGCGACTCAAGAGTGTGTAGCAAACGAAAAGCCAACTCAAATACGACTATCCAGCTGCATTTGTCGAAAACTTGCACATATATCGACTAAAGCTAAAGCATCTGGGCGTTCTGGAGTACCTAGAACTAAAATCACAGCCACTTTTGCTGAATTCGGTACCTAAAGTACCATATTCTGTGCTTCATTCTGAGTCTTCAGTTTGAAAGATGTGCTTAACCTTTGCTGCTGAACTGCTGCTGCCTTATCTTTTCTCTTCTCTTCCATTACACTGTCTCTCTCACTTGAAATGACATTACGTCTGCTGTTTAATAGATTTGCCCGTCAGCTAATCGAAGGGGAGCAATGAAGCATAATTTTACCTCAAGTTTACCCCTACCTAACCACCCCTAGCATCCCCTTAGCCCTGTCTGTGTGATGGCAGAGCAGAGCACTTTTGTGCTGGGCATTAATTGCAAGTGAAATCACTTTGAACTTCATTAAAAAGCAACTTAATCAAGTCAAGTCAAAGTTTTCTACCCGTCCCCTACCGCTCCATTTGCCGGCATTCTTGCTGAATTGCCTAAAAATTATTAATTAGCTGCAACGCCTCCAACCGCCCCCTTCCCCACGTCGCCCAACAACAATGTCTTGGCTTGCTCTTCCTCTGGCTCTTAAATATTTCATATTTAATTGCGCGCGTAAGCAGCACATTTATTGCCACGTCCAACCCTCCTCCCCCCACCCCCTAGCCATGCCCTGAACCTGGTGGGGCACACACTTACCTGGTCGTGTAGCTACATAAATGTGCCTGCCACCCGTTGAAAATTGGCAACATTAATAAAATTAGCCCACACCACCGTCACCCGCCGGGCCATCCTCCAGCTGGTGCCCATTTCTCACTTTGTCCCTTTTGTTTTTCATAAATGCGCTTTAAAATCTTATTAGATCAAACGGAGAGCCTTTAAGCAACTTTGCGGCTGAATCCACATCAGTCCAGGTGACGCCATATACACACACCCCCAAAAGCCTCCCACCCACGCCCACTCTGATCCCTAAGGCCAAATCACAAACGACACTTTGATGAGGGTTTTTGTTTCTGGCATTGTGCTGGTGGTTCCCTGGTCTTTGGTTTGGTGTCAAGTGCATTAAAATGCCAAAAAAGGGAGCAAAAAACTACAAAGTGTGAGGCAGAAACTGAACTGGTTGACTTTTTGTTCTGTTCTTTTGCCATAAATTCGTCAATGCAAAAGACGCAGCCATAATGATGATACCAACATATTCAACGAGAAACTGCAGCAGTTTTTACAGTGGGGAATGGAAAGAAGTCACATGCATGAAATGCTTCTTGGAATGAGGTTAGAGTACTAAAGAAATAGTACAATGAATGGCCTTAAACGAACACACAGGAATGTCGGCCAGTCAAAGTAGTCAGAAGATGAGAAAAATCTTCAAGTTCTTTGCTTCTTTGCAGGGTCTGGCGAATGCATAATATTTTTGTCCTTGTCATAAATGAGCTCTGCTCATTAAAGTTGCTTTTGTCGGTAGAAAATGGTACCCTAGCCTAGCGACTCTCCATGTAGACCCGTTTTCAATCCGTTCTTCTGATCAGTTTCGACTCATTTTCAGGTTATTAACTGCTTATTCCAGCTGTTGAACCGAACCGGCTTCCTTTTCGAAATGCTGAGCCGAACCGAAAACCACAACATAAAACCAGAAAGAAAGTCGGTCAAGCCCGACTATAACATACTCTGTACCAAGAAAATTTGTCTTTTGATCATAATTTGTCTTTTGATCATCCGATCTTCTTCATTCCTTTGGCGGATCGATAAGTTATCCTAATAACTAAATATGTCCAGAAAGAACAAGCCATCTATCTTCAAAACTGTGGGAGATATGACTTTTTTTCTAAATTGCGGGGGCGGGAGGGGGCGTGGCCAAAATTGAAATAAACTTGATCTGCCTGCAGACATAAGAAGCATATGTCACATACATGTCAAACCTCTATCTCTTACCATCTCTGAGATCTGTGCGTTCATACGGACAGACAGACAGACAGACGGACGGACGGACAGGCGGACATGGCTATATCGACTCGGCTGTTGATGCTGATCAAGAATATATATACTTTATGGGGTCGGAGATGCTTCCTTCTGCCTGTTACATACTTTTGCACAAACTTATAATACTCTGTGTACCGTAGGTACAGAGTATAAAAACGGTTCGGTTCGGTTCAGTTCTCTAACCAATGATACTTATTATACCCTTGCAGAGAGCACTATTAAATTGTCCGGATGTTTGAAACGCATAGAAGGAAGCATCTCCGACCACATAAAGTATATATATTCTTGATCTATGCCAAATCCTTCGACACTTTGAAAGCTATCTTCACCAAACTTTGCACGAAGTCTTCTGGTACAAATACGCTGCACATTTGTCGGAACCGGCAGGATCGGATGACTATAGCTTATAGCTGTCCTAGGAACGATCTGTCGAAAAACTTGTTTTAGTGAGAAAAACTTTTTTGTTTTCAATGCAAACGCCTCCAAACTTTGTATTTCTTAGTTTGCTATGCTCTCGCATCATTCCACTAATTTTGGTCGAAATCGTACATCTATATGGTATAGCTCCCATAGAAAAGTAGGGTCTGAAAGGTAGTCTTAGTGAGAAAAACTTTTTTGTTTTCAATGGAAATGACCTTAAAATTGGCAATTATTTATTTGATAGGCTTTCACACAACTCTACAAAGTTTTGTCCAAATCGGATGACTATAGCATATAGCTGTCATAGGAATGATCGGTCGAAAAACTTTTTTGTTTTCTATGAAAACGCCTCCTAAGTTTGCACTTCTCAATTTGCTATGCTTTTTCATGATTCCACCAAATTTGTTCAAAATCAGACATCTACAGGGTTGCCCATATTCGACGGACCCATGTTTTTTTTTAAAAAAATCAAAGAAAAAAATAAAAATTTGGCGGTTGGCAATCTTTATCATTTAATTTGTTCCAAGTAGATTTGTTTACATCAATTTTTGAATATGATATCTCTCAAATGGCCGCCTCTGGCGTTGATGGCGTATTGTGCCCTTTTTGCAGCATTTTCCATCGTTTTCGCCAACATTTCGGCCGGAATAGCGGCTATTTCTTCACGAATGTTGTCCTTGAGCTCTTCTACGGTCCTTGGCTTGTTAACGTAAACCTTTGACTTCAAATATCCCCACAAGAAGAAGTCAGGCGGCGTCAAATCGGGCGAACGCGGTGGCCAGTCCAAATCACCACTTTTCGACATCAAACGGCCCGGAAACAATTTCTTCAGAAAATCGATTGTTATGCGACTTGTGTGCGGTGGAGCGCCGTCTTGTTGAAACCAGAACTGCCTCATACGCTTTCGACGAATAATTGGCATCACAAAATTGGTCATCATGTCGCGATAACGCTCCTGGTTGATGGTAACAGCATGGCCATTTTCATTTTGGAAGAAACACGGCCCAATGACCTTTTTCGCACTAACGCCGCACCAAACTGTGACTTTTTCGTCCTGAAGAGGCACTTCTTGAATCTCCTGAGGATTTTCAGTGGCGTAAATACGGCAATTTTGCTTATTTACGGTTTTCTTATTCACATTTTTTAATTTTTTAAAAGCACGTTGAGTTTTCACAATTGACTTGTTCTGTTGAATGTAAATTTCAACTATTTCAGAGCGCTCGCGTGGCGTGTATTGTTCCATGGTAAAAATCTGCTTGGACTGACGCTTCAAACGCGGTATGTCATTAAGCGATCTGACATCTCTGTCAAAAGTTATGGCGTTGCCAGATGGGTCCGTCGAATATGGACAACCCTGTATGTAGTATAGCTGCCACAGAAACGTAAGGTGCGAAAGTAAGTCTGAGTTAGAAAAACGTACTACACGGGCCGAAGAAGAAGATTCGAAATGTTTCCTCATTCCCTGCAAGTTAATTATCACCCCGCATAAGTCCGCTGTTTCATTAAGCGTATCCTAATGGCCAGCTAACGTTTGACCAGACCCAAAGCTCAGTGATCAGAATCAGACAACAGACCCATCTGGTGTGGGCTTTTGTTGCACGATTGTCTGGCCGTTGGGCGGTTGTCATGGCGTTTTCCCCGCGCCAGTGTCTGTCACAGCATGTCAATTTCAATTTGACATTTATTTTATGGCGGTGTGGGCGAGGGGAGGTTGTAGGGCACGGCAGAGTGTGAGTGTGTGTGTGTGTGTGTGCGTAATAAGCCACATTCGTTTATTTTAAAACCGCTTCAATTGTTACACACTTGCGTTTGCGATTGAATATCCATTCATCCACGCTGCCTCTCACTGTCCCCGTCCCCGTCCCCCCAGCGCGTCCTGCATATCCTGTGAGTGTGTGTGGTCAGCAATTTGATGTTGCGTATGCACACCACGTTCCGCACCCACCTTCGGGCAACATTTTGTGGTTTTCATTGCTGTTTTCGTTGTGGCAGAAATCCTTTTCCGTTGGACACGCCGGCTGCAGGGTGCGGGTGCGGGTGCGGGTGCGGGTGCGGGTGCGGGTGCGGGTGCGGGTGCGGGTGCGGGTGCGGGTGCGGGTGCGGGTGCGGAAGCGAAGTACGCACGACTACATTGTCAAAGTTTTGTGTGTCATTATTGTGGCTGTTGGCGGTTGCTCTGTGCCGGCATTGTCCTTGCCCATGTTTGTTGTTGTGGGTTATTAAAAACTTTTACCGCTTTCCCCGAAAAACCGAGGGCTTACGCTGCTGCCGCTGCCACTGCTGCTGCTGCCGCTGCTGCTGCTGCAGTTGCTCGTTTTCATTTTCATTGTGAATGTTAATTACTACAGCGACAATTGAAACTGAAGTGAAGTTCCTGGCATTGAGAACCTTTTTTGGCCTTTTCCTTTTGGCACAAAAGACCGTTGATCACAGACAGAGTCGAAGGAAGACTGAAGAGTGCACCCAAAGACCAAAGAATAGATGGTCTGTTGCTTCATTTGTTTCCATCTTTGGCTTGAACCTATCACATCCGCACTGAACCTTCCACAGAAATTTGTTTTAGTTCCTCTAAATGGCTTAGCAACGCCCAAGCGAATCCACCCTCCGCTCAGTTCAGCTGTCACTTTGATTAGTAAGTGAATTATTCCTGCTTGCTCCTTCTTTTTTTCGCTTCCCATTTGCGCAGATTTTAATGACCGGCTGCAACGGCATGGGGCAACTTTAATTGCATATGTGCTGCCCAGTTGGCCAGTTGGCAAGGCGGTGCTAATTGACTTGGCTGCTGGCCATTATCGGGTTGGTCCGTGGGATGTGTTGAAAGTGGAAGTGGAAGTTAAATTGTATTTGTTTAGTGTGCCAGGCCGTGCCCTGGCCCTGCCTTCGACTTCATATCTGGAGCCCAGGACTTGTGCCTGTGCGTGTGAGTGTGTTTGGCTATTTGTGTTGAGCAAACAGTTTGCTAAATTAATTGCACACCAAACGGTTTATTTGCCTGTTTGCATCCGAGTGTGTGTGTGTGTGTGTTTTTACCTACAAGCACATATGAGGTTTTTGTTTTTCTCTTGTTATTTTGTACCCACAAAATGTTGTTTCTTGCTTTAATTATTCTACTCAATGAGACATTGATAGAGTCATCTGTTTACTGAGCCAAATTGAGGCACTTATGTCCATGCATAGATACTGAGTCTTTAACAGAGGGTAGCCAAAAGATATTTTTAAAGTAATTTGTTACTGCATCAATGGAAATGCAGGCCTTGGCCCACAATATGCAGGCATCCTTGTTTAGGGTGGAGTTAAGCCAAAGCCTGGGCTTAGAGGTGTCAGACAGCAGGCCTAAGATGCTTACAATGAGAATAGAGAAAAGCTTACCTCGACTCGACCCCTGCAGCTTGTTTAGTTTAGTGAAGTAAAGATTTTAGATTATTTTCCCACATTTTTCCCCTCAGTATCGGTTCACTAGCAATGATGAATTGGGGCAGATGTATTCTACACTCAAAGAAAAATAGAGAATTCACTCCATTCACTCAACGTTGCTAGTCACTTTCCTTAAAAACCGCGCGAGTGCTTGATAGTCGTATGGACTGGGATGCCGGCCATTGTGTTTACATTGCAGAGACAAGGAAAATCCCTGTCAAAAGTGTAGAAAACCTACATTTTCATACATACTTTCTCTATGTAGGCCTTCAAAGCTGCCTGGTCTTTGATAGATAGCCATAGAACTATGACTTATATAACGCTCCACAGGCCTCTGACTGCGCCGTGTGTGTTCATTCAGCCAATCCCTTTTCCCGGATTGAGGCTTGAGGACTAGGTGAAGAGCTGCTTTGCTCTTCTAGTCAAAACCGTCGAACAAAACATCTTTGTTTTCTGTAGCAGCTTTCCAATTCTTCTCTCTCTCCTCTAGTAGTTTGGACCGGCGAACCTTTTTCATACCTCTTCATGATTCGACTCCGATTCCAATCGCAGATTTTGGCACAGTTTTTCCCCCAACCGGCTACAATGATGGGCCGCTGCTCTTCCCAGTGACCAAAAACCAACCGCTCCTCTTCTTCACTTGCATCAAACTACAATTTTTTTTTTATTTTATCCAAATTGCTTGGGATTAATCATTGAAATCGTTGGAACCATTAACAACTCTAATTTGAGAGCAAAACACAAAACTTAAGTCTATGCGGGGGCGGGGGTATCGCTCGAGGTGAACCCCAACGATGTCTTCCAGAAGCAGCCCAGCGAGTGGTCATCTGTTTCCAAGGACCAAGCATTGATGTACAGAGTGGAACCATTTGTTGGGTTGTTCGGGGAAGCCCCTCGACTCGGCAAAAATTAATTACAAACGAGGGAGGACGGAGGTGGGGTGGGGCGGGGTAACGGGAACGGGGCAAAACAGGCTCCAAGCAGTTGTGGATGCGGATAGGAACACATCGTTACTATCGGCATCGGCAGCTGTCCTCCAGCCTGGGCTAGCGCTTGCGCCAGCATAGTGGCTCCTTCTCCAGCTCCTTGGCCCGCTGGGCAGCCTCCTGATTCCGTCGCATGATCTCCACCTGCTCCAGCTCGGACAGTAAAGTATAACGGTTGCCGTCCTTGCGCAAATAGCCATTGTTGACGGCGGCGTGAAGGGTGTGCGGCACATGCCGCTTGAGCTCCACCTCCGGACGCTGCAGGCGCAGCGCCAGCGAATTGATGATCTCCGGATAGCTGACGGAGCGGTTGAGCTCACGCATGAGCGCCAGCACGGCGTTGAACAGATCTGGGAGCGGCTGGCGGCGCCAGCGCATGCTCTGTGCCTTGGCCAGGTGCCGTTGGGATGGGGTCTGGAGCAGCGGTGCCGACTGGCTGGGCAGGGGCAGACCGAGCAGTCCCTGCGACGGGGTAAAGCTGGCAGCCCCCACATTTAGCTGGAAGTCGCCGGACTCTGGCGGTGTGGGCAGCAGATGGGCGCCGAATTGCGACGGAGCGCTATAGGTGGGCTTGGGCAGCAGTCCCAGATGCGGCTGCTGTGATTGTGTTGCTGCTGCTGCTGCTGCTGCTGCTAGTGTTGGAGTCGCCTTCACGCTATACTCGGAGGCGGAGGCATTCAGCGTGGAATTGGCTGCACGTTGATACAGCTGGGCCGAGGGCTTGAAAAAGGGTGGAACGCTGGCCGTTCCAGTGATACCCCTGCCGTAGGCTGTGCTGTTGTTGTGGTTGCCGATCTTGGCGCTGGCGCTGGCGCTGGCCATCTGTGGCGTCTTCGTTGCGGCCGTCAGCTTCTGGCCACGCAAGCCGGGAGCCACTGCCAACGAGTCACCATTGTCCAGGGTATGGGCATGGGCATAGGCCTGTCGATAGCCCCCCAAACTCCCGCCGGTACGCTCCATGTGCAATTGCATCTGGATCTGTGCATGATGATGGCGATGCTGTGGATGATGATAGGGATGCGGTGGCTGATGCGGATGCGAGTGATGGTGTAGCTTGTGATGGCCCTCGCCCGGACCGAGCTTCTGGCCATAGCTCTGGCTCAGTATGATGCTGTGGTGCTGCGGCGTATCACCTAAATTTAGTTGCAGATTCTCCATCCTGAGCGGGTGGCGACTGGTGGGGTTGGCTCGGGCGCAACGCAGGCGGGCAGGCAGACCCAAAATACTACAGTTGAACACGGTACAACGGTAACGTTAATTTATAACTGTTTTTTGTGTGCTGCCGAAAAAGAAATTTAGCCGATCGAATAAAGGGGAGGTGTGTGTGTATAATACCAGGTCAAAGTGAAGTCTACGGGGCGACTGCTATGTCGCCGAGCTGACTAAAAACTGAAGGCGAACGAAACAAAACATGAGAAATGATCCCCGTCCCCCCAGACACACGCCCAAGTGTTGAGGTGCCTGAATTATGAGCCGTTCCAATCCTCGCCCGAGGGCGGCCCACAAAGGGTGGCATTCTTGCAGGGGGGTTAACCCCAGAGTAAACAATTGAATTGGTCATAATTTACCAAAACTGTAGCCTCTGGTGGCTTAAAAGGATGAAATGATTTGTTAACATTTTCAAATGAGGGTGGGGGGGGGGGATGGGAAAGGTTCAACAGGTTGCAGCCAAAAACAAGGTTTAAGCCACACATCTTTAAAACTGTGTTGGGCATGCAATGGCCCTGTTAGCCCTTCTCTATTGGCCCTTTATTTCTCCGGAAACTCTTTGGTACTTTGTAAATCACTGCCTAACATGTCCTTCTCAATCCGACTTAAAGTTACAAAACGCCTTTAACAACTGTTGGCCTTTCCAGCGGTTTCCATTTCATCTCCAATCTCCAGCTCCGGCTCTCCATTGCGCATCTTGGCAAACAGACGGACTAAAATATCGATTTGCAGTTAAAGTCACAAGACAAACTGCGGGCAAGTGTAAGGGTAATCAAGTACAAATGCGACGAGAGACCTTCACACAAAGCAGCAGCAGCAGCAGGACGCATTGAAATTTGCATAAATGAGTGCGAATGGGAGAGCACGATGTCGCGACATGGCTCATTGTTGTCGTTGTTGCTGGCGTGTCTGGCACGTGTCGCAGTGAAATTTTTGAGATACCCCGGAAAGCACAATAAACCGCAATCCTGATTGAAATCTACTCGAGCATTGTTCTGCCCCCCTCCCAGCCGCAGGCTCCACTTGGTGGGCAATGGCATAATTACATGAAATGCGGAACAATTTCCCCCTTAAACCAGGACCAAGTCCAAGTCCAGGTAAACTCGCTTAGGGAAGCCCATCCAATTCTGCAGACTGTCAGCTTTGATTAGCAACTTTGCTGACAAGTGCAAAACTTTTGTTTCATTTCCATTTGGGTTTTGCGTTGGTGCGTTTAATTATGACTGACACTGTGGGCAGCAAGCGCAACACATTTCAGCACTTGGACAGAGCCAAGAACTGTAGTTTCGCCCCCAAACTGTGGCAAGTGATTAAAGCTAAGCAGCGAATGTGACTATAGTAACAATTAAAACTGGCCAGGGAAAGTTTTTCTCCCCAGCCCAAAACGAAGCACATTAATCGTTTCCTTTCGGCAGTGATGCCAGAATTATGACTTACAATCGGGGCGGCGGGAGAGAGCAGCCACGGGGAAATGTATTATAATTTATTTTACGATTAGCCTGGCTGTCCTTGTCCAGCCAGGCGTGTAATCTATATGGCCACTTGGAGTTCGGATTCGGACAATGGCGTCATCAAGTCTTACGAAGGAAGGGCGGCCAAACTTTATGTATCAGACCACTTTTAGTCGCTTTCAATTTGGTTTGGCTTAGCTCGTTTCAAGGTGGCTAGATTTCTACTTCCACTTAGTCAGCTAGTCTCACGCTGTCGCGCCAACTGTTTACCCTAGCAAATTTCTCTGTCTTCATTCATCAAAAACGATTCTTATTTTATTATTTCTTAACTTGCAAAATTATCAAAAACTTATCTCTAATCTCTGTGCCTTCAGTCTCACATTTATTTGGGTATGCGTTGGTTATCAATCTGTCCCAGTTTTAGGGGCAGAGCAGGTAAAGGTTCTAGCACACCATTGGCACTTTGGGCCACAATTTCATCATATTCATCAGCACTTAGATCCAATAAAGTTGATGGTGTTGTTGTGGTGGTGGTTGTTGTTGTTGTTGTTGGGGTGGTGGTGGTGGAGCGACGACGTGGTTTGCGGCCCCTGCGGCCTTTGCGTCCTTTACGCTGACGAAGCATTTGATTCAGAACGGAATTCGATTGGCCATGGATAGCTGGATAGGGTGGTAGGGGAAATGATGTTGGTGTTGTTGTTGTGACTTCTACTGTGGTGTTGGTTGCTATTGGGTCAATTGTTGCGGTGCTAGTAGCAACTGTGGTGTTTGCTGTTGTTGTAGTTGCCTCGGTTGTGGATGTTGCTGCTGTTGTAGTGGTAGCTACTGTGGTGGTTGCTGCTGTAGTGGCCTCAGTTGTAGTTGTTGCTGCTGTAGACGTCTCAGTTGTTGGTGCTGCTGTTGTTGTAGATGTGGTGGTTGCTGCTGTAGATGTCTCAGTTGTTGGTGTTGTTGCTGTAGATGTTGCTACAGTAGTGGTTGCTGCCGTTGTGGTTGTAGTTGCTGGTGAGGTTGCTGCTGTGGATGTCTCGTTTGTTGGTGTTGCCAACGTTGTTGTTGTTGTGGCTTCTGTTGAGGTGGTGGTGGTTGCTGCTGTTGTAGTCGTAGCTTCGGTAGACGTCTCGTTTGCTGGTGTTGCTGTTGTTGTTGTTGTTGTTGCCGCTGTAGTACTTACTTCTGTGGTCGTAGTTGTTGCTGCTGCTGTCGTTGTCGTTGCCGTTTCATTAAGTGCCGCCGCTATGATCTCACTGATATTGATCGTTATCGTCTCATTCACCCGCGTCGCTCCATTCGCCGCCTGCAACGTATTATTTGTACTGACAATTGTGGCCACAAACGTTGAATTCTGTGCCACACACAGTTGACAGACTGCAAAACAAATTCAAATTCGTAATCGAAATCAATTAGCACTCACTGGCACAATCTGATTACCTAATGTTGTCACCGCAACCAGCGCAATTAAATGTCTACGTGACGGCATCATGTGGCTGTCCTTCTTGTTTGGTCCGTTGGTTTGCTCGCTTTCCTTAATTAGGCTGCTTCGTTTCTTGTCTCGTTTCTTTGGTGCGTGCGCTGCTGCTCTAGAAATTTGGCTAATTCAACTGATTTTCCAACTGCTCATCTGTTTCATTTTTATATCGATGTGATGCTCTCACGTCTTCCGGAAATGTGTGCATCGTTTGGTAACGTACGTGAGCTGGCCGATGAACTTAACATGTCTGCCACAGGGTGGGTGTGTGTGTGTGTGTGTGTGTGTATGATAATCATCTTGATCTCCAACTCAATCATAGTTCTCAATGCCGGAAGTTCACTTGTTGCACCGCAAAATGCATTTGATTAGTTGTTGCTTGTTGATGCCGTCAACTGGGTCAATGGCGATAGGCAGGCAATTTCCAAAGAAAGTCACGTAAATTTGGTCAGCTGGAACAAATGTTGAAAGACACTAAAAATAATTAAAAGCTAATTTATATTCTAACCAGGGCTGCAAGCCCTCCGGTTTGCTGGTTCGAACCCAAATGGTACGGGAGATGGTTCAACTCTTGGTTCCGCCCTTGCTTGACCCAATATTAATCAATAAATATCAGAGGAAACTTTGTATGCCCTTGCAGCAAGTTTTTCTCAATTTTCGGACCATACTTTTCTATGGGAGCTATACTATATAGATGTCCGATTTCAACCAAACTTGGTTAAAACATGGCAAAGTATAGCAAACTAAGAAATACCAAGTTTGGAGGCGTTTCCATTGAAAACAAAAAAGTTCTTCTCACTAAGACTACTTTTCAGACTCTACTTTTGTATGACAGCTAAACTATATAGCTATCCGATTTCAACCAAACTTGGCAAAATCATGGAAAATCATAGTTAACTAAGAAATACCAAGTTTGGAGGCGTTTCCATTGAAAACAAAAAAGTTCTTCTCACTAAGACTACTTTTCAGACTCTACTTTTGTATGACAGCTAAACTATATAGCTAGTCCGATTTCAACCAAACTTGAGCAAAATCATGGAAAATCATAGTTAACTAAGAAATACCAAGTTTGGAGGCGTTTTCATTGAAAACAAAAAAGTTCTTCTTAGTAAGACTTCTTTTCGGACTCTACTTTTGTATAACAGCTATACTAAATAGATGTCCGATTTCAACCAAACTTGGCAAAATCATGGAAAATCATAGTTAACTAAGAAATACAAAGTTTGGAGGTGTTTCAATTGAAAACAAAAAAGATTTTCTTAGTAAGACTTATTTTCGGACTCTACTTTTGTATAACAGCTATACTATATAGTTATCCGATTTCGACCAAACTTAGTGGAATCATGGAAAATCATAGTTAACTAAAAAATACAAAGTTTGGAGGCGATTCCATTGAAAACAAAAAAGTTTTTCTCACTAAGTCTACTTTTCAGACTCTACTTTTCTATGGGAGCTATACTAAATAGATGTCCGATTTCAACCAAACTTGGCAAAATCATGGAAAAGCATAGCAAACTAAGAAATAAAAAGTTTGGAGGCGTTTCCATTGAAAACCAAAATGTTCTTCTCACTAAGACTGCTTTCCGGACTCTACTTTTGTATAACAGCTATACTATATAGTAGTCCGATTTCGACCAAACTTAGTGGAATCATGGAAAAGCATAGCAAACTAGGAGATACAAAGTTTGGAGGCGTTTCCATTGAAAACCAAAAAGTTTTTCTCTCACTAAGACTACTTTTCAGACTTTTCTTTTGTATGACAGCTAAACTATATAGATGTCTGATTTCAACAAAACTTAGTAAAAATCATCAATAACTGTTTATTTATAAATATGTTTTTCCTATCTGCTATTGACGGCTTTCTAAGCCATTCTTTCACTCAGTTTCGACACATTTCCGAGTCTGTATCAAGTCGAACTTCAATGAACCACATCTTGAAGCATCTGTATGCATCGATAGCCCCCTTTGTACTGGTCATTAAAGAGCTAGGCAAACGATTTGAAGGAAATTTTCGAAATCAAATCAACTCTAGCCTATCTTTCCGCACACATTTAACTCATCCGCCCAACCACAATTCACACCGCAAAAAAAAAAAGTGCCACATCTAATTAGCTTTAATTGCCAAACATAAATTGAAATAGGCAACGTTGTGTTGTGCGTATTAAAAATAAAACACAATTTTAATTAAGTATTTGCATTTTACAGCATTTGGTTTGTGTTGTTTTTCGTTTTTCTTTGTTTTTTGTTTTTTTTTTTTTTTTGCACTGAACACAAAATATATTTTTAATTATTTAACATGAACGTGACGAGAAGTAAATGCGAGTTGATAATGAAAACAATTTGTGAGCTAAAATACACACAAAAAAAAAAAGAGATAAAATAGCCAGAGAACTGGGCCAGCATACAGGGTGCTGTAAAGGAAGCGTGCGTCTCTAATTCTCCGCCCGTACGTGCTCTTCAATAGTTCGCAGTCATTCGATTTGGTTTAAAAGCTACGCTTGGTCAGTCCGGCAGACAGTTCGATTCTTTCACTCGGTCTACAAACATGTTCAACAAAACCCTTTTGGTGACCCTCCTGCTGTGTGGTGTGTACTGCTAGGGCAGCTTTGTGTGGGAGTTCTGTTGACTTAATCCTTTTTTTTTTTCATACCTTAGCCTGCTACTTGGGCACCACCTTGGCTGCACCCGCATTGGGCAGCTCCTTGCCACTGGGTGACCTAGGCGGTAGTGTGTTGGGTGGTGTGGTTGGTGGAGGTGCTGGTGGTCTTATCCATGGAGCAACTGGTGGTCTGACCGACACAGCCTTGAAACCGGCTGGGAAAGTGCTGGATACTGTCGGTGATTTGAAAGGTGCACTACCCGTTTAATCAGCCTATTGCGCCAAGGAATTTCGAGCCGTAAAGTTAGAGTTATAAAGGAAATCTTTGAAAAATTAATAAATGAATAGTGCTTGAGAGAAAATAAGCTTGGAGAACTGAACAGCAGAAGAATACTGTTTTCTTAGTAGGCTTGGCCAGTAAAACAGAGTTGCCTGGTTTTAGACCGGGTGACTTTTCAATGGTTTTCGCTAAAAACACTTCAAGTACTTCCACTGCTGTCTGGATTTCGATCTATTCAGCAAATTGCTGCCGTCGATTGCTCGCCTGCTCCTATGTTTCTGCAGATCCTCACTTGGAATGCCGCCCCACTTATTTATCAGGCAGCGACTAAGAATGTTGCCTCTTTCTATGACTCAGCAGCTCTCTGTCATCGATGGCTCGCCTGCTCCAGATGGCTTTTAGAATTCCGAACGAACTTAGGTGGCAAAACTAGTTTCACTTCCCAGCTGCCTTTGTGATTTCAATTGTCCTTTTGATTCTAACCACTGAGCTAACTATAAGGAGAATCGCCAGTGTGGCTCAAAAGTATGACTAACAACTAGTCATGCATACATGCATACATAAAGCGTGATTCGTTGGCCATACTTAGTAGCTAGCACTCTTTCATCTAACTAACTATTGTGTATGCAGTGCGAGTTGTTTTTGTTGTTCTAACAAAATATCTAGAGCTCATCATGATTGTTTTGTAATTGGAATGCGACAAAGCGCCGCAAACAGAGGGCAGGAAACGAAGGCATCTGACAAAATGCAAGCTGGCAGGCAGGCAGAGAGGCAAAGGACGTGGACGAGGACGAGGACGAGGACGAGGACGAGGACGCGGACGAGTGAATGCCAACTCAACTAACAATTTGCTTCAATTATAAAAAGCGTCGCGACAAAGTGGCGCCAACCAAACGGCTGCCTGCTGCTGCCTGCCTGCTGCCTGTTGTGGATGCTGATGAAATGGGTAAACAGTGGACATGGACAAGGGTGGGCTTGGTAATCAGCATGGCGACGCAGCTCTGCTCCTTTGAGGCCAACATGGGCGGGAGTCAACGACTGGCTGACGCGTCCTGGCCTCGTTTCGGTTTTGGACTGAGGCTGGCGTCAGCTCGTCCTCCCTTTGTCTGTCACCCGCTTGGAGGCTGGAGTAGAAGGCTGTTTGTGTCATGACCATCTTCTACGCCTTTTAGCATTCTAATTGTGTTTTATTACTTACCATTCGAAATAAGTGCAACATTTTCGATTTCTCTGCAAGTAAAGCCAGCCAGCCAAGCCAGCCAGCCAGCCAGCCACCTGAACTCCTGTTTGCGTTGTGTACTGTAAACAGAAATGCCAATTATCCGGCACAACAAGCAAAACTCACGCTCTCCTGCCCTAATCCTGCCGAGTCCTCGCATAAATAGTGTTACTGGCCCGGCCATGATTTAGTGTACTCATGTGATTCATAAATATCACTCATCAACGCTACCCGATGCGAGCTTGGACCAGAGTCCATAGTAGTTTGCCACTGTCATTGGCTAAGAATGGGCATGTGAAGAGGAGCGAGGAGGAGCTCTCACCTTACTGCTTCACCGCATGCCAGAGTGTCCAAAGCGGGGTGGTGGGCAGGGTGGGGTGGGATAGGGTAGGGTAGGTATGCGTGTGCGTCATTTATCATTGGGTGAGCTTGGAGAGCTGTGAGCTGGCAGAACTGCTAAGTTGTATGTGATTCCAGCCAAAAGCCAAGTTTAAATGTTGATAGTTTACAGTTGACGGCGAAAAGTGTTTGTCTTTGGGGAGGATACAGACAAACAAAGATTACATCAAAAAGCGAGAGTGCAGGATGATGAACTGGAAGTTAGTTTTAGGAGGGAAAACTTGGCACTGCGTTGGCTCATGCATCATAAGAAGAAGAATGAAATAACTGTTTGTCTGTACAGCTATTTCAAGGATCTACTGGTGTTTTTCATTACAAAACTTTGCAAGTTCTTAAATTGCTAAGCCATTCGAGAGTATTAGAAAGTTGGCTACCACAAGGATAAACTGAGGCAGTAAATGCGAGGAACCTAAAGCTTATAGAGTTCCTTAACTCTATACTACTACAACTTATACTTATGTGAGATATTTCAGTACTTCAAGTGTGACCAGGTGCGTTTCCATGATTACACGTGAAAGTTTAGAGCTTACAGTGTAATCAGTTTCACATTTTTGACAAAAAATAACACCTTATAGGCTTGTAGTGGAAGATTTTTTGAGAATATTTAATTTTTAGTGTGACCAGGTTTTATTTCATACTCCTCTGGAGAAAGTTAAGAGCTTGAAATGCAATGTGTTTGTAAAATTTGACAACTATTTATGCTTAAAACGTTTAAAGTGGATGATTTTTTAAGAAATGTCAGCTCTTAGTGTGACCAGACTTTATTGCATACTCTCTGGGGAAAGTTAAAAGCTTGTAGTCCAAGCAGTTTGATATATTTGACAATAATTTATACTTAAAGCGCTTAAAGTATGAAATATTTGTCCAAAACCCAACTTTAAGAGTGACCAGGTCTTAATTCAATCTCTCTGGGGAAAGTAAAGAGCTTGTAGCTTAATCAATTTGACATATTCAACAATAATGTATACTCAAAACGCTTAAAATGGGAGGTGTTTGTAGAAAAGTCAACTTTTAATGTGACCAGGTTTAGTTTCAAACATTTCGGGGAGACTTAAGGGCTTGTAATGCAATGAGTTTGCCAAATTTGACAATTATGTATACTTTAATCATTTAAACACAGAGATATTTAGAGAGTAGACAAATTTTAGTGTGACCAGGTTAAACTGTACACTTTCAGGGAAAAGTTACATATTTGACACTTTTTATACTTTAAGCTTTTGAAGTGGAAGATACTTGGGGAAAAGCCACCTTTTAGTGTGACCAGGTTCAACCTGCTTATTTAAACTTAAACTTTAGACCATTTTAAGGTAGGCAAGCACTAAAAATGTGAACAAATTTGACAATAGTTATTACTAAGTGGAGGACTTAGAGCAATTTCGGGAATAGTCAACTTTAAGTAAGACCAGATGCGATTTGATACTTTCCTGCTTGCAAATTTGCATGCTTGCATACATCGAATTCATAAATAAATTAATAAAATGCTCTTTGATGACCGTTTTTTGTTTTTGAAACAATTATAATTGCCAACGGAAACGGAAACGACTTCAATCTAAGTGTGGGAATAAAAGAGAATGGAAATTGTGAATTAATTATAAACTAAAAGCAAAATTGCCTTGATGATTCAGAAGGTATAAAAAAAAGTGCAGCCATGGTTAATAAACCTGAACAGTTGAAGCAGCACGTGTGTTAGGTGAAGTTCAAGTGTCAGGGCTCCAAGGAGTTGGCCAGGCCAAAGAGTTCAAGTGTAGCGGACTTGGCCAGGAGTGCATACATACAAGTACATATATAGTGCGAAATAAGAACAAGAGGAAAGCAGGAAAAGGAAGAGCACAGGGCGGGCACACTTGTAAATTTCTTATGAGCCGCACAACAACATGTGTGCAAAAGGTGGCTCTATGGCTGCACTGGGGGCAAGAAGTTGTTTTTTTTTAGGACAATCAACAATAATAGGCGAAGTATTGGAGTTGGTAACGATCAGGGAAGCGTTGGTCGAGTTCAAAAGGAATTCGTAGAGAAGAGAAAGGAGGAGGAGGTTCGTTTGGTGAACTGCCCTGCCAACTTTCTTAGATGTGTTATGTTTTTTATAAAAAAAAGCTCATAGTTGCCCATAGTACGGTGACACAAAGTGCCAGGCAGAGAGCAACCAGGAGGAACAGTGAGGTGTTGTTGTTGTTGTTGTTGTGGCTGTAGCCAGCACGCACAATTAAATCAAATTACCTCAAGTGCACTTGGCGTTTTTTCACAGTCAGAACTCAGGACTCGGGACTCGGGACACGGGACTCAGACTCAGCAATTAAGCATGGTGTCAAGTGAGGGCCTCCACAGCTCCCTCCGGTTTCTGTGCTGAACCGTTTCCGGTGCTGGTCATTGAACTTGAATGCCGCATTGTTGGTATGCCATTTTTTTTCTGCTCGGTTGATAAGCAAAATCTATCAATTCAATGACTTTGTGCCCGAGTTTAATTGAAACCGCAAGAATCCCCTCTGCAATTCATATGCACATAACCACCTTCTCTCTGTGTGTGTGTGTGTTAGTGCCTGTCCTGGTGACTGAACAAAAAAAGGCGAACAATATGCGAAGTTGATGACAAGAACCACAATGAAAGAAGCTTTACAGTAGCAGCAGGAACAGAATATGCTGCCCAGCCTCAGGGGACAACAGACGACGACAACAACAAGAACAAGAACCACAACGGCAGCAGGACACTTTCCTCACACAGTGCAGAAAAACAACCTCAAAATGTGAAAACCGAAATTAAATTTCCATCAAAAGAAATAATAAAAGGGGCCACCGGAGCAACATGTGAGGGTGAAACACAGAAGCCATCCGGGTGTGGTGGTAGTGCCATAGTAATTTTATTAGGTGAGAAATGGGCAAAATATGCTCGTTGGCTAGCTCAGCGTATGCGTTTCCGTTTCCGCTAACGCCCCCCCCCCCGCCTGCCTCAGGCACCACCGCCCCCCCTCCTGGGGGCAGCACATTAAATTAGTTTTGACACGTAAATGCGTTTAGCAGCCAAGAGTTTTTGCCCTCGTTCCGTTGTTGGACGCCCGCTACCCGCAGCAGTTACATTCCAAACATTTTGTAGCATAATTCTAGGCTGTCCGGCGTGTGCCACTGAAATATGCAAATAAATTACAACACTTCGACGAACCAGCTGCACAATTTATGACCCCAGCCAATCGAATTCAAAATTCTTAAGCCAACCGAAATGGCAATTAAGTGGAAATTAAATTTAATATGCGGGTGTGTGTGTGTGTCAGTGTGCGTTATGCGGGGTTCACTATTTAAGTTGTGTTGAAAGTTTTGTAGACTTAACTTGTCTATGGGAGCTATACTATATAGATGTCAGATTTCAACCAAACTTAGTGGAATCATGGGAAAGCATAGCAAACTAAGTAATACCAAGATGGGAGGCGTTTTCTTTAAAAACAACAAAGTTTTTCTCACTAGAACTAAATTTTCGACCGATCGTTTCTATGACAGCTATATGCTATAGTCATCCGATTTGGACAAAACTTTGTAGAATTGTGTAAAAGCATATCAAATAAATAAATGACAATTTTAAGCACATTTCCATTGAAAACTAAAAAGTTTTTCTCACTAAGACTACTTTTTAGACTGTACTTTTCTATGACAGCTATACTATATACAGGTCCGATTTCGACCAAACTTGGGAAAATCATGAAAAATCATAGCAAACTAAGAAATGCAAAGTTTGTAGGCTTTTCCATTCGAAACAAAAAAGTTTTTCTCACTAAGACAACTTTTTAGACTCTACTTTTCTATGACAGCTATACTATATACAGGTCCGATTTCGACCAAACTTGGTAAAATCATGAAAAAGCATAGCAAACTAAGAAATACAAAGTTTTGAGGCTTTTCCATTCGAAACAAAAAAGTTTTTCTCACTAAGACTACTTTTCTGACTGTAGTTTTCTATGACAGCTATCCTATATACATGTCCGACCTCGACCAAACTTAGTAAAATCATGAAAAAGCATAGCAAACTAAGAAATACAAAGTTTGAAGGCGTTTCCATTGAAAACAAAAAAGTTTTTCCGACTAAAACTAGTTTTTCGACCGATCATTCCTATGACAGCTGTATGCTATGGTCATCCGATTTTGACAAAACTTTGAAGAATTGTGTGAGAGCATATCAAATACATAAATGCCAATTTTTAAGACATTTCCATTAAAAACAAAAAAGTTGTACTCTAAATTTAAATCAGTGGTGGGCAACAAGTTTTTGTTTCACACCAGCTAAAGTCAATAGGAGCAACGGCTGGCCCATCGCTGATTTAAATGGCTGAATATTAGCCAAGAACTCCATAAGCTAATCGGTTGCTAATGAACTGATTTTATACTGATTTGATTTTATTTCACTTGAAATCGCTTACTCGCGCAGTTACCTTGCACTTTTGTTGCATAATCTTAATCAAAGAAACTCATACTGAGTTAAGCTCCACCCCCTTATCCCCTCTAAGAAAACAGGTTTTCTCAAAATCTTTGAAAATTGGCAGCTTGAATCACTTCTGGGAAATAGCTGCTTAAATTTACAGTTTCTCCAACCATTCCTTATCCCTTGTTTTACTTACACATGACAAGCACTTAAATTTATGCTCCCCCCCCCACTCCCCTCGCCGCAAAACCTTCCACCAGATTCAATCTCAATTGCACTGCCTAGACCTAGCCCTGACATCCTGAAGTTCTGAGGAAACAAAGCCAATTGCTGTAGCTGTAGCTGGAGCGGGGGGGGCGGGGAGGTAAGTCATAAAAGCGGATACTCATTTAAGTTGATTCACCGCACCAACTACACACAAAAGGGTCCCGAGCAACGAGGACGACGTCAGCCAATGACACTTTATGACAATTGCACTTGGCGGCTTAGGACCCCAGGACTGGGGTATACCCGCGCAAGGACAACACAAAGAGCCCAACAACAAACAAGTGAAAATCGTTCAGGGAAAACTGCCTGCTACCGTCTCTGCCAACTAGCATCTCAAAGGAAATCCGCGTGGAGAGAAAATCGTAAACAAAATGCCGGAAAAACAAAAATAAAAAAAAAGGAACACAAAAAATACGGCGACAGCCACGTGCTCCACATGCCATACGAGCACATCCCGACGCGGCGTCGCCGTGGTAATGACTTTTTGTCTTCCACCGAGGTCATTCACCAGCCAAGTTGTCCTCTGATTAATTGGCCCCGAGCCAAGGCAGGGCGGAAGTGAGAGCAGCAGCAGGCCAGGGGCGCACAGTCAGTGTCAACGTTTCAACAACAATTTTGGTCAACTTTTCACTTTCAGCACAAAAACCAAACCAAATCCCATGAGTGAGGTGAGCAATAAAGAGCAGCTGGCCGAGAACGTATGTGTCTTTGTCTGCAGTTACAGCCGCCATGCCGATTAGCTACAAGCCCCATGCCTTGTCTCGGGAACGTCCACTGGCCCCCAATGTACTGCGCAGCATACTGCAGGCGCTCGAGCAGTCGCAGCGTCCGTTGAGCCACACGGAAATCATATCGGCTTTGTCCAGACGCTATCGTCGCACCGATCCCGAATTCCAGCGCCAAGTGCACATCAATTTGAAGGATGGTGTCAGCTACGGCATATTGAAGCGTCAGCAGGATGTCTTCTCGGTGCGTGCAAAGCGGCTGGCCGAGCTGATGGCTTCACTGGCACCGTCCAGGCACTGAAATAGACCAAATAAAGTGTGGCCCCGACTGTAATTCACCCTAAATCAGGCAAAAGTTTGTTTGTGTGTGTGGCTGGTGAGAACGGTGCCAACTCAACTAATGTGGATGTGAGGGGGGAAACTGGGGGTAAGGGGTGGTGCTAGTAAAATGAAGTACCAACAATTCGCACTCAAATAATTTCACTGAATATTTATTTCATTTCACTTTCGCCCCAAATTCCAACCCAATTTTGGCAAGTAAATAGTTTCTCAACAATTTCAACTTTAATTCATTTGGTTTATTAATAAATTGTGCGCACACACACACAGACACAGGCTGGGCATTTGCATAGTTGAATTAACATTTTTGGTTGTTGTAACATTTTTCCACATATTTTGTTGTCTACTTTTTTTGTTGGTCCACCAAAAATGTTGTTTGATTTTTAATGCCTAATTTAGTATGCTTTAATTGCATATGCAAATAGCCGCCCATTCCTACCTATACACACACACACACTTGCGCGAGCGCGAGTGCAATTTATGCGACCAGCCCCCGAAAGTATGCAATGCATTTCATTTAGATAACCGCAAATATTTACCACAAAACGCATTCGCGAGCACAACTTGGATGTGACAAAATCCCCAAAAGCGGCCAGCGGTGGGTAGCGTGAAGCGTAACTGCACCTGCCACTGAAACAGGATGGGGACTGTCTGTCCACCACCCTCCACACACACACACACACACACACACACACACACACACACACACACACACACACACACACACACACACACACACACACACACACACACACACACACACACACACAGTCACACAGAATGTGTTGCATACTTGGCAGCGCAATTTATGCATTTGAGATACAGTTGGAGTTAAAGTTTTTCAATAAAATTTCGCTAAAATGTTACTACTTTTGGCACCTAAAGTGAAACAGTTTGTTTTGATTCATTGGCAAGTACAAACAAGTTTTGAATCGAACTGGCAATGCACTGAAATATATAACTTGGGCTCTCTTGATCTTGTATCAGTCACTGAGTGGGTTTTTTCCCATTCAAAATGGGTAAAGGGCAATCAAGAAGTTGTGCGAATGTATGTAACAGGAAGAAGGAAACATTTCCAACCCCATAAAGTATATATATTCTTGATCAGCACGACGAGCTGAGTGGATTCCGTCCGTCTGTTTCTATGGAGAGATATGTGTACCTCTGTCAGTTTGAAAGCTATTTTTACCAAATTTTGCACAAAGTATTTTAGTATAAATACGCTGCACATGTGTCGAAACCGGATGGATCAGATGACTATAGCATATAGCTGTCATAGGTACGATTGGTCGAAAAACTATTTTTAATAAGAAAAACTCTTTTGTTTTTAATGCAAACGCCTCCAAATTTTGTATTTCTTAGTTTTACATGTTTTTCCATGATTGTACTAAGTTTGGTTGAAATCGTACATCTATATAGTACAGCTGTCATAGAAAAGTAGAGTCTGAAAAGTAGTCTTAGTGAGAAAAACTTTTTTGTTTTCAATGGAAATGTCCTTAAAATTTGCATGTGTTTATCTAAAATGCTCTACCATAACTCAACAAAGTTTTGTCAAAATCGGATAACTATAGCATATAGCTGTCATAGGTACGATCGGTCGAAAAACTAGTTTTAGTATAAAAAACTTTTTTGTTTTTAATGCAAACGCCTCCAAACTTTGTATTTCTTAGTTTTACATGTTTTTCCATGATTGTACTAAGTTTGGTTGAAATCGTACATCTATATAGTATAGCTGTCATAGAAAAGTAAAGTCTGAAAAGTAGTCTTAGTGAGAAAAACTTTTTTGTTTTCAATGGAAATGTCCTTAAAATTTGCATGTGTTTATCTTAAATGCTCTACCATAACTCAACAAAGTTTTGTCAAAATCGGATAACTATAGCTATAGCTGTCATAGGTACGATCGGTCGAAAAACTAGTTTTAGTATGAAAAACTTTTTTGTTTTTAATGCAAACGCCTCCAAATTTTGTATTTCTTAGTTTTACATGTTTTTCCATGATTGTACTAAGTTTGGTTGAAATCGTACATCTATATAGTATAGCTGTCATAGAAAAGTAAAGTCTGAAAAGTAGTCTTAGTGAGAAAAACTTTTTTGTTTTCAATAGAAATGTCCTTAAAATTTGCATGTGTTTATCTAAAATGCTCTACCATAACTCAACAAAGTTTTGTCAAAATCGGATAACTATAGCTATAGCTGTCATAGGTACGATCGGTCGAAAAACTAGTTTTAGTATGAAAAACTTTTTTGTTTTTAATGCAAACGCCTCCAAATTTTGTATTTCTTAGTTTTACATGTTTTTCCATGATTGTACTAAGTTTGGTTGAAATCGTACATCTATATAGTATAGCTGTCATACAAAAGTAGAGTCTGAAAAGTAGTTTTAGTAAGAAAAACTTTTTTGTATTTCAATGGAAATGTTCTTAAAATTTGCATTTATTTATTTAATATGCTTTTACACTACTCTACAAAGTTTAGTCAAGATCGGATGACTATAGTATATAGCTGTCATAGGAACGATAGGTCGAAAAACAAGTTTTCGCTCTTACAGTGTACATTACAGTCTGACTTGAAAGTCTTTCTTAATGGTTTCTTTTATTTCTATAAAATTACGAATAATTTGCATACTTTAAGGCTGACAATTTTCAGAAAATATGGAAAATTCCTTCAAATAAATTTCTAAGGTGAAAAAGGTTTTTGGAAAAACTTATTAAAACACTAAAAAATTTGAACTGCCCCTGCTCCACGCGCAAGTGCGGCCCGTGTTGCTGAACTGAAACCGAAAACATTTTGCATTTTCGAAATGTGGCCAGAGCTTAAACGCTGGGCGCATGCCTCAACTTGTGTCTGCAACATGTTGCCAAGACAAGCTCCTTCCCTCTTTTTCATGTTGTTTTGATTTGCGCGGCTTGTTGATGTTTTTCTCATCCTGACAGGTGGTTTTTTCGCTCTTCTATATATGTGTGTGTGCGTGTGCGTGTGTATGAATATTTATGCCCGGCAATTGCTCAATGTCGCCGACTGCGTTGTCTAAGTCATAGTACGTATACGCAACTACAACCCGTCCCTGTGGGGCTCGCATTCCCAGGCTCCAACTCCCAAAAAGCATTTATCATTCCGGCTGCTGGCATTTATGGTGATGGTACTGCTGCTGCTGCTCCGGTCTCTCGTTTATAATTGTTTTCACTGTCTCGACCCGGCCAAAAATATTCAATTCGCGCTCAGTTTGGCGCCATGTTCCAAGTGTATTTCACACATTCGGAGCTGCACCTGACGCTGTCACTTTCCCATCGCTGGCTAGCTGGCGTCTTTGTTTTGGCCATATGCCAGGCAGACCGTTACCCGATCCCTGCATCTGGCTGGCTGCCATATTGCAGTACCAACGCCTGCGGCTATGCAGCATAATTCGTTTAGGAGCGCGTGCAGTTTTTAAGCCGCTTAAAGGTAACAAACCAAAATCAAAAAAAGGAGCAAAGGGTCCGCGTTATTGTGCAAGGTGCATAAATAACTCTGCTGGCCATTTTTTTTTTTTTGGTTGCTCCGGCATGGTTGGTAGTTTGCGGGGAGCGGGGGGAGGGACGATTTAAATAAAAGTACAGTAGTGCTGGCGATTTGATTGGTGCAGCGGTTTGCAACTTTGCAACTGCTTTTTGATAGATTAAGTTTAAAAAGTGTCAAAACCTTTAAATTTAAGATCACCTGGTCACACTAAAAGAATAAAGGTCTAAAAACTAAAGTTTAATTGAATAAAAAAATGGTCTAAACTAGTTGAGAATTTCAGCAACAACTGAAAAAGCACTCTCAACATTCTGAACTCTTTGTATCTCATTAATGTGGAGAATGTTCTGTGTATATTTGTACTTAAAAGTGCCAAATGTTGTAATTCAAGTGTATCTGGTCACTCTAAAAGCAGCCAAATCTTAAAATTTAGGTATTATTGAGCAAAAAGTTTGCCAGAACCAGTTGAGAATGCTATCTTAACAATGTGAACTCTTAATGGGTCATTAATGTAAAGAAAGTTCTGAGTAAATTAGTGCTTAAAGGTGTAAAAACTTTTAGATTAAATGTTAACTGGTCACTCTAAAAGTTGCTTAAGTCTCAAAATTAAAGAAAAAGTCAAAACTAAGTCAAGGTTGAGCCACAAAGTGTCAAAACTTTTCAATTAAACTGGTGCTGGTCACTCTACAAGTAGCCCAAGTCTAAAAATTGAAGTGTAATGGTGTAAAACTTTACCTAAAACTGTTGAGAATTCTATCCTAGCAATCTAAACTCTTAATTCTCCATTCATGTGGAGAATATTCTGAGTAAGCTGGTGCTAAAAACTGTCAAGACTTTCGAATTTAAGTGGATCTGGTCACTCTAAAAGCCACCAAGTCTAAAAACGTAACTATAATTGAAGTAATACGGGGCCTAAACCAGTTGAGAAGTCTAGCAAAAGCTAAAAACCTCGCTGATTGGCTCATTTGGTAGTCATTAGTGTGAAATTTGTCTAAACCAACTTTGCGACAATGTCAATCAATTTCCATGCGATGCCATCAATCTCCATTCGCCAGGCCCGAGCCGAGGTGAAAGCCACAAGTTCGACCGACTGAAGATGTTTAATGCAAATCAATAAATTTATATCTTACCCACAGCTGCCACAGAGCTGCTGGACTTGGGGGCACTTTAAGTTTACCCCAGTTGAATATTTTTTTGGGCCACTTTTGCTTTTTATTTCAATTTCCGCCGCCAAACAACAAAGACAAATTTATGCCACATTAACAGCTAAAAGCTTTCAAAATGCGTTTGCAATGCGCCCGAGGGGGATGACGAGCACA
Organism: Lordiphosa fenestrarum; assembly: GCA_035044985.1. Lineage (NCBI taxonomy): Eukaryota > Metazoa > Arthropoda > Insecta > Diptera > Drosophilidae > Lordiphosa > Lordiphosa fenestrarum. The sequence goes on along the minus strand of JAWNNO010000297.1, from coordinate 1,563,382 downwards.
AAGTATGACCAATTTTTGGCACATCTTACAACCCCCCCGTATCCTCTGTCTAGGCCTCAGCCTCAGCCTCGGCAGAGATAAAACAACCAACAGGCAAAAAACAGAAACAAAAGGCGGACGAGCATTAAATTTAACGCGAGGCAAAACTTGCTCCGTTTTTCGGATGTTGCGACAAATTTGAGTTAGCTCATCCGTTTTGGGTACTGGCAGGCAGCTGGTTACGTCAAAAGTGCAGCTCAAAACTTCAAAACGAGCAGCAGTGGCGCCCCGAGCGCAAAACAGACTCCCCAACTCACCCTACCGCCGCCAACATTGCTTGCATGCGCTAAAATTAAGATTTATGAAGGCTGTAAAAAACAACAGCGACGAATGACGCAAAAGGGTGGCCGAGGGGTGGGAGTGGGGGTGGGGCTGAGCCGTAACATAGCAATGAATGCGCCAAAAAATTTAACGCCCAAATGATTACAAATGAGTCGAGCAGTCGAGCAAAGTTATTCCACTCTGCTGCTGTTTCGCGTAGCTGCTTCTGTTTGTGTCATTTGGCGAAATCTGTGTAGGATGATGGCGGAGCAGTGGGTGCAGATACTTTATTCATGTGATGTCATCTGAATCCGGATAACGCATTATGCAAATGATAGTTAAGCGAAGTTTTGGTCTGTATTCCGCAGCTGGCCTTGACCCACAGGCGTTACTCGAGGCAACAGAGTGGTTGGAATGACTATTTGTGCCTGTAATGACTTGTGACCTTATCGCGCATGTTACACAGCTTACTAAAGGGCTCAGCCTGGTTTGAGTGTGTGACCAGCTAAGCTGGCTGACTGTATACGGTCACTCTGTCTTTTGATATGCTACATGATCATGCTACGATTTCGGCTAAAAGAAACTTTTGAAGCATACAGCATTTGCCGTGCATTTTCTACTTTCTGAGTGTGGAGTTTTCAAAACCGAATGAATACATTCCAAATTATTTCGCATAATCAGCTTATTAACTGAGTTCTAAGACAATCGGATCCAGTTTCAAGTCAATGGGAACGAATTTTCCGGGATTTTCCCACAAAGGTGTCAGATTTTCCAACATCAAAAAATCATATCCCAAAGAATTTCATCTGCAATCCCTTGAAAACGAGTTTCAAGTCAATCGGATGAAAAATACTTTTATTTATGCCAGATTTTCCGGAAATTTTCCCACCCCGGCGGTCGATTTTCCAACATTTCACATACCATTTCTCATATTATTCTTACAAACACACTTTCAAGTCAAAAGGAAAGAATTTTCCGGAGTTTCCCCACTAGAAATTATCAACAGAATTCATTGCCTACATATGGGCGTTTCAAAATATGCTCATTTGGAGCACAACTGGTAAATCTTCGCCTGAAAAAATCTCAAAATTAAGGGGGGATGGTTTATTTTAAAGCTAAGGAATTGTACTTTACGATAATATCAAAGGAAGCCTAGAAAAACGAACAACACGAGCAAAATATGTGTTCCGACTGCGAAAATAATCTAGAATCAACACCAGCAACACTTCAATATACTGGTCCTAGGGCTTGGAGTTTTTGCTCTCTCTCTCTCTGTGACCTCAGCTGACCCTGCTTCCCCACACTCTTTTCCCAATGCTTCTTTTTTTAATATCTCTTTTCCATCTGATTGGCCAGTTGTGTGTGTTGATAATGCGACATTCAATTAACACATTTGCCAGTTTTTAAGTGCAAGTCGATTATGCTGTCAACAGTTGCGGCTGACCAAAAACCCCACACGTCATCATCATCATCATCATCATCATGACTCCCTCTCCGCCCCTCACCGCTCATAACAAACAAGGGGTCACGCATCAGCAATCAGCCGTGCAAAGTACAAATTCATGTGCAACTTTTCGCTCATTAATTTCAGTTTTCATTTTTCTTTCTTTTCAGTTGAAAGTTGAAACTGCACGATGAATTTAATCGATTGCACTTTACCAACTGTCCACCTGCAAATCGATCAGCGGACCATCACAGCGGTGAGTGCGGGGAGGTGTGGGAGGTGGCAATTTAATTACACAATAATCTTTGCTCTCGCCGGTGCAAAATGTGCTCTTCCCGTTTACATTTGGCCGGCAAATTAATTAATTGCCTCCATATGCTAATTAAACAGCATTTTTATAGTGCAAATTCCAGCACATACATATTTTCCAGCAAAAAGAGTGTTGCCGGCCAGGCCAGGAGGCAGGGGGGGGGGAGGGCATAACGTGCACACACACATCAGCATTATAATGCAGCAAATAATAGTGCACACAACTCATACCACAGGGATTACATCGAAGGGATTTATCAGAATGAACAATGTGTTAAGCTATGAGAGGACGTTTAACTATGTTTCCACAATGGCTTAAGCTCTTGTTTAATAGTTCAGCATCATAATTTGGTGGCTTTAAAACACCGTGCAAAACTCCTAACTTTGTAGAATTGTGGCAAAGTATTGCACCATAGAGGCAACCCTTTTAACCAAAAACCATTTTCAGTTGCTGTATAAGCAGGGTACATCAATTCGATACGCTTCACCTATCCAACAACCGCATAATTAATTTGTTCTAAAACTGTAAACTCGCATTAAAATTTTAATGGATTCATTTTGCTTTTAATTCTGCAATTGCAATTAATTTAGTTGGCAATATAAAAAGATTAAAAGCTGCATTCATAATAAGCTTACAGCAAAACATTGAAGCATCCAACCAAATGGGAGGTGCTGGCATGGAGTGGGGGTTGACATTCTTTCCAGTTGAACACAAAATCTAATTGCTTTTTTTCCCCCCTAGCCATAAGTGAGAATGTCAGAAATTTTTATTAAATTAATCAATGCAAATTGAAGATGACCGTCAACAAGAACGAAAGCACATAAGGAGGACTACAGAGACCTGTCAACACACGGCAAAGTGATTGGGGAAGGGGTCTGTAGAAAGGCGAGGGTGGTGGAAGGGGGCAAGGAGCAAACCTAATGACACAAGTGTCTGGTGGTAAAAGTTACAATGCTTTTTTTTGATTGTTGTGGAGCCTTATGTACACATTGATGGAAGCGTGACACGATTTATGGGCAACAGAAGAAGTGGAAAACCGTTTTAGGTACAAGTGTACCGAGCTGTACCTTAAAGCAGGCACTCTTCATACAAAAATGAACCCTACATGTACCAGAAATCGAATTTTTTAAACAGAAGACGAAGTGTACCATGCTGTACCTCAAAGCCAAAGTTCAAATTTTTAAAAAGAAGAAGCATTGGAAAACTGGTTTAGGTACAAGTGTACCGTACTGTATTTCAGCGCAGGCATTCTTCAAACAAAAATGCTCCAAAAATCGAATTTTTTAATAGAAAAAGAATTGGAAACAGTCTTAGGTACAATTGTACCGAGCTGTACCTCAGCGCAGGCACTCTTCATACAAAAATGTACCAAAGATATAGCAAAAGAAATGGAAAACGGATTTAGGTACAAGTGCACCATGCTGTACCTTAGCGCAGGCACGCTTCCTACAAAAATGTACCGTACATGTATCAGAAATAAAATTTTTTTTTAAAGAAAAGCAGTGGAAAATAGATTTTGGTACAACTGTACCGTGCTGTACCTTAGCGCAGGTTCTTTTCATACAAAAATGTAACCCACATGTACCAAAAATACAGTTTTTTCTAAAAGGTATGCGAAAATACAATTGGTGTACCATATAAGGCTCACTCGTTACTTTTGCAACCAACTAGCGACTTAAAATAAGACCTGGAAGGAGAAGTACAGGTGTACCGCGCTGTACCTAAGTCGAGATTATACGATTATAGTCGAATTACAAGTAGAAGCTCAATTAGTATTCTCTCGACTATAACAAGTAATGGACATCACAGCTGTACCTGGTCCCAAGCGCTTTTCATACTAAAATGTACACCTCAAGTACCTAAGCTCTAAATTTAGTAGGAGTCTGATAGAAAAGCAATTGTTGTAACACATTTCGATTCCCACAGGACTTTTTCTTAACTAATATTTGACTCCAAATACAATAGAAACAGCGCTCTAGGTACAAATATTCAGTGCAGTACCTGGGACCCGGCAGTTTACATACAAATATATACTCAAATAGTGCCTAAGCTCTAATTTTTATACTCTGTACCGAAGGTACATAGAGTATTATAAGTTTGTGCAAAAGTATGTAACATCCAGAAGGAAGCATCTCCGACCCCATAAAGTATATATATTCTTGATCAGCATCAACAGCCGAGTCGATATAGCCATGTCCGTCTGTCCGTCTGTCCGTCCGTCCGTCTGTCCGTCTGTCTGTCTGTCCGTATGAACGCACAGATCTCAGAGATGGTAAGAGATAGAGGTTTGACATGTATGGGACATATGCTTCTTATGTCTGCAGACAGATCAAGTTTATTTTCAATTTTGGCCACGCCCCCTCCCGCCCCCGCAATTTAGAAAAAACCTCATATCTCCCACAGTTTTGAAGATAGATGGCTTGTTCCTTCTGGACATATTTAGTTATTAGGATAGCTTATCGATCCGCCAAAGAAATGAAGAAGATCGGATGAACGGTTTTCGAGTTATGATCAAAAGACAAATTTTCTTGGTACAGAGTATGTTATAGTCGGGCTTGACCGACTTTCTTTCTTGTTAAAATAGCAGACTTAGAATATAAAAAATAAGCAGTTAAACTCTACCTAAGTAAGTCAGATAGCAAAAACTATTTGAACTAGAAGAAAAGTATTATCTTAGACCAGGAAAAAGACAACCCAACTGTACCTTAACTGCCATCCAAAGTGTCCACAAGAATACAAAATACTCCAAGGTTTCTTTGGCTGCTAACTACAAACTTTTAGAACTAAAATAAATACCCAAAAAAGCAGCCACAATTTAAAGTGATTTAAATGACTGAGTTGCGGTACCTTTTGTGGATCCCGATGAAGCATCTAGCAAGAGTAACTGGTCAAATGGCCAAAAGAAAATCTCGCCTATCGGCCTCACTCTGTCATCTCGCCTCAAGCGCACCATAGAAAGGGGGAAAAAAAAACACTGAACTAAGCGCAGGTAAATTTAATTATGCCACAGAGCAGTGAGGAAGGAAACACAGCTAGATAGACAGAGAGAGAGAGAGAAGCAAAGTGAGAGAAAGAGAGAGATGGAAGATGAAAAGTTTTAGAAATATGGCTCAAGCGTTTATTTTTTTTGCCAAAAAATTTGTGCTTGTTATCTAATTTTTGCTTACTTTTTTTATAGTCTGCTTTTCCATTCTTGACTCACATTTTGTTGTTTGGTGTGTTTTGTGTGTCACTTTGTGTGCCTTAAGCTGCTCGTTCTGCATTTTTCAAGCATCAATTAAACTGGGGGGAAAAAAAATATACAGAAAGCTTTTGCAACTAGAATAGGTGAATAGGTGAGAGATGGCAGATGGAATTAAAAAACAGGGGTCCTCTGAGAGGAAAAGAGAGTGGAGAGAGCTGGGTGAAGTGGTTGCCTTTTGCTGTCCAGTGGGGTCAGCGACAGTCGTCCTGATTATCTGCGTCTAAGCCAACTGAAAGGCAATACATCAAAAGATACTGAACTTTGTGATCAGCGAACCTGAAGGGCTTCAACCCTTTTGCGCATCAAAGAGGCAAAAATGAAAATAGCGAGAGTTGTACAAAGTGTACTGAGAGAACTAAATATAGGCTTAGGTACAAGTGTACCAAGCTGTACCGGAGTCCATGAAATGTTCATACAAAAATGTACCCAAGGTGTACCTAACTTGTTTGTACGGTGCTTAGGGATAATGTAGCTAAGGGAGTTTGTAGAGATGCTTGTAAAGGGCTTAGTCAAGATTCAAGTAAAGTTTTATACCATTATTACCATATAAAAGTCAAAATGGAGCCTTAAAACAATTAGTTCTTTAGAAATTCAAACTGCAGGCACATTGTTTTACAGTGCTTAATTCGTGGAAGTTCAGCCAAAGCTTTTTTCGCCTGAACCTTGGTCAAAAAGCCACCCAAAAATGACCCCATGATGAAGAAAACTTCCTGAAGTAGACAAGAAAATCAAGTTAAATCAACCAGAACTTACCTTCAAGAGGTTTGCCAACCTACAACCTTGAAAACCCCAACTACCCTGCAGAAATGTGCCCAATTCAAATACCGCTCGAAACTTGCATCACTTTTTTTTCCCGTACACATAGTAATTCATTTAGCAAACATAAATTAGACCTCAAATCGCTGTCTAATACTCAACAAGCATCACAAATCTCTGCAAATCCTCACACAATTTACCTTATTAAAAAGCCAAACCGATTTTAATTTAATTAAATGCCGAAAATGTCGAGCCACATGCATAAAATATGTACGAGTTTTCATGAAACGAGCTTAAAATCAAACGAAAGCTCACCTAAATGGACGCGAAACGGAAACCGCGAAACCGCATGCCGGAAAACTGGACCAGCGAATGGGTTGAGAACGGCTGGCTGGCACCTGGGCCACTAGCTAACTCGTTAGCGCTTAGCGACAGGCTAAATGATATGGCCAATATCAATATTGACATTAATTTGCCTCCATGAGTTGGGCACTCGGTTTGGGGCTGTGTGTGTTAGTGAAAGTGGATGAACGAACCCAAATCCATATCGTATATCATTTTTTTGTGCCACCGACCCGAAAAAAGAAGAGTAAGAAAATGGAAAATGAAAAATGCGAAACGTTGTCTAGTGTAAGTTGCCACAGTTGCTGCGGCTCCTGGGTAGCACACAGACATACAGTTTTTTTTTCTATAAAACTAACTGGGCGTGAACTCGACTGAATGGATATGGTGTAGCAAGGTGGGCAACCTGCATCACGGTCGCCACCCTAATAAAATGCATTCATGTCTTAAGGCAACAGTTCCAGCTGCTTGCCAAGCTGGCCTTAGAACATAAACACTTATCTCTGTACCAAATAAAGCTTCAAAACGGTGTACCAAGCTGTACCATCTTCCCTATAATTGACATAGAAATATGTGCACAACACGTACCGAGCATAATTTCAGGCTTTTCGCCACAGGGTATCAAGTCTATGCATCAGCCGGCATGTTTCCAAGCAAAGGCGTAAACTAAATGCAAAGACTTTTGGGGGCCCAGGTTTGCCAACCATAAAGGAACAAGCAAGAAAGAGAGAAAGAGAGGTTATTATCATGTTAAAACTGCAAAATGCAATAAGTTAGCTGGGAAACCGCGCTTTGGCCAACGGGTTGCGGTGACTGCCTCCAACTGAGCAGAGATTTATTTCTATGTACCATTTTCGTAGAAAAAAAGGCGGAGCAGACAATGTGTCATCAGCGAAAGGCTATTTAAAAATGCTTGCCACGCCCCTCTCCTTTCTAGCACACACACACACACACACACACACACACACAAACACAAAAGGTCATTATCATTATCAGGTTTGTTGGTAATATTCCAAAATGTTTTGAGCATTTGGAGCGTTCATTAGGGGGTAATTTTGCATGCCATTTGCAGCAAGCAAAAGGAAAAGAAATATGCGAAATGGCAAGTTAATGGCACATTTGGTGACCCCGACGAGCAAAAGCTAAGCGTACCCTAACTGAGCTTACTTAATGATTAACCCACTTGTACTCACATATCTTAGGTGCCTCCCAGAGCAACATCTCACCTCAGGCACAGCTCAAATGCTATTTCCGCCTCATTAATTTTAACTGCATGTCTCTGTTATACACACACACACACACTTACACACAAAACGTTTCCCGTTTATCCAAAGTTCGCCAAAGGTTCAAGTCCGAGTTACAGTTAGACCAAAAAGGGGTGTCACGGTCGCCATCTGGTTGTTGTGTGGTTTGATTGGTTGCGTGTGCAGCACACGTTCACGTTTCATGTGTTAACGAGTTGGAAAAATTATTATTACATTATTATTTTGTCTACGAGTGATTCAACACAAAAACACACCACAAGGTGGTAGTCCCCTCGCCGCCCACCGCTCTAACTCTCTGTTCGCCACGCAGTGAGCTTACAATAACAATAAATTTCAATTTTTCACACTCACAGAAGTAAACGTTCGCATGGGCTAGAGCCCCAACCCTTAAGCAGCCTGTGTGTTTCTGCAATTTATGCTCTTTACGCGCTTTTGCTAAATAAATTTATAATGCACACAAACACACACACAAATACCAACAGCACAGAGAGCCAACCAACCAGACAGAAACTTACAGTTGCATAGCACCAAAAACTTTAGCGAGTTTTAGACCTTTTTGTCTTGGTTTACTTTTCAGCAGACCCCCCACGAGTGCATACATACATGCACAGACCTTTCACCTAGACAGTGAAGCCTGGGAGTAAGTGGAAACATGTCGTTTCAGCCAAAAAAAAGTGTACCATAATGTACCTGTGCCCTTGTAAATTTCATACATAACTGTACCCAGCATGTACCTACACAATTATTTGTTTAAATAGTGAGAAAGCAGCTGTGAATAAGCTGAATAGCCCGAAAAAATAAAGAAACCACAAACAAATCGTATACCATATTGTACCTGTGCCCTTGTAGTTTTCATACAAAAATGTACCTGAGCAATGATAAGTATAAAATAGTGAAAAAGCAGCTGTGAATAAACCAAATGCCCCAATAAAAGGAAACTTACCAAATAAAAAGTGTACCATATTGTACCTGTGCCCTTGTAGTTTTCATATAAAAGTGTACCCTGCTGGTACCATAGCAATTATATGTATAAATAGTAGGAAAGCAGCTGTGCATAAGCTGAATAGCGCAAAATAAGGGAAATTGACCAATAAAAAAAGTGTACCTGTGCCCGTGTAGCTCTCATACAAATATGTACCCTGCTGGTACCTTATCTATTATATGTATAAATAGTGAGAAAGCAGCTGTGTAAGAGCTGATATTGACTCAAGAGTCGTTTCATTTATATTTGCTTCACTGTACCTACGCATTTATATGTAGCACTACAGTTGTGCAAACCATTTTGCGTTCTGTTTGGTTATCCTTACTTTAGATACATTTGTATCTACGATAAGTTTACTTCATGCATGTGGCTCTGTTCTCGGTCTGTTGTCCGTCCGTCCATTCATTCCTCTCTCTCTCTCTCTCCCTGTTGAACATTTTCTTGCAATTAAAATTTGTTGCTTTTGGGGTGTATCATAATTTTATAAGTTTTTGGTACCGTCGCGTGGCAGACGATATTACATTTTAACAAATTACAAAAAGCTTTGTGCATATGCTGAGAATAAATGTGCGTTCGTTTGTATTGTTGAAATATATATTAGGGACCAGTTGTTTTGTTGGATTTTTAAAGTTGGACAAGAATTTGCCATTCCAATCTCTTGACTCCCGGTGCTGATTCACTTAGCATACCACCCCGCTTACATGTGTACCCAACCCATAGACATATCTCTCACAGGCATTTCCCTGTGTACACAATGTGCAAATGTTATGCAACAAATTTCATTAATCTGTGATTTTGGTCGAGTGTCTGCAGTTTATAAAATTATAATTATGCATACAAAATGGTCAGACCAAAATGCTGGGGCCAGACTGAGGTCGGACAACAGGCGACTTAAAAGGTTTTGTCAGAGCTTCCCCGGCATCTGTGGCACTTAATGTGACAGCTGCGATTGGGCACTGCGAGAAAGTGGTTAAGATTAGAGTAGGCTGTAGCCACTCTCCTTCTTTTCAATTTATAATAATTCTCGGGGGCAGGTTACAGGCAAATCGTCTCTTAAAACCAAAATAACCTCAAGTAACTCTCAGCTTCTATATCATATTCCATTTTAAAAATGTATTTTACCTTAATTTAGTGGAAAAAACTCTCTGGGAAAATTTTCAAGCAAATCGTCTCTTTAAAACACAAAATCTCAAGAAAATAAAACATAATTGACCTCAAGTAACTCAGCTTCTAGAACACATATCATTTTGAAAGTCTCTATACCCTCTACTTTGTGGAAAATAACTCTCTAGGGAAAGTTTCAAGCAAATCGTCTCCTTGAAAGACAAAATATTTCAAGAAATATACCAAAATGAACTCAAGCAACTCTGCTTCCAGAAATCATTTCATTTTGAAAATGTATACAACGTTTGATGAGTTGAAAAGAGCTCTATTTGGGGAAAGTTTCAAGTAAATCGTCTTTTAAAAAGTCCAAATATCTGAATCTGAATAATATTAAAAAAAGGACCTCAAGTAACTCAGCTTCTAGAACAGAAATCAGTTTGAAAATTTATATAACCTTTACTTTGTGGAAAATAACTCTCTGGGGAAACTTTCAAGCAAATCGTCTCTTAAAGAGACAAAATATTTCGAAAAATATACACAAAAATTACCTCAAGTAACTCAGCTTGTATGCTAGATTTAATTTTGAGAGTTTCTAAAACACTTACTTAGCTCAGAATAACTTTCTGGGGAAACTTTCAAGCAAATCGTCTCTTTAAAAGACCAAATATTTACAAAATATACCAAAATTACCTCAGGTAACACAGTTTTTGCATTAGATTGGAAAGTTTCCATAACCTTTATTTAGTTAGAAATGACTTTGTGGGGAAAACATTAAAGCAAATGTTCTATAATACTGTCCTATTTTAGTGGAAAGCTTCTAGAACTCATATTATTTTGGAAATCTCTATAGACTTCGCTTAGTCTCAGTGGATGCTTGCAGGCATTTAATGTTGCAGTGTATGGCACATGCAGATGCATACGCTTTGGGTATGTTAATGCCAGTTTATGCGCCTAAAATAATGTTAAGCATTTGTGCCCAGACTCCGTCACACACACGCACACAGAGAAAGATCCATGTTGATGATGGCTTAGGCTCATTTATAAATCGACGACAGTAAATTATAAATGGCATTACTTGGCATCAAGTATTAAGGCGTTTTCCAAGGGCTTTCGCCCTGAGTCTACTTATAGATGCACACATCAACACATGAATGTTGCAGTATATTAAAGTTCAAGAGGCGCAAAGATGGGGCCATGGGAGGGCGAGTAACAGCTGTCATTGTCAATGCGGAGGCGTAGGGTGCAAAGCCTCGAACACACACACACACACTCACATTTGCAAAGGGGAAAAAATGTTGAAAATCCTGGGAGCCAGGAGGCGCAACAAAAACAAACAAGTTCCACACGGGCAAGGATTTGCCACGAGTTGAGTGGGAGGAGAGCGCGCAAGTTGTACGAGTTGCGAGGACATGGTCGGATGGCTTAGGAAGTAATTTCAGCACTGTAAATCCTTTTGGAAAATTATAGCGACAGTCAGCTTGTAGTTAGTGGCAGACGAAGAAGCTATCATAAGATCACACACACACACACACACACACACACACACACACACACACACACACACAGCCAGCAATGCCTTCAAGTGGTAGGAAAATTGCAGAATTGAGATGGCAATGTGGAAAAACGCACGCACATGCCGCGACACAAAATTCATATGACATTTTGGCAGACTCTAGCAAGACCAAGCCAGAGTCAGAGCCGCAGGCTGAAGTCACATAAATTTGCTGGGCGCTCTAGCAAAAAAATAATGCATGCATTTCCCAATTTCCAAGTGCTTGCATATAAAATATGTGCGGCAATTCAAGTCAACGTCTGTATGTCTGTTTGTAGATACATCTGGCTTAGATTTATATTCCTATTTGATTTGCTACATGTGTGCTTGTGTGGGTGTGTGTGTGTGTGTGTGTGTGTGTGTGTGTGTGTGAAAACTTAAGACTCGATTTGTGGTCGCTCATCCAAGGCGACATTAGAAATATGGATGCATAAATTTAAATAACATTTCATTCTGAAACAGGTAGCCAAACATTAACTTTATTTTTGTAGCTAAACTCGCCCTGAAATACATTTTCTTACAATTTCTTGAATTACTTAAATCTTGAAACTCGGTTTCTATGCTAACTTCTCCAACAGTTTGAAAGCTATCTTCACCAAACTTTTCATGAAGTCTTTTAGTACAAATACGCTGCATATTTGTCGGAACTGGCCGCATCGGATAACTATAGCATATAGCTGTCATAGCAACGATTGGTCGAAAAACTAGTTTTAGTAAGAAAAACTTTTTTGTTTCGAATGGAAACGCCTCCAAACTTTGTATTTCCTAGTTTAATATGCTTTCACATGATTCTTCTAAGTTTGGTCGAAATCGGACATCTATATAGTATAGCTGTCATACAAAAGTAAAGTCTGAAAAGTAGTCTTAGTGAGAAAAACTTTTTTGTTTTGAATGGAAATGTCCTTAAAATTGGCATTTATTTATTTGATATGCTTTTACAGTACTCTACCAAGTTTTGTCAACATCGGATGACTATAGCATATAGCTGTCATATGAACGATCGGTCGAAAAACTAGTTTTAGTGAGAAAATCTTTTTTGTTTTAAATGGAATCGACGCAAAACTTCTTACATGTGCGTTTGTTAGGCTTTTGCATGATTCTACTAAGTTTGCTCAAAATCGGACATCTATATAGTATAGCTGTCATACAAAAGTAGCGTCTGAAAAGTAGTCTTAGTGAGAAAAACTTTTTTGTTTTCAATGGAAATGTCCTTAAAATTGTCTTTAATTTATTTAATATGCTTTCACACAATTCTACAAAGTTTTGTCAACATCGGATGACTATAGCATATAGCTGTCATATGAATGATCGGTCGAAAAACTAGTTTTAGTGAGAAAATCTTTTTTGTTTTAAATGGAATCGACGCAAAACTTCTTAAATGTGCGTTTGTTAGGCTTTTGCATGATTCTACGAAGTTTGGTCGAAATCGGACATCTATATAGTATAGCTGTCATATGAATGATCGGTCGAAAAACTAGTTTTAGTGAGAAAATCTTTTTTGTTTTAAATGGAATCGACGCAAAACTTCTTACATGTGCGTTTGTTAGGCTTTTGCATGATTCTACTAAGTTTGCTCAAAGTCGGACATCTATATAGTATAGCTGTCATACAAAAGTAGCGTCTGAAAAGTAGTCTTAGTTGGAAAAACTATTTGGTTTTCAATGGAAACGCCTCCAAACCTTGAATATCTCAGTTTCCTATACTTTCCCATGATCCCACTAAGTTTGATCAAAGTCGGACATCTATATAGTATAGCTCCCATAGAAAAGTACGGTCCGAAAAGTAGTTTTAGATGGGGAAAATGTGTTGCAAGGGTCTGTCTTATACTAGGCAATTCTTTTACGGAAAATATATGTTGAATTGCGGTTAACCCTTTTTGGAAGACGAATTTCTAAATTATAGGGCGATTTCGGCTGTTCTTTTGCCAGTGTTCCTTTTAAGCTTAAGCTCTAGAGAGAGAGAGAGAGAGAGAGAGCGTTTCTGTATCCCCTACTTAACCATTTTCCTTATAATTGGAGTTTCATACAGATCCAACCTAGGGTTGGAAATTATGCCCAAGTAAACTACATTTCACTCCCTTTTTTTTATCATTTAATTTCAATAGAGATTTCCACATCAGTTTATTCCACATACAGACAGACACTTCTAGTCTATTTCCCCACTCTCTGAATTGTCATCGCTAACATCACTCGAAGAGTCAGTACAAGTCTCATCGGTAAGCATCTCATACTCCTCCTCCTCCCCTTCCTCTTCTTCCTCCTCCTCCTCCTCTTCCTCCTCCTCCTCATCATAACCAAGCTGATTGTGCAGCTCCAATGCTGTTACTTGATTCAGGCCAACCATTGAAATCGCCTGTTGTTGTTTTATCAGCAGCATTAGCATCAATCTGCTTACCTCCTGCTCCAGGGAAAATATATGCTGCTGATCTTCGACCAAACCCTGATTGTTCACCAACACTTGATGCTCCAAATCGCACATATAATTCACTTCCGGCTCACTCAAATTGACAAACTTCATGATGACATCCAAAAACAGCTGCGTGGTCAGGGGCTCGTTCATAGAAGGGATCTCGACTTGCAACTGCTGCATCACGCTTCTCACAATGGCGGACAAGAGGCCCGTAGGCAGCTTCGCTTGGGCTATATTACTAGTTTTACTATTGGCTTCAGACATCTTTAAAAAAAAGTTACAAAATTAGACAAAAAAAGAAAATTTCGAATTTGGTAAAAAATGTTTTGTGTAGAAACACAACTTGACTGGTCAAGTAATAGGGAAAAACTGATACGGGGGCTGTACGAAACTGCCAACTTGGAGCCGGGGCAAACTGACAGCAAAGGCAGGGCAACTGGATGGGATGGGTGACTGGAAAATCAAGTTTCCTGGTTTTTTCACTTGCGGTCGGGCTTGGCAATTAACCAAGAGCGCCCGGGGTCAACATTACCAAATTACCAAAATTACATGAAGGCATTTAAGCAAAAACAAGCTAATTTGTGTTAAAATTCCATTAGCGCCCCTGCAAAAGCAGCTGATTGGGGTGAAATCAATCACCCAGAGTGCCTTCACTTACAGCCTTGGCTGCTGATTGAATGATGGACCGACAAAATACAGCCCGCGGCCAACAATTCAAGTCACAATTTTTGGGGTAGTCAAGTTGGCTTTGCCCTCAAATGTCACAACTGTCAATGTATGCCCCTAGCCCAAACAATGCCAACAACTCATTCAAGTAACAAAACTCCTGGAGAACACATCCAGATTTACAGCAGCAGCAGCAAAAAATAAGAAATATAAATTTTTTTCACGTAATAATTTTTAGGTAAGTAAAAGTCGAAAAGGGGGAGTGCGATTGATTGCCCCGAGGCCAACAGTTGAGGACATCCGCTGCCTGAGAAGAATTAATTGGAAAATTAATGCAAAAAATTCTCTTGATTGGCCAGTTTCTAGACGCGACACTCTTTTTAAGAGTTGGTTGAGAATTCAAATGGAGGAGGCAAAATCGGAACAGCTCATAGAGCTATCGCCCAAAGAGGTAGAAGTTCAAGAAGAGGACAAGCAAATAATGCAAATAGAGCAAATGAGCCTGGTACCGTGCAAAGAGCAAGAGATTGTGGGGTGAGTCGACGCGTTCTAGTCAAAAGAGTTGCTCATAAGTGAGTTTATTACTCAATTTTGAGCAACTGAGCCACAAAGTGAGTAAACTAATTCAATATACTCAATCTGTTCACTTTACTCAGCTATCAAGCTCGCACAATTGTGAACAACTGAGCCATAAAGTGAGTAAACTAATTCAATATACTTACTCTGTTCACTGTACTCAGTTAAGATGCTCACTTAATGGTGAACAACTGAGCCAAAAAGTGAGTCAACTGGTTTACTTTACTCTGTTGTAGAGATTCGTCACTCACTTTGCTTAGTGATACACTTCACTCTGCTCCATAAAGTGAGTAAAGTGTTTCAAAATAGTCCCTCTGTTCACTTCTTAGCTTTACTCAGCTGTGAAGCTCACTCAATTGTCCACAACTGAGCCAAAAAGTGAGTAAACTGGCTCACTTTTACTGGGTTAAAGAGATGCTCACTTACTCTGAGCCACATTTTAATCACTTTGCTTAGTGATTCTCTTCAATGCTCACTTAATTGTAAAAAACTGAGCCACAAAGTGAGTAAAGTGTTTTAAAATAGTCACTCTGATCAGTTCTTAGCTTCGCTCTACTCTACTGAGCCACTTTACTCACTTACTCAGCAGTTGTTCATTTCACTCAGTTGTGGAGATGTTCTCAATTGTCCACAACTGAGCCAAAATGTGAGTAAACTGGTTCAATATACTCAATCTGTTCACTTTACTTGGTTAAGATGCTTACTCAATGGTAAACAACTGAGCCAAAAAGTGAGTAAACGGGTTTGCTTTACTCTGTTGTAGAGGTATTTAGTCACTGAGCCACTTTTTACTCACTTTGCTCAGTGACTCACTTCACTCAGTTGCTTTGATGCTCCTTTAATGGTGAACAACTGAGCCACAAAGTGAGTACCTTGTTCAGTTATTCACTTAATTCAATCTCTAAAATTTGGCCCCAATCATTCATTGGTCCTTCGAGCCGGACAAAATTGAACGTATGTTGAGCTGAACAACTGAGGAGACTTCTCTTATCTACTCTTCTTACTAAAACCAGCCTGTCATCCCCACAGCGTACCAATCTGCAGAATGATGAACTCGCTTAACCTGGAAGCCACTGTGCAGCTTAATGCAGGATTGGCCACTTTTTGTTGCCTACCCATGCTCTGGGACATTCTCAATCAACATTCAAATGAATGCACAGCATTGACCAACTGGAAGCAGCTTGTTAACTGTTATTTAGGCTCAGCCAGTTTCATGGAGCGTGCTTCTATGCAATTCGAGGCACTCGAACCACAGCAAAAACTAATGCTAGAACATTTTGGCATACAATTTCTGTCACATTTTCTGCACATGACGCCAAATGAGGTTTGGATGTTGTTGTCCCAGAACAGGCTGGTGGTAGACAGAGAGCAGGAGGTGCAGCATGTGCAGCTGCTGCAGGTGCAGCCACCGCCGATTCTTCGTGCCATTGTGCAGCCCCCTCCTGCCATGGCTAACGTCTCATCTAGCTGTACGCCAACCTTTCGCAATTGGATGTCAGGCGCTACACCCGCTCGTATGCCCGACTTGGCCTTAACCCGTGAGGAATTGGACATGATCATTAACTATGACAGCGACTCGGATGGTACCTCCTCGGACTTATCCTCCACTGAGAGCATAAGTAGTGGCTTGAGAGAATTCGCACTGCATGAGCGTTATGCCATGGTGGATGAAGAAGATGCCGCCTTCTATATGGCTCAACCAGATGGTCTGGCTTCCATAAGACGTTTCGTGGAGCAGACATCATTCCCCAGCAGCGAGGAGGATCAATCGTGGGACTCGTATGCACCACCACCTGTGCCGCCACGCTCTCACCACAATCTCGAAATGCCGCTGGAGGAGGGAGAAAACGACAGCCTATTTGAACTCTGGCCCCGAACACAATCCACACCACCTAACGCGCCACCGCCACCGCCGCCACCACCACCGCCGCGTCCCAACGAGGGTTCCCCTCAACTTCAAATGGTGCGTCGTGCTCTAGATGAGGAGTTGACACAGTTGGACCAATCGAACAATCAAAGAGCCGCCATGCTGTACAATTTATTTGGCATCGATTTCACCAAAAAGGGTAAGAAAAAGAAGAAGAGTGTGCCCCGAAAACAACAGCAGCAGCAACCTGCTGCATACGTGGAGGACGAAATAGCGCCCGAGGATCAGGTGCGTCCCTTTGAGGCGTTTATCAAGAAGCAGGACGAGCTCATTTCCAACATTTGGGTCAAAGTGGCCGGTATAATGGAAGAGGAGCTGGAACATATCAAAGAGGCGCAGGCTGCAGCTGACAAGCAGGCAAAGGACGAAGCTGAGGGCAAGTTGACCCAAGAACCCACAGCTGAAATGATCGAACCCACTGCTAAGATGACCCAAGAAATGATCGAACCCACTGCTAAGATGACCCCGGAACCCACAACTGAAATGATGGAACCCACTGCTAAGATGACCCAAGAAATGATCGAACCCACTGCTAAGATGACCCCGGAACCCACAGCTAAAATGATCGAACCCACTGCTAAGATGACCCAAGAAATGATCGAACCCACTGCTAAGATGACCCCGGAACCCACAACTGAAATGATCGAACCCACTGCTAAGATGACCCAAGAAATGATCGAACACACTGCTAAGATAACCCCGGAACCCACAACTGAAATGATCGAACCCACTGCTAAGATGACCCAAGAAATGATCGAACCCACTGCTAAGATGACCCCGGAACCCACAACTGAAATGATGGAACCCACTGCTAAGATGACCCAAGAAATGATCGAACACACTGCTAAGATAACCCAAGAACCGACAGCAAACTCCGATTCGCAAACCCAAACTCCCGATAAGGCTCAGCCCGATGAGGCCCAAGACATTTAAGCATTTTCACCAACCCACCCATCTCTCTCTTAAGACTCTTCACTAGTTTTGTTGCGAATACAATGCGTTTCCCTTTAAATTATAGTTAAACCAA
The DNA here is from genome assembly GCA_035044985.1 of Lordiphosa fenestrarum. Classification (NCBI taxonomy): domain Eukaryota; kingdom Metazoa; phylum Arthropoda; class Insecta; order Diptera; family Drosophilidae; genus Lordiphosa; species Lordiphosa fenestrarum. Next base: position 1,545,478 of record JAWNNO010000297.1, on the reverse strand, counting down.
ATTAAAAATAAAATTCACTTAAATGTTGAAACCAAATATCAATTTTAGTTTTCGTTTTACAGCTCAAACATTTTATTGGTCCTTCGAGCCGGACCAAATCGAACGTATGTAGGTTTCGCCTCATCAAATCGGACAAGACACAACCCAAAAAGGGCTATAATACGGGTTAGACTAACTAATAAGGCCGAAAGAAGCTTACCTCTTGCCTTAACCCTTCATCGGTCCTTCCTCTGTAGGTCGTACCTCATCAAATCGGGCAAGACCTAACTCAAATCGATCCATAAAACAGCTAACCTCTTGTCCGAACATTCGATTGGCCCTTCGAGCCGGACAAGATTAAATGTATGTAGGTTCCACCCACCGAAATCGAGCAAGGCCTAGCTCAAGTTGGGCTATAATACGGGTTGGACTAACCATTAAGGATGAAAGAAGCAAACCTCTCGTCCCAACATTTATTTGGCCCTTCGAGCCGGACAAGAACGAACTTATGTCTTAAGGCCCAGTAGAAACTGTCTATGGAAACCCCAACAATACAAACTGAAGAAAGGCTTAACAAAAAGTCCCTTCGAAGCTTCTGTCTCCCGGCGAAAGAAGTTTTTCCTGGGGAAATAGTACAATAAGAACCAAGGCTCAAACCCGAATCTAATATCATTTTCTCAATCCACCTTTAATCCGCCTGTTGGCTCTCCAGATCGCTCAACTGACGCTGCAATCGATATAAACGCAATGTGGGAAACGGATCCCTGGCCAGGTGCCAAGTGGCCGCCGGCTGTTGTCTCAACTGTCGGGCCGCCAGTCCGCCATCATCGCCACCCGCATCGGGTGTTGCATGGCTGGTATTCAACTGGTCCTCGAAACGTTGACGCGCCTGCCTTAGCATCGTCTGTATCAGACGTACATGCACCTGGGAGCGACGTACACGACGTGCAAAATCCAGCATTTGGGCACGATGCGCCTCGGCCAGATTACGCAGCTCCATGACACGTACAATATCCTGATCCACCGCCTGACGAGCGGTCTGGGCCAATTCACGTTGCGGCTCAGAGCCGACCATCGATTCGAGATTGATCTAACCGCGACGCAGTTCGCTGAGCACCTCAAGTACCACAGCCATGGCGGTTTCCTTTTCCCCTCCGTTGGCTGAGTGCGAAAGAGAGGTGCTGGTGCTGGGCTGATCCTGTGACATTTTGAGATTTTGTTCGTTCTTCCAAAGGTATAAACTTAGTAGGCCAAGTGTTGGGATTAAAAGTTAGCAGCAAAGGCCTTAGCCAGGCCTGCTGTATGTAAATTGAAAAGCTTGAGAAGGCTAAACGAATGATGGTCGTGTGCGCTAAGATGCTGACTAACGAGTGTTTAGTCTTCAAGGTGTCGAGTTCGAGTTCCACAGACAAACAAGAGCAAGTCCGGTTTGGATTCAGGTTGGACTGGTTTACTGTGGCAGTAAATATGCCTCGTTGAGAAACCTTTCGAGTGAAGTCAGCTTAACTAATTACTGGCTCAACTCTCCGAATGTCTCTCCCACTCTTTGCCTTCAACAATGCTTGGAATCGCTAGGTAACTTCCAGCACGTTTCTAGCCATCTTCATCCATTAGTTAGCTTCCTACACGCCCCCACCCCACCACCACATAGTGGAGCAGCGCCTGCATTTTGGGCTAATCCCATTCTTGCAGCTGCACACACACACACACACACACACACACACACACACCCAAATAAGTATTGTACTAGACCAGGCAAGTCTCCTGCCTAAAATTATGCAATGCCCCAAGCTTTAAAGTAGATTACATGAAATTTTGCGCTCTGCAGGCACAAAAGCCCACGACGGGCATTAATCACGACAGGAGGAACAGAATGGAGCCCGTGCCCGGCCTCCGCCTTGGACTATTCTCCTGTATTGTGCCATTTAAATAGTGGGCCAAAAGCGAAGAGCTGGCGCAAATAAATGGCCAACGTGCCAGAATGCTGGAAACCCTTTGGGTTTATGAGATTTTTTTTTTGTTTCCATATTGCCGCTGGCTGGTGGAGAGCCAACAAATTAGCATAATTTTTCAATTGGATGCTTTAAACTAGTCTGAAGTTAAGTCCAAGGAAGCATTCAGGGCCATCATCCAGGTTAAGTCGAGTGAAGAGTCAGTGAATATTTTGATTTGATTTTGTGAGTAAGAAGAGACGCAATTGCAAATTTGCAGCTAAGTGGAGACTCTAGAAATCACATTTAGATTGATTTTTATGCTTTGGACACTTTGTAGAGTTGTATTTCAAGCTTCTTTGGCTTTGGAAATATGTTAATTATGTAATTTGGGGAAGTTTCCAGCACCATATAGGTACAATTTAAAAGTGGAGACTTTGTAGAGTTAAGATTTGGGCTTTAAACAAACGTTCTAGACTACCAAATGGTTTGTAAGAGCCTTCAGAGCTACTTGTTAGCTTAAACTCCACCCGTGTAGTGCTTTTAGATATATTGGAACATTTTGGAGACTATTAAAATCAGCTTAAACATCCTTTGGCATTTATGGAGAATTGTTTCGACCTTGTAGACTTCTTGTTACCAAGTCTTTAAGCACTGTTGAGCATTCAAAGCGAATCAAAACAATTTCTCCAACTTTGTAGAGTTTGGAGAGTTTTTTTTTCTTTATCTCAAAGGCTTACTAGAGTAGACTTATCATTTGGCAAGAGTTATATGCAAAAGTAGTTAACCTTTCTCATCTTAAAGCAGTTGTGAACACTTGTGGACAGTTGCGGTGCGCTTGGAGACTTTATGTTTCTACTCTAAGAGCTGAACAAAGTCTAGTACAGTAAATAACAAGGCTTAGAACAGCTCACAACTATAGTTCTTGGCTAAAATTCTGTAAATATTAGCTCATTTGCACTTTGGAGACTTGGTAAAATAGCTGTCTAGACTAAATACTATCGATTTACATTATTTAAGTGCTGATATTTTACCTAAAACATATTGTTAAAGGTAATATTCCGCCTCGGTAGAGTTTGGAGAGAAATTTGTTAACTTTGGAGACGTCTCAAATTAGTTTTAAAAGCATCTCAGATCATTCTGCACCAATTTAAGAACTTTTGAAAGTGATATTAAGTGCTAGAATCTCTTTGCCGAGCTGTCAAAAGTTGTGGAGAGTTGTGTAGAGTTTGGAGACTTAATGTCTAAAGCCAGAATGCCTTTTTAAATCCTCAACACAAACTAAGCATTGAACAAAAATCTCTCCTACTGTACCACACAGTCAGTTGGTCTTGTTATAGCACTTACCTGTATTTGTTGACCTGGGTCGAGCTTCTGTGAAGAGTTGTTTTTCTAGTTTCAATTCAATGGCAAAATTTTTGGGCATCTTGTATATCTGTGTGTCTGCGCACTAGAAATATGTTCGTTCGCTTACTTTCCATTTAGTTTGACGTCTATTATTTTAAAATATTTCAAATGTTTTTGCTCATTGATGGGTATACCCCGACAACAGCAACCCTCCCCCCATTCCCAACCCAAGTGGCCCCTTTGCCATTACCTTCTTTTTCTTTGCTTTTACAACTCGCCAAATATTTTTCTTCAACTCAAAGTGCATTGGCATAACAGGGGAACGGTTGGAGGGGGGGTGGAGGTGGTGGACGCAAAGGGAAACTGAAATATAAATCACGTTCAATATTTTTGCCCGTTGCTTTCGTTTCTATTTCTGTTACTGGTTTTTGCCCGGCGGTAAAATGATTTTCATTCAGAGCCATAACTGTTATTGGCATGCCACAGTGAATGATATGACAACCCTGGTAACTGCTTCTGCGGCTTGCACTTGTTGCCATTTAATTTGATTTTATTGACATGGAACTGTGCAAGCAGAAATTTTTAAATGGCAATATGGCAATGTATTTACAGGCACCTGTTTCTTGCACTAGATTAAACTAACCAGAAGCTGAGAACTGCAACATTTAAGTGCTGTACAACCCTAGGCCTGAGGCATTGACTTGAATTTCAATTCAAAGTGGTGACCCCGACGTGGCTTGAAGTTTTTAAACGAATAGCCAACAGGCACTTAACCAAATTGACTTGAAATTGAAGTAAGCTTAGCTTAGTTACAATCTTTGACAAGGATTAGAAACATTTCGAATGGTAAAACATTTTCGAATGGTGACCCCGACGTGTGAGTAAGTTCCATTGAGAGAATAAAGTAAATATTACTAAAAACTTGTATTAAATTCTGAATATGTTTTATCAAATATTTCTACAAAATGCAATGTGGTGACACCAAACGAGTTGGTCCAGTTTTGATCCCAGCACGAAGCTAACCGCAAAATACTTTGCTAGTGCCAAGACCCTCCCTCTCATCTCTAATGTTTATGTTCATGGTTATTTGTTGTGCGTTTGTTTTGTGTTCCCTCTCTTTCGCTTTCTCTCTGCCTGCGGCCTCCCCCTTTCTCACCCAGATGGCGTTGGGTGATTATATCGTTTACATTTACACCAAATGCAGCTAAATTTTTGGGAACAACGCCCGCCATTTTGGCACTTGGCAAATGCCCCTTGGTCCATTTAGTTGGTGCTTCTGGGTCTGGTTCTGTTATTGCTGTTGTGACTTTAAGATTTGTCATTTATGATAAGCAAAAGTTGCCATTTCTTTTTTTTTTTAAAGGCAGGGCATTTGCCTGCAGTCTTGGATTTTGGGAATTTGTTTTGCATGTAATTGAAAATTTTTGCTAGGCAGAGAGACACTGGTAATTGGTACTGTGTCTATCTCTCTCCCTCTCTCTCTCTCTCTCTCTCTCTCTTTGTGTTCTAGGCTGCCACACATGGTTGAATTCTAGCACTTTAATAACCAAGTGTTAAGCAAATTCATGTAATAATAAGCTACAATGAAGGGTCGGTGAATAGAAACGCAGTGAATAATACAGTACATATCACGGTCGCCACCTTTACTCAACAAAGTCAAAGAAGAAACGAAAAAGACCAAATTGTTTGTGTACTTTGCTGTAGTTAGTGGTTAGTGGTAGAGACCTTTTGACAAAGAGCTCAAATTAAAACTAAATAGGTTAAAAAAAAAACATAAAATGGTGACCCCGACGTGGTACTTAATACTTAAACTATTTTAGCTTAGCCGGCAACTAAGTAGCGGTAGAGCTCAGTTCAGATATGGGCTGTGGGGAGGGCTAGATCTTCTACTGGCACAACTTAGCTCCCGCGCATAAGCTACATACATAGTAAATCAACTTAAAAATTTAAAAACCTTCAAGTGGTGACCCCAATTAGGCTGAACCCATGGTGGAAAAAAAGTGCAAAAATATTGCTTGCCTCACTACGCCTCTTGTTTACCAGTAAATGTTCTTTGACTAATAATTTGTGTGCAAACACACTAATAAATTTGCTTGTTTGTAAACAAAGGACTCCAAGTATGAGTTTAAAACAGTGGCAAATGTTGTTTGTAAGGAAAGAACAAGAATTAGCGTAAGAACAGTGCCAATTAATCTTTAGATAATAATTTGTAAGCATACTTGCTAATAAATTTGCTTGCCTGACTCAAGTAATAATGACTCAAATTATTAGTGCCAAATGCTCTTTGGCCAATAGTTTGTGCGCAAACACACTAATAAATTTAACAATTTGCATGCAAATTTTTTTTGAAAATGATGCCCCATATTACTGCCCCAGCCTGTGTTTGTGCGCCAGACTGCCAGAAGTTGACTAAAATGCAGTTTATCATATCTCTGGCACTGCCTCAAATGTGTCAAGTTATTCAACTAATTTTGCGTTTGCCTTGCTCACCCACAATTTTGCTTAGAAAATCAATAGGAAAATAGCCTCTTTCTTTGACTATGACTAATGGAATTTCATTGTGCAAAAATATAATTGCTTGGTGCCTGGTCACTAATTAAAACGTATCGCACTTTCAAAACGTTTCAGTTAGCTGTCCAACTTTGATTGGAGCTCTAGAAATTTGATTCTATTGATGTCATTTTGAACAATCGCTATTAATCATCGCCAATTGGACAAATGATTAGTTGGACCAGTTTCACTTTTGTGGTTGGCTCGATAAACAGGCAAATTGTACAAAATGCCAATTAATTTCGGCTGTTATTTTCGCTGACGCTGGAGAGGATGGAAAGCGATTATGGATGGTGAGTGAAGGCCTTAACATGCATAATAGATGATGTGGGGGCGGGGTAGGGGAGGGAAGCAGAACATTGGGATGATAAATTAGGCAAATGTTGTAATGTTTTGGTGAGACCGCAGTTTGCGGTGGCCCTTATTTTGCTTAGCTTTCACAATTTTTGTGGAATATCGTAAGAAAAAATTTTAGATTGTAGTGGAATCGAGTTTAATAACCAAATGAATGACTATAATAAAAATGTAATGTCGCAATTTTGCCATGGAATATCGTAAAAGTTTTCTGAATATCGTAAAAATATTTTCAAGCTGCAGCTTTCATTTCGGAAATATTGTAAGTTACTTACTACACAAATTCGATTAGATATCGTTATAAAGTTTGTAGATATTAAAGCATATTTATAAGGAATATCGCAATATTGAACCCAAATATCACAAATTACACACAAACATAAATAGATTTCTCTTAGATATGGACAAAGTCCAACCGATATGGAGAGTTTGTGCGAATATCGTAAAAATTAATGTACGATTTTAATGAAGGCGAGCTTAATAACAAATGAGAGTCAGATCATACAACTTCTGATTAGATAGCTTGTAGGAAACTCACAATATTGCCACGAAATATCGTAAAACTATTTCACATATCGAATACCGTAAAAATATTTTCTAATTTTGAATATCGTAAATTTATTTGAAGACAAAATTATCTGCTTTTAGCTTATTTGTTAATGCTGTAGGTGTAAAATAGTCTGTTTAGTTATGGAAAAGTTTTGGAAAATCGAATATCGTATCGTATAACACAACTTGAACTTATTTGGTGCATATCGTCAGCTAAAAAACAACAACATTTTTCTACCCACTTCAAACGTAATTTGCCTGCAAAAAGACTAGCCTTGTATGGCGGAACGGCCCTTTGTTGTGGCCAAAGAAAAAGCCAAAGGGCGAACACATTCAAATCCAAAACCAAACTGACTGCAAAGAAATCAAAACACACAGCCCACTCGCTCTCTCTCTCTCTCTCTATCCGTCATGTAGTTTTAATTGTGCTCCATAGTCTCGCACAAAGCGCAGCCAATTGGCAAATATGCTTTGACACCAGCTCAGTGCCACAAAAGCCGTTTACCGCTGAACAGCAAGCGCAGCGGCAACTGTGGCAAAACGGCAAAATCAAAATCGAGTTGCCCAGAAAAGTATGCAACAGACAGCGCACCCAAAAGCACTGCAACTTAATTTTACATTTCCCATTTACCAATTCGATATGCGTGGCCAATTACCGCGCTTAGCGGTTGTTTCAATTCCCAGACCCTAGTGTTGTTTTTTCTTTCAGTGAGTAATTACACTCAATTAAATTTGGACACTCATTTCGTTTAAGTAGGGAATTGGGTTGAAATTTGTATAGCACACTTTTGTGGGCCACTCAGTTCGTGTCCCAATCGCTTGACCAAAAAGTATTCGATTTGCTTGATTTGTTTTTACCTGAAAAAGATTGAAAATAGAATTCAATTTCGGGGCTGAAGTTTTTCAATCACATAGAAAACTTTTTCATAACCAGGCTATATGCAGCTACATAATTGCATTTGTGGGAAAATTGAAAACTAAAAAGAAACTGGAACACGTAGATGGCAAACTTGATACTTTTTCTTTTCAATTTTGTTCTTGCTTTTTTTTTTTTTTTTTTTTGATGCAAAGGGATCCAAATCCCACATAATGCAACCAACCAACAAACATATGAGTCTGTTCCGGCTTTGTTGGCTGCCTGGCTAAGGGATTGACTTGTCTATTTTGTTCAGATTAAGGCGAAGCTTCAGAGGCACAAAGCCCCCACTCCCGAAAGACGGAGCAAGAGAATGATGTGAGAATTATGGCCACAGCATATGGTGGCAGGCGGTAATTGACTCCAGCTAAACAGAGGCCGAAAAACTTGGCTCAGTTGTGCTTTGCTGTTTTTGGTGGAAGCTGGAAAAACTTTGTGCAGCTGCAAAAGTATTTTCAACAAAATGTTTGCCACACTCTGCCAGCGCGAAAGGGTAAGACAGAATGTGGATGATAACTTGTCCATAATCATTTGAGTGCAACAACTGCGACGGCTTGCTGTGTGTGTTTAAATACCCTTCTTTGGTTTTATAACCAGAATAACTGAACCAAAAAGAGCAGCTTAGAGACAAGTAAATCTTATTTTTCACCTTCTAAAAAGTGAAACACTGAACAATTGAGCCACAAGGTAGCTTAAATGCGTAACTGAACCAAAAAGAGCAGCTCAGAGCCAAGAAAATCTCATTTTTCACTCTCTAAAATGTGAAACACTGAACAATTGAGCCACAAGGTAGCTTAAATGAGTAACTGAACCAAAAAGAGCAGCTCAGAGACAAGTAAATCTTATTTTTCACTCTCTAAAAAGTGAAACACTGAACAATTGAGCCACAAGGTAGCTAAAATAAGCAACTGAACAAGTTAGCTTATTAAGTTTACTCACTGAACAGTGAACAACTGAACTAAAAAGTGAAAAACTGACTTAAAAACATCAACTGAACAAGTATTGCACTACTAAACAAAGTAATTCACTTTGTTCGCTCATGAAAAAGTGCACAACTGAACCAAAAAGAGCAAAAAAGCCACTAAGTGAACAACCAAAGAAAGAAATGGAGTTTGTTTACTAACTAAAAAGTGCGCAACTAAACCAAAATGAGCAAGGCTCACTAAAACGTGATCCTTTGAGCTAAGGAAGCAACAAAAAAAGTGCCGGACCTCTTTCACTTACCACAAGTGGTCATTAAATGTAAGCTATCAACTCTCTCTACTCACATTGCCGATCTCTGATCAAAAGTATAGAACAAACCAAGTAGCAGATAAGTCTAAGAGCGACTGAGACAGCCAGAGAAATACTTACAGAGTATCAACCAGTCAGTCATGACCAGTTTTTTGGCTGGTTTTTATTTCATATCGCTTTGTGTTATTTATAAACTTGTGTTTCACAAAATTTACTCATTCGAAACGCGGTCCGTGTGGCCTAAGGAAAGAGAGGGCGCGGTGGGCTGGGGGAGTCTGGGCTAAAAGTTGAAATTTTCTAGTATCTTTTGGCATAGTTTGGCATGTGGCTAAAGCGGAAGTTGCACCGCAAGTATCTGTTAAAACACAAAAAGCCAAAGCAAACTATGCCAAACCCCCACCACCTGCCATCTTCCACCTTCTTATCCCTCCCCTGCAGTTGACTACATACAGGTATATATTTGATAGAATTATCACAACACCATGCACGCCTAAACGCCACTTGACATTGCTAGGCAGCCACAAAAATTGTACCCTGTCATGTCTTCGTTCATGTTGTACCAGCGCCAGGACTGTAAAAGAAAAGCCAGCCTCTGTCCTATGTCCTCAGTCTCAGCCTCTGCCTGTAAATTACACAAATTGAGTAAAGACCGCAGGGCATTTTAAGGTATTTGTGTTGTTTACCAGCTTGACATTCCATTTGCCCCACCATGTTGCAAAGTGGCAAATTGAAATTTACTTAAGTCAAGTTACGTTTGGCAACTGGCAAAAGGGCAAACGGGTTGGGCTGGGCAGCACAAAAACGGGGTCAAGTCTTTGGCTTGTGACATTTTTCCAAGCGAGGCAAAGTCGGGCCAACAGTTTTGACCATGTTTAAAAGGACAAGCAAGCAGTCTGAAAATTGCTACATTTGTTACTTGAATCTATTTATATTAATCTCTTGGCCCGACTGACAGATGACAGACTGTTTGATTATGCCCAGAGATCGTTTAGTTATGTTCAGCTATGATTCTATTCCAAAGTGGTTGAAAATGCCCGTAGAAGTTTGTATGTCGAAAATTGTTTCATTTTTTTTTTGTATTTGACTGACTTGAAAGGAAAGGATTGGCCACGTATTTTCTTGAATATGGCCGGAAAATTCTGCATGCAAGCAGCTGTTTTTCATCTGACTCACTTAAAACTTAGTTTGAAGGAATAATAAGCGAAGTTATTTGTGTTGCAAGGTTTCCTATATTGGAAAATGCGCTACTAGGTTGGGAAAATTCCGGAAAACTGTTCATGAAAACGTCTAATTGTCAATCAAATGACTTGAAACACAATTTTATAAGGAAAGTAGACGAAATTATTGAGTGAGTGTTGAAAAATCCAACACTTGGGAGGGAAAATTGCCGGAAAACTCTTTATGAAAATCCTTATTTTAAAACACTTGACTTGCAACTTGATTTGTAAGGATAGTCGGCAAAATAATTTGTGAAATAGTCGGAAAATCCACCACCTGAGAGGGAAAACTACCGGAAAATTCTTCATGAAAACTACTATTTTCAGCCAATTAGGCTAAATTAATAATATTCCCAGTGTTGGAAAATCCATTACTAAGCAGAGAAAACTACTATTTTCAGCCCATTGACCGAAACCTTGGTTTGTAACAACAGTAGGCTAAATTAATAATATTCCCAGTGTTGGAAAATCCATTACTAAGCAAAGAAAACTACCGGAAAATTCTTCATGAAACTAATATATTTATCCGATTGACTTTAAACTCAATTTGTAGGCACAGTAAGCCAATTTATATGTAAAATGATTTTCCAATGTTGGAAAATACTGCATTAGGGTGGGAAAAATCCGGAAAACTCTTCAGGCAAGCAGCTGTTCTTCATCCGATTAGCTTGAAACTCAGTTTGTAAGTATGGTAAACGAAATAATTTGTCATCTGACTTACCGAAGTTGGAAAATCTGGCACCAGGTTGGGAAAATTTTCGGAAAATGTCCAAGGAATTAATGTATATTTCATCAGATTGACTTGAAATACAGTTTGTAACGATAGTAGGCTTAATTGTAAGTGAAATTATATCCCAATGTGGGAAAATATGGCACTAGGGTGGGGAAAATGCCGGAAAACTCTTCAGGCAAGCCACAGTTTTTCGTCCCATAAGCTTTAAACTCGGTTTGTAAGAAAAGTAAGCAAGGTTATTTAAGATATTTTTTTGCTAAGCTCTAAAATCCGCCTTCAGCGCGGAAAATTGTGCTTGAAAATACAATTTTCTTACCCGGTTGACTTGAAATTCGTTTTGTAATGATAGAATGCCACATAATTTGCCAAGTGTAGTTTGGATTCATAAAGTTCCGGATGGGATGATGCTTTAAGAGAACTCTTTAATACCCAACCGAAACAATTTAAGCAGCTTAAATAAAGCCCAGCTGTTGATTTAGATTATTTTTTTGCGCAGTGGCAAAAAGTATGTGTTTAACAGAAGTTGGACTTAAAACCGAATTCATTTGGCGAGTCACGCCCTCGCAGCAAGCATGCATAAATTAATGCTTGGGCTGCTGCAGCGTTTGTGCCGAAAAGTATGCAACAAGATTTGCTAGCCAGCCATTTACGCAAATAAATGCGCAAAAGTTTTTTGTGCCCGCCGAAACGAAAATCAACAAACGAAAAACTTTCGCCAACAGTTGCTCTCCGCCTGCGTCCCAGCAACTAAATATACTTAGCGTCAGCAACAGCCCTACCTTGGTCAGGGCCAACCACCCGATGGCCCCATCCCCGTCCCCATCCCCAGCCCCACCACCACCGCATGCCATTTCCTGCCCGCACTGCTGCTGCTGCCTGGGACAAGTAAATTAAATGGAATGGCGCTAAACGTAAACTAAAATGGTTGTTGTTGTTGTTTTTTTTTTGTTGTTTTTGTTGCGCCATTTTGTTCTTGTTTTAAATATATCAACACAATAAATATAAAAATAAAAGCACAGCCAAATGTTTGGGCTGTTAAAATTGTTTACGACCACTGAAAAGGGAAACCGCGAAACACAACAACAACAATAAAGTGGAGCGTAAGAGTGTCCGAGATGTGCGTGCAAGTTATAAACCGAGAGCTTGCGGTTAGGTGGACATATGGCGCATGTTTATGCCGCTTTGGCTGACAATTTTATGCGAAAGTTGGCAATAGCCAAGCGTTTGAAACAGCAATTAGATTGCCAGTATTGAGTAAGACGCAAAGCAAAAAGGTTTACAACTTCTTGGCATTCACAGAGCATAAAGTTCAAAAGATGGCGACCGTGCTACCTAGGTAGAAAAAGCTGCCTTATAATGTTATTCCTTTAGTTCTTAGTCAACATACGGTATCAACACTCCATGAAAACCACAAAGCAAGAATTTGTTGACCGTGCTACCCACTAGGTACAGTCGCCGTCGCTGGGTTTCTCAGTATTGTGTTTTAATCACAAAATGATGCTAATAGTTTAATTATGTTCAAGCTTATTCATTCAACGAAGCTGAAAATCATCTAAAGGATATAAAAATATGAATAATTTGAAATCAAAACAAGAAAGAAAGTCGGTCAAGCCCGACTATAACATACTCTGTACCAAGAAAATTTGTCTTTTGATCATAACTCGAAATCCGTTCATCCGAGATCGATAAGTTATCCGATAACTAAATATGTCCAGAAGTAACAAGCCATCTATTTTCAAAACTGTGGGAGATTTGACGTTTTTTCTAGATTGCGGGGGCGGGAGGGGGCGTGGCCAAAATTGAAAATAAACTTGATCTGCCTGCAGACATAAGAAGCATATGTCCCATACATGTCAAACCTCTATCTCTTACCATCTCTGAGATCTGCGCGTTCATACGGACAGACAGACAGACGGACATGGCTATATCGACTCGGCTGTTGATGCTGATCAAGAATATATATACTTTATGGGGTCGGAGATGCTTCCTTCTGGATGTTACATATTTTTGCAAAAACTTATAATACTCTATGTACCTACGGTACAGAGTATAACAAGATATTAAGACTATTCATTCCAATTGTATCTTTTTGTACAAGAAAACGAAAGAGAAACCCGGTTTTTTGTGAGCTTGTGGCTGTCTAAAGCATACGCCAACAACAAAATCAACGCTGCAGAGGAATTGTTTGTTGCCTTTAGTATAACAAGAGGCTTAGAAGAGAAAGAGAAGAGTTTTTAAACAAAGTTGTTGCTGCAATTTCATTACATTACAACCACAAATGCGCCTGCGGCGTATATGGCGAGGGCACACCTACTTAATGGGGTCAGAAGTGCTTTTTCTACTGACTGAAATGGAACTTCTAGATAGCTTCTATGTGTCTGATAAGCCCCCAGTGTATCAGAGAATCAGGTATAAAACTTTACAAAGGTAAAGTTCTTTCGGCAGATCCCCTCAAAAGCAGAGTCCCTAAATATAGCTGTAATCTAGTAGCCCCAGGCAAACAGGTAACCGGGTTTTGTCTATTGTTTATGGTTATTACTAGCCGTAATTGTCTTTCTCCCCCCTGCTTTCACTTCTTATCTAGCTCTGAAATGTAAATGAATAGACAGGGATAAACAACAACAGCAACAACAAAAAGAATGGACTTGTCCAACATTTCTCCCAAGAAATGTAATTTCAATTCGATTTTGTTAGGGGGGGGCGAAGGGGGGCCATCAGGGGCAGTAATGTGTTGACACTGGCAATTGCTTAAATAAATAAAGGCAAATGCGGCAGGAGTAGACCAAATCTATTTTATTTCATTTTTTTCGGGGTAAGCTCCCGAAATTTCTCATTTTTTTCCAAATGAAATTTTCCATCAACGACAAAGAGAAATGAGCTGCACATGAAGGGGTCATAAATAAACTGCACAAAACTGCAACTAAAACTGGCAAAATGTTGTGCATGGCGCAGTTTGATGGTGGTAAGCGGCTTACACGGCTGCTGTTCGGTTCGGTTCGGTTCGGTTCCTGTTTCTGTTGCTGTTTCTGTTCCTGTAATAAACATTTTATGGCCACATTTTTTGTGGCCCAGCCTGACGGCGTTTTTCTCACAATTGTGCATAATTTAAGCGTTGGCAAATGTCCACCCTCAAGCATTTGTATCCAACCGGATACCCAATATAAAAATCCAAGTTCATTTACTTCTCCATTTTGCCGTTCAATGCACGAACACAATCATCGAAATTGTTTTCATTATTTCATTACATTTGGCTCTACTCGTACTGGGTGACTGCACCTGCAAGTTATGGCTGTGGTCCATGGATTAAAGTTCAGTCCATGTGGCCTTAAAACAAGTACCAACACAGACGCTTGAAGAGTAAAGGGTAAAACGAAAAAAAGACAACAACAAAAAAGAAAAAAACGATATGTCGCAGAAGAAGTTCAAATAAAAATTGCATAATTCAAACTTAATGCAAACGCAGAGTGCGTGTGCTGGTATGGGGTGAGGCAGAACTAACCTGTCAGTGATGCGAAGAAAGTCACCATGTTTGTGAGGAAATTTCACAAGCACTTGGAAAAGCTGCTTACGATTATGTTCATATCGTTTTTACCTTAGTCAGCTCCATTGGATACAGAATTAAGATCAGTTCTATATTTTTTATACATTTAAAGGCTTTCAAGGAATGCAAAATAATGTCAAATTGAGATTATTCTGGTTCTGGTATACAATTTTATAATATGCTATTGATACAGATGCGAAAGAGACATAGAGAAAGAAGTTATACTTGTATAATGTGTATGATAATGATCTTACCAACTAATAGGTAACTCAGATCAAATGCATATTATTAAAGTATACTTGAGATATGGACAGTAAGATCAACTAGATACTAAGAGTATAACAAATCCACGGAATAGGTTCAGATTAATTGTATATTTTAGAGTATATTAATAAAAGATCAAATGAATATTTGATTAAGATCCAATAAATATGTAAAACAAAAGCTCTGCAGAAGTCTGTATACACTTGCAGCACGTTTTTCTAATTAAGTCAACTTTTCGGACCTTACTTTTCCATGGCAGCTATACTATATAGATGTCCGATTTCGACCAAACTTGACAGAATCATGAGAAAGCATAGCAAACTAAGAAATACAAAGTTTGGAGGCGTTTCCATTGAAAACAAAAAAGTTTTTCTCACTAAGTCTACTTTTCAGACTCTACTTTTCTATGGCAGCTATACTATATATATGTCCGATTTCGATCAAACTTGGTTAAAGCATGGGAAAGCATAGCAAACTAAGAAATACAAAGTTTGGAGGCGTTTCCATTGAAAACAAAAAAGTTTTTCTCACTAAAACAAGTTTTCCGACTGATCTTTCCTATGACAGCTATATGCTATAGCCTTCTGATTTTGACAAAACTTTGTAGAATTGAGTGAAAGCCTATCAAATAAATAATTGCCCTTTTTAAGAACATTTTCATTGAAAACAAAAAAGTTTTTCTCACTATGTCTACTTTTCAGACTCTACTTTTCTATGGCAGCTATACTATATAGATGTCCGATTTCGACCAAACTTGGTTAAAGCATGGGAAAGCATAGCAAACTAAGAAATACAAAGTTTGGAGGCGTTTCCATTGAAAACAAAAAAGTTTTTCTCACTAAGTCTACTTTTCAGACTCTACTTTTCTATGGGAGCTATACTATATAGATGTCCGATTTCTACAAAACTTGACAGAATCATGAGAAAGCATAGCAAACTAAGGTACCAAATTTGAGAACGTTGCCATTAAAAACAAAAAAGTTTTTCTCACTAAGACTGCTTTTCAGACTCTACTTTTCTGTGGCAGCTATACTATATAGATGTCCGATTTCAACCAAACTTGGTTGAATCATGGAAAAACATAGCAAACTAAGAAATACAAAGTTTGATGGCGTTTCCATTGAAAACAAAAAAGTTTTTCCCACTAAAACTAGTATTTCGAACGATTGTTCCTATGACAGCTATATGCTATAGTCAACCGATCCGGCCAAATCCGATAAATGTGCAGCGTAGTTGTACTTTAAGACTTCATGTAAAGTTTGGTGAAGATAGCTTTCAAACTGACGGAGGAGATAGCACAGAAACAGACGAATATGGCTAAATCAACTTAGCTCGTCCTGCTGATCAAGAATATATATACTTTATGTGGTCGGAGATGCTTCCTTCTATGCGTTACAAAAAGTTCCCGTAGAGAAAAGACTGAAGTCTAAGAACTACCATCTACACCAGTGGTGGGCACAAAACACAATCACTCTCTGGCATTCCGTTTGTCACACAAAGTGGCATCATTATCAAGAGCCAAAGCTCATTGCTGAGGCCACAAAGAGATAGGCGATTTAAGCCCGAAAGAGGGCGCAGGAGCAAGAATTTCTCGATGAAATAACTGCAATACTCTTAGCAAGCAAAGGACTAGGTCTATGTAAGAGGTCTTAAAGGGTAACTGTGCCATCAGAAGGCCTGTAAACCAACACAATTTCAGTCGTAGCCAAGGAAATGAGAAGGAAATAGAAAGTAACCAAGATCAAGCTTATTTTGTCGACCACTACCTGAGGATGATCGTTTGTTGCGGCTAAGGACCTTAATTGAAGATTAAAGTTTCGATAAAGTTTGCAGCCCGAAAGATCATTAATCCAAAGGTTTTCGGTTCAAGAAACCCAAAAAACTGGCAGACCCCGGCCTGCTCTTTTCCTTGTCTGGTCACCAACTATCGTTGCTGCTCAGCACTGGAGGGTCCTACAGCTGTGTGGCTGCTGTGCGTGTATTTGTGTGCTTAAATCAAATATTGGCAGGTATAGTACGTGCATGTAAGCCGTGAATTATGCATGTGTGCGTGTGCCAAAAGGAATGGCGGTGCCGGAACATAAATAAAATAATTGCATATGTTGCCAGCGCAGCAGCGGCAGCAGCAGCAGCAGCAGCTCTTCAATATTTATGCACGACTTTAAACCGATTACGATTAGTTGAGTACAAAAAATGTCCGCTTTATTTTCAATTCTCTCTCTCTCATATTGAACCACAGTCGTACAATCCTTGGGCCAGTATAAAGCTGCCATTCACACGCCTCACAAAATCATGCACACAGGCCAGGGCCAGCGTGTCGGTCACCTTGCCACGCACCTCATACGGCGTCTTGTGCGACACCCTGGCCACATAGTCCACAATCTCCGTGAGTGAGAGCGGCCGCTTGTGGATCATAAAGGCGGACAGAACTTGATCGCCATACTGAAGATTTGTGACCCAACCATCAACCGATGACGACATTTTTGGGAAATTTCTGGACTGAAATGGTTGGGGCCCCCCCCGCCTGCTGCTCGGTGTGATCAGTGATTTTGCAGTACTTGTCGCTTGTCGTACAGCTCCCAGGACTCCGATGGTAGCGAGTAGAGATTGTGGTGTCGCTTAATGAAACCATGTATCCAGGCTGCAGTCAGTGTATTGTCCACATCAAGCCGCACTTCAGCAATGGATTTGTCCTCCATTTCGGCCACATAGGAGATAATCTCCTCGAGGGTCATGGGGCGACGAAAGGCTGTGAATGCGTCCAGTATTTGATCGCCGTATCGATAGCGTAGTGACATGCTCGTGAGATGCATTAACCGTGGCGGTTCAATTGGAGCAGAGAGAAAGAGAGAGAGATAGAGAGAGTAGATTTGATTTGGTTGAAACAATTTCGAAAACTAGTTTGAGGTTTGGGTCGAGGGTGGTTGAGTTTGGGGGGGAAAAGGGAGAGAGAAGGGTGGAGAACTGGTTTTTGTACAGCCAGGTAGCTTGAGAATCGAACGCGACGCACTTATTTTTCTTCCCTTTCGCTTTTAACAGTATTCTTTCATTATATCTCTATTCCTTTCCTTCTGTCTGGTTTTTGTTCCTTCACCGACAAACTGCTGCTTCTTTTGATCGCCAAGTTGCTTGCTCCTTTACTCCTTCGTTTTATTACACTTCTTTCTACCTTCCTTCTTAAGTCTTTCATTATTCCTTCTTTCCATCATCTCTATCCCTCTTATTCCCAATTCTTTCTTCCATCTTTACACCATCTGCTTCCTTCCTTCTTATTCTTATTTCTTCCTTCCTGATTCCTTCCTTCCTTTCTTATTCGTCCTCCTTCCTTCCTTCTTAAGTCTTTCTTTCTTCCTTCTTTCGATCATCTTTATTCTTCTTATTCCCATTTCTTTCTTACTTCTTTCCACCATCTCCGTTCCTCTAATTCTCATTTCTTCCTTCCTGATTCCTTCCTTCCTTCTTCCTTTCTTATTCGTCCTCCTTCCTTCCTTCTTAAGTCTTTCATTCTTCCTTCTTTCCATCATCTCTATCCCTCTTATTCCCAATTCTTTCTTCCATCTTTACACCATCTCCTTCCTTCTTATTCTCATTTCTTCCTTCTCGATTCCTTCCTTCCTTCTTCCTTTCTTATCCGTCCTCCTTCCTTCCTTCTTAAGTCTTTCATTCTTCCTTCTTTCCATCATCTCTATCCCTCTTATTCCCAATTCTTTCTTCCATCTTTACACCATCGCCCTCCTTCTTTTGATTATCTCCATCCCGCTTATTCTCATTCCTTCCTTCCTTCTTTCCACCATCTCCTTCCATCTTGCCTTTTTTCCTTCCGTATCCTTTTCTTCTTTCCTTCCTTCTTCCTTCCCTACTTTCTTCCTTCTTCTTTCAATCTTCTTCCAACTTACTTCTTACTTCTTACTTCTTACTTCTTACTTCTTACTTCTTACTTCTTACTTCTTACTTCTTACTTCTTACTTCTCTACTTCTTACTTCTTACTTCTTACTTCTTACTTCTTACTTCTCTACTTCTCTACTTCTTACTTCTTACTTCTTACTTCTCTACTTCTTACTTCTTACTTCTTACTTCTTACTTCTTACTTCTTACTTCTTACTTCTTACTTCCTCTACTTCTTACTTCTTACTCTCTCACTTCTTACATCTTACTTCTTACATCTTACTTCTTACTGCTTACTTCTTACTTCTCACTTCTTACTTCTTACTTCTTACTTCTTACTTCTTACTTCTTACTTCTTACTTCTTACTTCTTACTTCTTACTTCTTACTTCTTACTTCTTACTTCTTACTTCTTACTTCTTACTCCTTACTTCTTACTTCTTACTTCTTACTTCTTACTTCTTACTTCTTACTTCTTACTTCTTACCTCTTACTTCTCATTTCTTACTTCTTACTTCTCACTTCTTTCTTCCTTACTTCCCTCCTTCCTTTCTTCTTTGCTCCTTTTCTGTTTCAGTAAACCCTATTGCCAACCCAGAACCACAATCACTCTTCCCTCTTATCCTTTGAGCTCTTTTTGAGACTTTTTGGTTACCTACTGTACTTGTTAACCCCCCACCCAGGCAAATTCCGACTCTCTCATTTTATTTTGTGTACAAATCCAAACTTCAATCACTAAAAAATTATAAGGATTCGCCAACGCACACAAAGCTCCGTGACGGCAAAAAGCCAACAAGACAAAGGGGCAAAAACGTCTACATCTTCCTCTCGGCTGCCGGCTTCCGCTGCCCCCCGCCCCCCCCCTGTCCGTTGCTCCGCCGTTGTCTCTTGTCTTGTTTGCCCCATTTCCGCCAAATGTCACGTCCAAACCGGCAACCAAACTAAATGTTTCGCTTTTAAAGCGCTCGCTGTGGATATCAAAGGTCCTCCTGCCGCCGCTTCATAACGCTAACGCCGGAAGCGGCAACATATTGGAAATAGTCTTCCCCGCCATAATGTCAGCATCAGGTTTGTCCCTGTCCTCCTCCAAGCCCTTCTTCATTCATTTTGCTACTCGCATTTTTGTGCTTTTTCTCGTTTTTTGGTAACTTTGTGTGCCGCTTTATGCCGTCAAATGTCAGGCTGCCCGCGAGCTGCCATCCCGGCGTGGGATGGGTGGAGGGGGAGGGGGGGAGACGGAAAACGTAACACATTGCTTTCCATTTTCAGCACACTTGAACATGCTTCCGCACTTAGGCGTGTGTGCGTGAAGTGGTGTGAGTGACATTCGAGCTGCACGCCCCGCCAGAGCTGGAGAATAGTGTCGAGGAATGCACCGCACCGCACCGCCGGCACCACCACCCAGTAAGTGTGCACTTCACACGCCTACTAAGCTCGTATTACTTACTTAGTTGCATTTTGTTATTCCACTCTGCCATTAATGATGATGCGAATGAGAGGCAGCCAGCCCCAGTCAAAAGTTGTTCCCTAATCGATTTAGTTGGCCACCTCCAGGTGTGCACAAAAGCCAATGCTTGTACCACTCACACAGCTCCGAATTTAATTACTCGAGCCTGGGCAGAGGAGGAGCGGAGGAGAAGGAGGAACGAACCGTGGCACATTTTCCACATTAACGAAATGCTTTTAATTGTGCACTTAACGCTCGTAAAATGTGATTTAATAGTTTCGGGGAATGCCAAGCCAATGCCAAGGCGCAGTAGCAAAGCGGAAACGGAAGTTGTGCGGGGGGTGGAGAGGGGTGCGCCGCAGGAGGCGGCGTTCCACTAAGTTTGCCATACACTGACAGTCCAATTTGGTGAACGTCGCCTAGGTGTGCTTATCGGGGCCATCTAGGTTGTTGGTTGACTCCGGAACAATGAAGGGCCAAGCAGCGATTTGCCGTGTGTGTGTGTGTGTGTGTGTGTTTTGCTGAAATCAATACCGGCTCTTGACCACAACTACACAAGGATATGCCTGGTTGTTGGACATGCAGTTTAACAGTACCCCCCCACCATGGCCAGAGCTGTTTTAAAGAAAGTCTAGCAGGAGAGAGATGCAGCTGAATGCTGCAAGAGACGACAAACTGAAAGAGGAACAGGAAGCTCCATTGCTGTCAATCAGGAATCTCACATAATTGCTGAAGTTAATTGCCTTAGACTTTTGCTGCAGTGGCCCAGGCCATAGCAGACATGCTGAAACGTTGCTGTTGATTGGGGAAAAGCTGAGAAAAATCATTTGCCAAACAACAACTATAAAAACCACTGGTTGCCTGCCAAAAAGTGCCAATTGTGGCTTTCTATGGAGATCCCAACTTACTGCCTAGCTTCAACCTTGATAAGCTGCTGGCTAACGTAAGCGGCAAACCCAACATCTTGAAAATACTTACCTGTTCCTGTTCTACGGACTGTCAAAGCATCCTTAGGGCCTTTATAGAATTCAATTTGTAGCTTTGCTTAACAGTTTCGATGGCAACTTAGGGCTAGCTTAGTGTTAGCTAGCTACTTATCTCACTGGATCTAAGATGCAGTTAAAAAGCGGAGAAAAAAAGCAAAATAAAAGTGTGAAAAGCATTAAGGATTTAACTTAAATGAAACGTGCCAAAAAAAAGCGATTAAACCCTCCTCAAGAGTAAAAAGGTAGCCTTAGATTAAGGCCCAATTTCTCAAAAGTGTCGGTTAGCCAACTGGCTGGAACACTTTTATACACTTTTTTCATTAAACTTAACTTTCCTGCCGATTGTCAGGATAACAGAAGAAGTGGCTAGGAACGCTTTGGTGTTCCCATACGCTCATCATCGCTTGTCGCCTTGCATTACATTACTGAGATTCATGGCAATGCCGCGCGAGTGCTTGATAGTCGTTTAAGCTAAGATGCCGGCATTTGTGTTTAAGTTCCCAAGACATGGTAATCGAGTTGTGAGTGGCTATATTTTGTTTTCTCTATGCATTTTCGAGCACATAAAGTAAAGAATATATATATTCTTGATCAGCAGGACAAGCTGAGTTGATTTAGCCATGTTCGACTATTTTTATGCTATTTCCTCCGTCAGTTTGAAAGCTATCTTCACCAAACTTTGCACAAAGTCTTATGCTGCACATTTGTCGGAACTGGTCGGATCGGTTGACTATAGCATATAGCTGCAGTACGAAATATCGGTCGAAAAACTAGTTTTAGTAGGAAAAACTTTTTTGTTTTCAATGGAAACGCCTCCAAACTTTGTATTTCTTAGTTTGCTATGTTTTCCCACGATTCCACCAAGTTTGGTCGAATTCGGACATCTATATCGCATGGCTGTCATGGAAAAGTAGAGTCTGAAAAGTGGTCTTAGTGAGAAAAACTTTATTGTTTTCCATGGAAATGTCCTTAAAATTGGTATTTATTTACTTAATATGCTTTTACACAATTCTACATAGTTTTGTCAAGATCGGATGACTATAGCATATAGCTGTCATAGGAACGATCGGTCGAAAAACTAGTTTTAGTGAGAAAAACTTCTTTGTTTTTAATCGAAACCCCTCCAAACTTTGAATTTCTTAGTTTGCTATGCTTTTCCATGATTTTAACAAGTTTGGTTGAAATCGGACATTTATATAGTATAGCTGTCATGGAAAAGTAGAGTCTGAAAAGCAGTCTTAGTGAGAAAAACTTTTTGGTTTTCAATGGAAATGTGCAGAAAATTGGCATTTAGTAATTGAATATGCTTTTACACAATTCTACAAAGTTTGGTCAAGATCGGATGACTATAGCATATAGCTGTCATAGGAACGATCGGTCGAAAAACTAGTTTTAGTGAGAAAAACTTCTTTGTTTTTAATCGAAACCCCTCCAAACTTTGAATTTCTTAGTTTGCTATGCTTTTCCATGATTTTAACAAGTTTGGTTGAAATCTGACATTTATATAGTATAGCTGTCATGGAAAAGTAGAGTCTGAAAAGCAGTCTTAGTGAGAAAAACTTTTTGGTTTTCAATGGAAATGTCCAGAAAATTGGCATTTAGTAATTGAATATGCTTTTACACAATTCTACAAAGTTTGGTCAAGATCGGATGACTATAGCATATAGCTGTCATAGGAACGATCGGTCGAAAAACTAGTTTTAGTGAGAAAAACTTTTTTGTTTTCAATGGAAATGCCCATAAAATTGGCATTTAGTAATTGAATATGATTTTACACAGTTCTACAAAGTTTTGTCAAGATCGGATGACTATAGCATATAGCTGTCATAGGAACGGTCGGTCGAAAAACTAGTTTTAGTGAGAAAAACTTCTTTGTTTTTAATCGAAACCCCTCCAAACTTTGAATTTCTTAGTTTGCTATGCTTTTCCATGATTTTAACAAGTTTGGTTGAAATCGGACATTTATATAGTATAGCTGTCATGGAAAAGTAGAGTCTGAAAAGCAGTCTTAGTGAGAAAACTTTTTGGTTTTCAATGGAAATGTCCAGAAAATTGACATTTAGTAATTGAATATGCTTTTACACAATTCTACAAAGTTTGGTCAAGATCGGATGACTATAGCATATAGCTGTCATAGGAACGATCGGTCGAAAAACTAGTTTTAGTGAGAAAAACTTTTTTGTTTTCAATGGAAATGCCCATAAAATTGGCATTTAGTAATTGAATATGATTTTACACAGTTCTACAAAGTTTTGTCAAGATCGGATGACTATAGCATATAGCTGTCATAGGAACGGTCGGTCGAAAAACTAGTTTTAGTGAGAAAAACTTCTTTGTTTTTAATCGAAACCCCTCCAAACTTTGAATTTCTTAGTTTGCTATGCTTTTCCATGATTTTAATTTTTTTTGAAATCGGACATTTATATAGTATAGCTGTCATGGAAAAGTAGAGTCTGAAAAGCAGTCTTAGTGAGAAAAACTTTTTGGTTTTCAATGGAAATGTCCAGAAAATTGGCATTTAGTAATTGAATATGCTTTTACACAATTCTACAAAGTTTGGTCAAAATCGGATGACTATAGCATATAGCTGTCATAGGAACTGTCGGTCGAAAAACTGGTTTTAGTGACAAAAACTTATGCTTTCCCAATGATTCCACCAAGTTTACTTCTCCACTAGGTGGATATGCCTTTTGGCCTTATTGTAAACCTTTCTTAGGCAGGCAGCTGGGTGCTGTTACAGCTGACCTGTTCTGCTGCCGTTGGAATTGCTGCCTTAGCTTCGATGCACTTCCAATTCTGTTAATCTAGGGTGAGTAATTGGTGTGGCCTCTGCTCTCTCTCTCTCTCTCTCTCTCCCTCTCTCTGTCTCGCTGTCTCTATCTGTTTGGATTCTTTGAAAGACGCAGGACCACCACCCTTTCTTCTCTGCCTGAATACCTGAGTTCCACTACTCGCATCTGTTATACACACACACACACACACACATGAAACTGTTCAGCTTAAAAAAATGTAATCAAATTAAATAATTAATGGCAATTGATTTTGTCTGCCTGACTCCAGACAGACACCTGCCCCAGCTGCTGTCGCATCAAAGTTAATTGGCATATTTAACAAAAATATAAAAAAAAAATACAGTATTTATCATAATTTCAACGCCTGCCGCCGCCTGCGCCACCGCCGCCGCCACGTCTGCCCTCCACGGCCGCCTTTCTGAAACGATTGTGGGCCCCGCCGCCGAATTGTTTGCCCGCTGCCAGCAGAGCTGTCGCTCCGGCCACCTCATCCTTCTCGGGCAAATGGGCCACATGCAATATATCCCACAGCAGCTTGCCACTCTCCTGGGACTGCAGCAGCTCGGACAGTTCCGCCTGTGTGCACTCCAGCAGTTGATGCAGATTTCCGCCCTTCCTCATTAAGCCATGCACATTGCGCGTATGCACACCGGGCAGACGCAGCAGAAAGTCATGTATCGAGGGATTGTACTGCAACTGTTCGCCCCCAGCACCGGCGCCGGTCTCCTCCACACTACCCAAAGCCACGGCCAGTTGAGGATCGGGCTCGGGCTTGCCCAGTTTGAGTTCCTCAAAGAGCTGTGCGGTGGCATAGGGACTCGGCGACCAGATGAGACGCAATTTGGGAAAATGTAGCGTAAGCAGCTGCAACTTTTGCACAATATCCGCATTGGTGGCCGTCGTCTGCTGGGAGAGCATAAATTTGCCCTGCAAATGGAACGGCTTGTTCTGATCGAACTCAATCAGTAGAATGGGCTTGGCATAGTGACGCTGCATCTGCACACATTGATTGTACAGGCGGCCCGAATTGAGGGAACCGATTAGATCCGATATCGATTTGCGTTCCACGCACACCTCCGGTGTGAGTATATAGTCACCGATGGCGATGGTCAGCGGTAGCACCTCCAGGCCACGTTTGTGTATGAGACAGGGTAAATCGGAACGAAATTCACGCATATCCACAATCACCTTGGGCACCACACGACCACCGGCTGGCAGCTGGCCACCGGCCAAACGACTTTGTGCATTATCCGTGGCAGCGGCGCCACCATCTTCAATGGGCAGATCTTCGTAGTTTTTCAAGAGTACAAAGGCCTCATCGGTTTTGCCATCTTGATACTCGGGTATGACCATTTTCTGGTGAAGGAAAGGGAACGAAAGGGGTTTAATTAGTGATTAGTGGAAAGGGCATGGTTTACTAGCTTCGTTTGCATATGAATGCTTAAATTTAACAGCCGAAATCAGCCCAAACATCAAATTTCTGACTAACCTGGTACAAATATAAACCAAACTTTTAAATGAAAGTGTACAAAACTATACAAAACTGGCTACTTTTGTAAAGGGAAAGATATTCCAGCTTCGTTTGATATCAATAGATGTCTGAAACAGTCAAAATCAGGTAAAACTTACAACTTCTGAGTAACTGGGTGTTAAAATATAACAAACTTTTATAAGAAACTTATAAGAGACTTTAGAGAAACGTCCAGTTGGTAGGCATTGATCGCTGATGATAGAGGGTGGTTCCTCTTGAAACAGCTGTACGATCTACCAGCCTCCTTTGTGGTGTTGTGTCTCCGTTTAAAGTTATGCGAAAGCATTAACATGACCTCGAGCCGGCTAAAAACTGCAGGTTTTTATAAGTGTACAAAACTATACAAAACTGGCTACTTTTGTAAAGGGAAAGGTATGCCAGCTTCGTTTGATATCAATGGATAACATAATCAGTCAAAAAAGTGCTAAAAAATACCAATCTTTTCATTGAAAACTATCCAAAACTAATCAAAAAAGTCAACCTGAAACTATACCCACACTTTTGGTATCAATGATCAGCTCAAAGGCAGCCTTCTCTCTCCTCAAACTGGTTAAATACGACTGCTCCTCCACGGTGCGTGCATGTATCAAAAAGTACACCTTAAGACGTTCAATTGGCTTCAGACGACGACGTGCCTCGAACACCTCCAATTGTCGTATGGCTGTCACATTTGTATTGTACATAATGACATAATGTGGCTGCAGTTGCTCCAGTGTATGCTCTAGTGCCATGGCGCCCTCACGTTCGGTCTTAAATGTCTGCAGACAAATGCAGGGTTGTTCTTGTTGCGTAGCCAAAGCGGCGCTTATATCAAATTGTTCCAATTCGGGAAAAGTTTCAAATATGGACATGTCAGCCTCGTCTGTCGGAGCCTCAGCAGCTGCTGCAGCCGGCTGAGTCATGGTTAGCATGTAGCTTTCTTCGAAATGTTGAGCCTCGGTGGGTTCAGAGTCGGCCAACACTTGTGAGAGCTCATCCAGGGCAGCCGGTACGGCTGCAGGCGCTTGAGTTTCGGTGGTTTTTTGGTAGCTAAGGTCTTGACTTTCTTTGCCATAAGTGTCGCTTAACTTGCCCACAGGCACCTCATGCCTGAGGGCCTGCTGCAACAGGAAACGGGCACCACCTTGTATCAGATATTGTTTCAATTGATAGCAAGTGCGTGCATCCTGACATAAGATCAAGACCTTGGCCTGTACCAGCTGCTGTTTGCGTCGCCGCATATCACCGGGTATGTCCTGGGTAAGCAGTTCAGTGAGGGCAGACCATTTGGGACAAGGTTCCGGCTCGAATTCTGTCAAAGATTGAGGTTTAACATGGGGAAAACAGTCTTGATTTGTACACTCACCCTGTTGTCCATTATACACACGCTCGCGGGATAGCTTAAAGATTTGCTCGGCGGCATCCAGCAGCGTCCAACCCGAGTTACTCAAGGCGTACTCCTTGCTGCGATAACGTTTCATCAAGGCATAGGCACTCACCGCATCATGATACATGGTAGAGCTGTGGAATGGAAGATTAGTCTTCTGCCCCAACGTTTCTCTCAACCCACTCACATCATCAGGCTACGCAATATCTTCAGATCCGCCACTATCAACTTGGTCTGTGAGTTCAACTGATGCCAAATGCAATCCAACTGAGCCTGCAGTATCTTATGAAACTTCTTGGTCACACAATTCTCCACGGTAACCGCCTCCAGGTCCACGGTACGATTAATGCGCTTAATCTCACGCACCAGAAAGTTCATGATATCCAATATGTGCGTCTGTATGGAGGTCATGCGCTGACTCAGCGGCACATGCAGCTCGATTGTCTGCGCCTGCCAGGGCTGTAGGGCTGACTTAACAATGGCATGGAATCTGGGCCATAGATACAACTGCTTGACAAAGAGATTGCGCATGGTGCGCTCAATGTGGGCATAGCCTATGGTAAAGGCCTCCGGACTGGAGGAGAAGGCCTTGATAAACCCGGTTTTGTTGCGCTGGCGATACAAACGCAGGGCAAAAGCCTCCTGGCAGCTTTCGATGATGGAATGTGCCCTAAGGACCACCACTCCGCTGATGAGTTCAATGGGTATGCGTTGCTTGAGCAGATCCACCACCAGTATACGTGTGCTGATGAACTGTATGCCGCCCTCTAGATACACGCGCTCCCTGGAAACATATGCATACACATGGTAAAGCAAGGGAAACTGTCTCGAGTCTCGACAAGCTTACTAACCTCTCTGTGGCCGTATTGGCCACCTCATGCACATATTTGCTTTCCAATTTCGACTTATAATACTGCTCCTCCCAGTCCGAACTGTTGATGACCAACACCAGATTCCCAGCATCGCTGAAGGCCTTCAATAGATTCAACAGAACGCGCTCAAAGCCCAATCCTCTGTGGAATACGGTATGAAATTAGTTTGTGGGCAAAGCCTACTTAACCACTTACTTGGCACACACCATTAGCCCATCAGCCTGTACCAAATCCAAAAACATTTGCCTCTCATACGACAACAGGACCACATCCTTACGCATCAAGTACTCCTCGGCGGTCACAATATTTGCCAGTTCTTCGTCTTCCTGACACGATTCTGTGGTTTCCAGCAGCTCACGGGTGGGTGCATCATTCTCTGTTTCTGCTGCCACCAGCTCAGGCTGCTCTTCAGACATTTTCATACATTTGCGAATAATTTCATCAAACTTACAAATATTCGGCGGCCATTTGTGAACAGCTGTTCAGCGGCTGCAGAGTTGCCAGACCTCTGATGCTGTGCTAGGGAGGAGTGAAATGTTTGAAAGAAAACCGTTAAGTTTGAAAATGATTAAAATAAATGAAATTAAAGAAGAATATATGTTTGAGATATGTAAAAAGAAGTTGGATAACATTTGAAATGCTTGAAGCAAAGCAAAATTCATTTGATTAAGCCATAAATTGTTTGAAAAATGGGAAAAACATAGGTTATATAGCAAAATTTGGAAAAAATACGCAGAGAAAACTCAAAATGTTACAATTGTGTTAAAAAACGAGAAAGCCAAGCTAACGTCGTCTGTGCCGAAGTTTTTATACCCTTGCAAGTGCTCGCTTAAATATTTTCAAAAAGTACTCTTTTTTCCATTTTCCGACCGATCGTTCGTATGGGAGCTATATGATATAGTCATCCGATTTGGACAAAAACTTGCAGAATTATGTAAAAGCACGAGAAACAAACAAATACAAAATTGCAGGATGCTACCATTAAAAACAAAAAAGTTTTTCTAACTAAGACTGTTTTTCAGATCTATCTTTTGTATGGCAGCTATACCATATAGTTGTCCGATTTTAATAAAAATTGGTAGGATTATAAAAAAACATATAAAACCTACGATTACAAAGTTTGGAGACGTTCCATTGAAAAGAAAAAAGTTTTTCATACTAAAACTAGTTTTCCGACCGATTGTTCCTATGGCAGCTATGAGATATAGTCATCCGATCCGGTCGGTTTCGACATATTAGTAGTGTGCTGCAAAAAGAAGACTCTGTGCAAAATTTCAGCTCGATAGCTTTAAAACTGAGAGACTAGTTCGCGTAGAAACAGACAGACGGACGGACGGACAAAGCTCAATCGACTCAGCTCGTCACCCTGATCAAGAATATATATATAGTTTATGGGGTCGGAAATGAATATTTCTATGCGTTGCAAACTTCTGGGCAAAATTATAATACCCTTTACAAGGGTATAATAACTGTCTAGCAAAAAGATTTGAGACATAACAGTCGAGTAGGCTTACATGTTAGTTGTCTTAAATGTAAAAATCTGCTCAAATTCAGAGGCGAAACATGATGAATCACAGGCCTACTAAATGATCATGTCTCATTTGTCTGCAAAACTTTTCTCCCCTTCAGTTTGCCTTTCATTCTTTGTTATTACTTAAAAATGCTGACATTCGCCTCGAGTGGTTTTTGTATTTTACACTTAACACGGGATTTTTAATCGATACTTTTAGGCCACACGAAAGTGCTATCACTTATATTCTGTAGATTTGTATTTAAAAACTTGGCGCAGTTTAGTTTAGTACTCAAATTTATCGAAAGAAATGTATGTTCTAAGAACTCTACTGAAGTCATGAAGATAAGAATAAGCTTGGTCAGCAATTTTCCTTCAGAGGGTTGTTTCTTTTCATCAGAATTCCAAAAAAGTTGGCACCTCAGCTAAAATATAGCATTCAGCTGTTTTGTACCTTCCAATTTTAAACCCAGTTTAAAGATATAGACAAAAAGATGGCCCAGTTCTTTGGCCCAAAATGTGCCTTAAATGCATTTTCATATTAATTGTTAACTTAC
Source organism: Lordiphosa fenestrarum (assembly GCA_035044985.1). Classification (NCBI taxonomy): domain Eukaryota; kingdom Metazoa; phylum Arthropoda; class Insecta; order Diptera; family Drosophilidae; genus Lordiphosa; species Lordiphosa fenestrarum. The sequence goes on along the minus strand of JAWNNO010000297.1, from coordinate 1,515,918 downwards.
AATTTTAGGTAGCTGAAAATTTTAGTATTATTGAACCTAGAGTAAGGTCTTGAGAACGTTTAGGCAAGAGAAAAATGCAGAAAAATGTAGAAACAATCCTTAATTGGTTATAAAACCATAAACATTTGTCACACAATGAATGTCAAATATAACAAAAAACACAAACTATCGTTTTCCTTCATAATAAAAGTGCTCCTCGCTTTATCAATCAAAACAAACTTCACCCATCTCTACTTGTCATTTAGTCTGGTAACTCTCAGCACTTACCGTTGAACTGCTGTCTACCTGTACACGCACACGTGCGACATCGGAGAAAAAATTTGAAATTTTCTTAGAAAAAAATAAGACTTGATATTCTCCCAATTGTTAAATAAATTCGAGCTGAGCAGTGCCAAATTCAAGTTATAATGTCGGAGGAGCAGCAATCAGCCTTTGTGGCCTACAAGGGGGCCCAAAGCAAAGGCAAAGGCAAAGCCAAAGCCAAGCAACAGCAGCCACGCAAAACTAACGGTGCCGGCAAAAATGGCGCCGCCGCCAATGGCCGTCCTCAGTCGGTCTCGAGCGCCATGGATGACTTGGTCAATGAGCTGTTTGACAAGAAAAGCCAGCTGGCCAAGCCACAGAAGGAGCAGCGCATTAAAATAAAGGCACATTTGATGGCCCAAATGAAGGGCAGCGGCCACGACAGTGAGGATGACTCTGACTCGGAGTTGACTAGTGATGATAGTGAGGAGACTGCCAGTAGCAGCAGCAGCGGCAGCAGCAGCAGTGCTTCTTTCAGCGAGGAGTTTACCCCCAACACCAGCAGCTTCACCAGCAGCACCAGCAGCCCCAACACAAACACACCCGATATTTCCCAGGCAGCAGGGGCGGCCATCAAGAGATCCCAACCTCCAGCAGAGGATTTGAACAACAATCAGTGCCAGCCAACCGTGGCCAAACAGGCCAAGGGTGGTGTACAGCAACGTCTAAGCATGTTGCCAGCCGTCTCCTCGATCAAGTTGCATGTCAAAGCGCCCTCCTGTCCGCTGGTGCGCAAATCTATGCCCGCCAGCACCAGCACTGCCACAAAAGTCAAATCCTGTCCTCTACCCCGTAAGGAACAGCCGAAAGTAACTCCGCGTTTGAGCCAGCTAACCAAGGCTCAGCCACCACCACCGGAGCCGCCCAAGAAGGATGCCCATCTACAGAATAGCATTGAGGAGGGCCGTCGCCTGTTGCTCTGGCTGCTAAATCCGGTCACCTTTGAGAGCTTCTTTCAGGACTTCTGGGAGAAGAATGCCTGCCAGGTGCAGCGCGGCAGTCCGCGTTACTTCTCGCACCTCATCTCCTTCCAGATGATTGATGAAATGCTGCTGAAGCATCACTTGGAGTTCACCACCAACATCGATGTCACCAGCTACACCAATGGCCAACGTAAGACCCACAATCCCGAGGGACGTGCCATGCCGCCAGCCGTTTGGGGCTTTTATGGTGAGGGCTGCAGTCTGCGCATTCTCAATCCCTCCACCTATCTGCCCGGTCTGCGTCAGCTGTGCAGCATGCTGCAGGAGTTCTTCCACTGCCTGGTGGGTGCCAATGTTTATCTAACACCACCAAATAGCCAGGGATTTGCCCCACATTTCGATGACATTGAGGCGTTTGTGCTGCAGGTGGAGGGCCGCAAGCGCTGGCGCTTGTATATGCCCCTGCAGCCGAGCGATGTGCTGGCACGTGAATCGTCTGGCAATTACACACCACAACAGCTGGGTGAACCCATATTCGATGAGGTGCTGCAGGCCGGCGATGTACTCTACTTTCCACGCGGCACAGTGCATCAGGCTGTGACCGAAAAGAATTCCCACTCGCTGCACATCACCCTGAGTGTGTACCAGCAGCAGGCCTATGCCAATTTGATGGAGAAACTGATGCCGATGGTGCTGAAGCGTGCCGTCCAGCACAATCTGGCGCTGCGTCGTGGCCTACCCTTGGATATCTGGCAGAATCTGGGTCTGGCCCATGGTGCCAGTGAGAGTAAGACGCGCACCGAAATGATTGTCAAGGTGCAGCAGCTGGCGGCGAAGTATTTGGTACCCACAGAGCAGCAGATCGACTCGGCGGTGGATCAGCTGGCCAAGCGTTTCCAGCACGAGGCCCTGCCGCCCACCATTTCACCGGAGGAGAAGGTGCGCACTGTATTCGGCTCGCGCAGCGCCACCGACTCCCAGGGCAAATGCCTGTGCGACTATGAGCTTACCGAGAATACCGGCATACGCCTGCTGCGTGCCAATATACTGCGCCTGGTGGCGGATGAGGGCAAGCTGCGTGTGTTTTACTATGTGGACAATGCCCTGGAGTATTGCAAGTATGAGGCAAACTTCATGGAGATTGAGCCCACCGAGGCGGGTGCCGTTGAGACACTGATGAGAGCCTATCCGGCCTATGTGAAGATCAACAAGCTGCCCCTGCGTACGGCCGAGCGTCGTGTGGAGGTGGCCACGGCCCTGTGGGAGCGTGGACTGCTCATGACGGAGAAGCCTTTCAAGTAGAACCAAAGAAGAAATACACAAACCGGCCTCGACTGTCTTGTGTTTAAAACAAGATTCTAGTCAGAGTCCGAGCACATTTTTACACTCTTTAGAATAAGGATTTTGAATTGAAATTTGATGATTTTGTTTGTTTGATTTTTTGTAATTCATGTTCCGGCAACTCGGCTCACAAATAATATACATAAATATTGGTTGTGCCTCCCAGAGCTTGTCAGTTGTCCTGCGGAACATGAAAATGAGAATAATTTTGTGTCTTGATAAGCCCAGCGAAGGAAATTATATATGCTTTAAGCAACTAAAAGAAAAGGATGGGGTTTTTTCCTTAAATATATTTAATGTTCTTTAGATCTTCTTTCAAAATGCTGCCTGCCAACCACTTCAAGCGGCGCTGCGTATCTTCTTGCGTTCCCGGTACAAGCTGTCCTGTTGTACTGCAAACAAAATAAGCCCAAAATTAACCAAATCAAACAGAACAGAATGTCCTTTGCCTGACTTACTGTACGGATCAAAGCGTATCACCTCCAGCTTTTCCGCCAAACGTTCACGGAATGCATTATATTGATGTCCACTGACCACACTCTCCAGCACCACCATTATGCGCCTGTGAATGGGTAAAAGGGTGTCATAACACTGAAAGATTGGTGTGATATATCCTCAGCACTTACTTGCTCTTCACTTTCTTAAACAACACCTGGGTTAAACGCATTTTGCTTGTTGTCAAATTGCTGGGGGAAAAAGAAATGAGTGAATGAAACTAAATGTTGTGCAAGCGGCCCGAACAGCTGTTCTAGCTATCGATTAAATTGAGCTGCCAGATTGTTGCCCGTGCAGACTATCGATACTAGAGATGGACATTGATGGACATGCGATGGTCTTGTTGCGGATTGATAAATTGGTTATTGAATTCGAGCTTTTTTAATGGCATATAATTATTTATAATTTTACATTGTAACTGTAAAGCTTTTTAACCTACAGGGTCAGTTTTACAGTCGTTAAAGCTACATTTGCGCCCGTATTTAACAGTTTTGAAAAAATAACCTTATTTTTAACTTTTTCTAAACCAAGGCTCGTACTTTAAAGGGGCAGGTATTCGAATTTTTATTTTTGAGCTGGATCCTAAAATAAAAGATACAGTTTTCTGCAAAAAAATACTTGAAATGTGTATTTTAATCAAATTTTTATGGGAAATATTTGGTTTTAAAGTTTAATTATTCATATATATCACACAAGGCAACAAAATTTCAGTATATGGTGGTGGTGATTTTAGATGATTTTCGTGTGCTAAATCAAGATTTTTAGTAATTTGAGCGATTTGACCCACACAGAAAAAAGAAAAGATCCAAAAAAAGTTCCATTTGGAAGGGATATGTCGTAAATATCCTTTTAGTCATACAGCGGAGCTGCAAAATCATCCAAATGATCATAATTTTTCAAATCCCTTGGATGATTTTTAACTTCGTTGAATGATTTAAAGGTTATTTAAGACAAATCCCTTCCAAATGGATACCGGAAATCATGCAATGGTTATTTCTTACTATCCTTTATTTTCTCTGTGTATTTTGACCCTTTTTAGGCTCGTTTTTTGGTGAATCCATTTCATTGTTCGAACTCTCTTTGATACAATCGGAGTGTACCACTTCTAAGCTTTAAAATGAACTAGCCCAAACAATTCTGCGATTTTTTTCAATGGAGATATACCTCTTTAAGCACTTGTATAGGAATCTTAACTTTATCCTATACATTGCTGGTGCCCCAAAGTATGCTATGATTGGCAGAGACTCTAATTTGATTTCGTTTCCTAACAAGAGTAAAGAAGGCTGGTCATTTCTAAGGCAATTATGTTAACCTTAAGCCGATATTCAAGAAATCAACACAAAGCGGTTAAAACATGTTAAAGCTTTTGTTTTCTCGAAGGAAATGCTCTTAGGGCCCATAACCTGAAACAGAATCATCTTAAGGAGCTATATTTATCAGCTTAGTTTTCTCTTTCAGCATTTTGTCAAAATTGATGTTAAAACAAGTTCAAAATCATAAAGCTTAACGGCCACTGTTAACCGTTAGATGTTTACATAGAATCTGATCGGCTTGTTTTGCCATTAAGCTTAACAGTTAATTGTGTAACGGTGCATTGGAAAAAGTGTTGCAAAATAAGCTAAAGCCGGCGCCAAAATTCAAAACAACGGAAACCAAATCCATTTGGCCTTGCCTTTCAATTATTGTTTCTCCTTTTGTGTGGCTGACTAGACAAAAACACGCCATCAATAAGCGCTTTACGCTTGATGTTTGGACTTCCGTCCCGCCCACCCTTAGCCATACCCTCACCACCACCCTGGGGCCTTGCACCGTTCTTGCTCTTTCCGTTTCCGTTTTGTTTGCTTTTCGGTCGTTAAATGTGTGGTTTAAGCTGCAGCAAATTAAATTAAATGAATACCAAGTAATGTCGCACCGCCCCCGAGGCGGTTGGACTCATTGTCAGGGTCGTTGTGCACACATAACCTCAAAAACAATGACGCCAATTGGCCCCAAAAGTAGTTGGCGGTGGGTGGCTGGGCGGTCTGTGGGTAAGGTCAATGTGAATGAACAGGAATTGGCGCGGATTAACAAAAAAAAATTTTTGGTGTTCTGCCTCCTCCCCCCAAACCTATCCGGGCCACACAGCAGCTCACGTGCATTGACACGTTGCTCAACACTAACAAGACAGAAGCTGAAAAGCTTCGAAGCTCAAAGCTTTTGTGCAGCATCACAGGAAGAAGCCAAACAAAAACAAACGGGACTCCTAAACGCATAGATAGTAGTGTCTGTGTATTAAAGGGTGGGTGCTGTGAACTAGTTTAGTGCAATTTTAACATAGATGATTCAAAGGATATGAAAAATTATCATTCGTTGGCTGATTTTCAGCACAGTTGGAGGATTAAAAGGATATTTAACAGATACCCAGTCCAAGTGTATGTATTTTTGGATCTTGTTGTTAACTTAACTTTAAAGCATCCTAGGGATATAAAAATGATTATTGTTTGGTTGATTTACTGCACCGTTGGATGATGTCCTTTAACATTAAACAACTAACTAGTCTAAACGGATGCTCTTTTTTGATCTGTGTAGCTGTTCCGGGTGCTAAAAGTGAATACCTGCCCCAAAAACCACTCTGTGAACTGAAAGGCCCATAGCTCCGACATTTATCCACCTGGGTCAATGAAAATGGGCCTTAAAAGATTTCGTATAGCCTCTATTATACTTTGAATGACTTTGTTAAAGATTTTGGACAACTGTCTTATTCATAGAAAGCATAAAAAATGTATGTTATTGGAGAACAGGTCTTAAACCGGAACATCAAATACCTTTTCTGGGCCTTAGAAGGTCAAAAAAGCCACTCTGAAAACTGTATTATTCATACTAAGCATAAAAAATTGATGTTATCTGAGAACAGGTCTTAAGCCGGAACATCAAATACCTTTTCAGGGCCTTAGAAGGCCAAAAAAAACCACTCTGAAAACTAAATCTGCCCATAAAACCTAAAAATATTGAACTAGGCTAATAACTATGGGCGTTATGACATTCTTTAAACTGTATGATGTTTCTACCAGCCAACTTTTTGTTTTTTTTTCCGGCTGTACCATACCGAAAAACCACTCTAAAGAAAAAAACTGCCTTTCGTTTGGAGAAAAATCGACCTGGATAAATGAAAATGGGCGTTAAGGATTTCTAGTCACATTTGCTGTTTGATACCATGAACCAGTTCATCTGCCCGACACACCAGGCACCCTATCAAAGGACGCGACTGTAACGACTGCACAACACATAAAATGTTCTCCGCACTTGTAGAGCTTTTTTTTCAAGTTGTTTCTTTTTGGTAGCATAGCCAAAGCTAAGAGAGCGAACGAGAGAGAGAGAGAGAGACAGCGAGAGTGGCGAGGCGAGTGAGCTAAGCATGATGCAACACTATACAAGGTGGGGCGTTATGAGTGTGATGCGTACTTTTGCCAAAAGCTTACGCTTCAAATGTACGCACAGCAGCACTGAACGAGAGGGTACTTTGCAGAGAACTCACACTGTTGCCACCTCACCTCTCTCTGGTTGCATCAGGGAGCTAAGGAAAGCTTTGGCAAAACAACGTCATCGTCTTCGCAGCCGCCTACCGAGCAGCATACCTTCCCGCTCGGCCCAACCGTTAATTGCATGTGTTTTGCTTACAGCTGCGCGACGCTGACCAAGTTCAGTTCACCAACGAGACTCGTGCGAGGCGGATGCAAAAGCCACTTCAGACACTGCGGCAAACAAAAGTACAACAACAACAGCTACAACAACAGAAAGTACATACAACAACAAATACACAGACAATTCCTGGTCACTTGTTTCGTTTTTGTTCCGCGTGGCGCGTGTAAATAAAAAGCAAAGCAAACATTTTTTTGGGTGCAAAATGCCTATTTTTTTTGTTGTTATTTTTTTTTGAAAGTGTAAAATACAGCAAGAGCTAAATCGGCAGCAGTAGAAGCAGCCGCAGCCGTAGCTGCAGCAGCAGGAGCAGGAGCCGCGGCAACAACAACAAATATAAACAAACAATTTTTGTAAGGAAAGCGCCTGCCTGCCTGCCTGAACCCCCCCTCCCGCTACCTACACACGCTTCGGTAAGCATTGGCTGGGATTTTGTATAGCCTGCTTTTAGGCTCAACTAATTAAAACGCTCGCTCCAGGATGAGGGGGGCGAGTCCTCGTCCTTGGCCATGCGCCCACGCATTACAGCAGCTGCCAGGCTGCGATTCCTTCTGGTGTGTGTGTGTTGTTTTTTTTTTTGCCTTTTCTCCTTCGTCTAATGTTGCATACCTTGCGGCGCAGCGGCTTCAAAAATTATGCAAGCTGCCAAGGGAAAAGCCAACCCAAAACAACAAAAAAAAACAAAAAAAAAATAACACCACCTTATCAATTAGTCACCAGTCCAGCGCAGGCTATAAATATTTTCATTCACTGGAAAATGTGTGCTTAAAATACGAAATTGTATGGGGACAAAAGGACATGTTTCTGAGAAAATCTCATCATAATTTTGCGAGGGAAATTGTAGCACAAAAAACACACACACACACAGTTTTTGCTCATTTTCTCCGTTCCAATCAGTTTCAGGTTTCGCAGCATTGATGTGTTCGGCTTAAATTTTGAGGCACAGATCTAAGGGTGGTGAAGAGAGCTAGTAGAGGCTTGACACCCCCTTTAGTCACCGGCTTAGACAGCGATCCGCCTAGAAAGGGGCAAATATCAATTGCATGCTGGTCAAGCTATAAGCATAAGAAAGTTCGTTGTATCACTAAACTTGACTTTTTATACCCTTGCAAAGGGTATTATAATTTTGCCCAGAAGTTTGCAACGCATAGAAATATTCATTTCCGACCCCATAAACTATATATATATTCTTGATCAGGGTGACGAGCTGAGTTGATTGAGCTTTGTCCGTCCGTCTGTCTGTCTGTTTCTACGCGAACTAGTCTCTCAGTTTTAAAGCTATCGAGCTGAAATTTTGCACAGAGTCTTCTTTTTGCTGCACACTCCGAACCGACCGGATCGGATGACTATATCTCATAGCTGCCATGGGAACAATCGGTTGGAAAACTAGTTTTAGTATGAAAAACTTTTTTCTTTTCAATGGAAACGTCTTTAAACTTTGTAATCATAGGTTTTCCATGTTTTTTTATAATTCTACCAAGTTTTATTAAAATCGGACAACTATATGGTATAGCTGCCATACAAAAGATAGGTCTGAAAAACAGTCTTAGCTAGAAAAACTTTTTTGTTTTTAATGGTAGCATCCTGCAATTTTGTATTTGTTTGTTTCTCGTAATTCTACAAGTTTTTGTCCAAATCGGATGACTATATCATATAGCTCCCATACGAACGATCGGTCGGAAAATGGGAAAAAAGTATTTTTTGAAAATATTTAAGCGAGCACTTGCAAGGGTATAAAAACTTCGGCACAGACGAAGTTAGCTTAGCTTTCTCGTTTTTAATATTCTAAAGGGTAGCAGCTGATTCAGCTAGATCTGTTTTCGGAAATGACTTTGTTTTGAGTAATCCGTCATATTATAAGCAACAGAAAGTTTGTTGAAGCACAAAGCTTGACTTTTTTTTTAATATTCTTCAGGGTTGCAGGCGATTCAGCTAGATCTGTTGTAGGAAATGTCTTTATTTTGAGTAATTTGAGCTGAAAGTTATTAAAAATGTCCCTTTTTACCCCTTTTTAAGCGCATTTTCTAGACTCTCTTTGATTTTATCTTAAAGTTTAACTTCTTAACTTTCAAATAAACTTAATCAAATAATTTTGCGATTTTTCTATACCATTTTAAATACAAGTCTTGGGAAATACTGAATGTTTTGACAGCTCATAAGTATGCAATGGGTTTTGCTTGAACAGTTTCATAAAAATTTTCATGAGAATTGATAACAAATGACCAGTCTACTGCACTGTTTTGGCATTGCATACCCTTGGGCAGTAGAAAAAATTTGTTTATTTTAAGTAAAAGCATAAGAATTTGTATATCTTTGCCTAAAAAAAATTCCTAAAACTGTAGGAATAGTTTTATTTTGAAGTTAAGGAATGGAACTCTTAGATAATATTAAAGAAAGTCAACAGAAATGTAACTCTTCACCACAAAACTTGCCTGAAAGTGTTAAAGATACGCATTTCTAGTCTAGAGTTTTGAATAAATCGAACCTTTTTTTTTAGTATTTTATTATTATATTTGTAATCTACGTATATTCTATATGAATTCAAGACAATTTGGCCATAATTTTCAAAATTTACAGGCATATTTGTAATCGTTTGAAATTTTCAAAGCGATTTTCTCGATATTATTTGTTTCTTTAAGTTTGGCCTGACAATATCTCAAGTTCAAATAGAGTGATTAACTTGAAATTTAGCTTGGGTCTTTCCGATACATACCTCTAAGCCCCAAAATAGGATTATGTAAAAATTTGTAATGTTTAGTAATTTCAAAATATTTAAAACTATAAAAAAAAATGGAAGAAAAATTAATCTTTTTTTTTGCGAACATTTTTTTATACCTGTTTGGGCTATGGCGGCAATCATACTTGTTAAGAATCTAGTTTTTACTTTTTTTTCTGATGACCAGAATCAGTCGTGTCAAGATTTTCGTGTTCTGCACCCTTAGATCCGTTGCAAACACCAATAAACCTACCCCTTACCACCAAAAATTAGGCTGTTTGGCTGTACAACCTTCCAGAATCGCTCTCTTCAACAGTCTTTTTGGCCTCTGAACTGCCAGTCCAGCAGTCGTCTCACCCTGCCAGCCATGCCATAACTGCTTGGGAATTTCAAAGCAGTATGAGTGCAAAAACCGACTAAAGAAAGACTACGGGCAAAGCAGACAGAAGAATCTGTGGGTGTCCCCAATTGGTACTCCTGTTTTGGACCGGTTTTATACGGTGAAGTAAGCTTAAAGAAGTTTTTGATAAAGCTCTTGCTGGTAGAAAAGAGTTGTAGAGAATCAAAAGCTCTTTGACACTCTTTTTAAAGTTTACTTCGCAATGTAAAACCAGTAGAAGCAGTCAAAGCTTAATGGCCTAGCTGGCAACCGATCCGATAGATGCAATGCAGGGTTAACAAGAGCAGACCTTTTTGAATTGTAACTCGTAACTCGAGAGATTTTCTTCACTAAAAACGAACGATCAATAAACCTTTCAATCAAAAGCTGATCAACGAACCCTTCATGGTTCTTGTGCAGCACATGCCTAAACGTAAACCGAATCCGGTAAATATAATATGATCATTGAAACTCAAAACCAAACCCAATTCTATTTCACTTCAGTTGAATCGAAATTGTAGGCCTCTGTTTAGATTTTGTCTACATTTACTTACAAACTCAGTGCCACTTCAGTTGCTTCTTCTGAAGAGCATGAAAGTCGTCACAAGTTTCAATTCGCAAGGTCAATAAACTTTTTATTGAAGCAATTAAGGTATTGGAACCAAAATCCAAGTGATAAACTGAGAAACTACTCTGGTTTCATCATTGCAAGCACAATTACTCAATAATTACTCAATAATTCAAGTAATTACAAAGTAATTATGGTAATTAAAAGTAATTACATTTGTAATAATCACTGAATTATCACTAATAGGCGTAGTTCCGAAACAGAAACAAGTATTTTGCTACTCACCGTTATAGTGACACCAAAGAACTAGAGTTTTTCTTCATACACTAACCATACCAAAGCCAAACTGATTCTATGGCTAAAAAATAGATCCTATTTATATCCTTGCGACTCATTTTATTAGAATTTTATATAAATGGTATAACTGCCTTATTTGGAGGACCTGGGGCAGGGCTCTACTCTAGACCGGTTCGACTTCAAACTGGCTCAAAGTAATTTTAACCCACAAAGGCAATACTTGAGATTCTAAGCCTGATTAGAGAATATAGGCAAGTAGGAATTGCTCCAGATTCCAAATCAGATCTGTTGCAATACGTTCAATCCACACTTGAGGAAGTTCGCCAGGAACTTTAAAACTTCAGTTCCTTAAGTTATACTCAGCTCTTCAATGTTGGCCAACAAATCCCCAGCCCAAAATGTACCTAATTAGGTACTAAATGTACCCAACAGCTGTAAGCTTGCATTCAGCTCTCCCTCTCACTTAGGTATAAAAGGTAAGAACAAGTGTCTGTGATGCTGCTGCTCAAACTGTAACAACAGTCTGACTGAAAGAGAGACAGACAGAGAGAGAGAGCGAGCGAATGAACTCCAAGTACTGAGAAATGTTTGCTCTGGCGTGTGTACATTTTTCATGTGCTTCAATTTTATGGGCCTTTTTTTCTTCTTTTTGCACAATTTACTTATAAACTTTGTGTGTGTGTGTGTGTGTGTAAACCTCCCTTCAGCTGGCCCACTCCACCCTCCAGCACCCCCTGCTCTTTTGTGTTTGCGTCGGCGTGCGGCGCAAGTAAATTTCTTCTAATTTAATATTTTGTTTACATTATTTATTCATTTACTTATGTATTTTTGGTACTCTCCATACCCACCCCTCCGCCCCCAGCCTCCAGCTTCACTGCATGTTTGTTTATGTATTTCACCTGGCCATCCGCTCCCTGCTTTCCGCTCGCTCGTAACGCAGATGTAGCCAGGCCAGTTGCTCCATGGGACAACTGGATGACGCATCCGCTTGGTCTGTGTGAATCATTGAAAGGACGAGTTGGGTGTGTTTGTTGTGTGATACAAATGCATTTGCTCCTGCTTGTTGATAGATTTTGCAGAAAATTGCAAATAACCACCCGCCCACACACAGTTCCTCTGAAACTGTAATAACCACATTCATTTTACAGTTACGTTTCTTCTCTTGCATACATGATTTGCTTGACTCTCAGAGAGTTGGTTTCGGTTTACGTCAGTGTTGCGTGGGGGAGAAAGCCCCACCGCTCTCCTCCTTCACGTTACAAGCAAGGCTGCACAGTGGTTTAAGCACGATTTATCTGCTACTCTCTAATTTGGCATAATATTTTGATATATTTTAAAATTCTGCCAGTCTATGAAGATTCGGTAAAAAATGTTTTAGAAATTTAAGAACAAGCCTTGCTCTCATTTCGCCTGCGCAAACCGGTTTTAAATCGCAAAATGTTTGCGAAAGTAAAAATGGAAGCTTAAGCTTGAAATATCCTTTAAAAACTTCCAACGAAGCTAAAAAACATCCAAAGGATTTGATAAATAATGATTCTTTGACTGATTTTCAGCACCATTGGATGACTGAAAGGATTTTAAAAACATATTCAGTCCATATAGATCTTATTTGGATGTATTTTTTGTTCTCTATGTGGTTATTACAAACTGATTAAGCATTCAAGGACCTCCAAAATGGGTTTGATTTGAAAAGTAAGCCATGCTCCAAGCAAGAGGTATGCCTACTCAGCACATTGCCAACGTTTAACTGCGAACAACACTTATATAGAGAGAGAAACACTTAATATTTGGTTTTTAAGTACTGTTCCTTCGAGCCGGATATTCTGAAAACCTCTTTAAGTAGTGGAATAGGCAATTCCAGGAGAAAGATGGTATGTTTCAGTTATGAACACTTGTTAAAGGGTTGCTAAAAGGTCTAGAGGTGAGACAATTCTACTTTCTTCAGCTATATTTCACCAAAACCTCAACAATCTTGTTCATTAAATTAACCGAATTGTTCTTTTTGGCGGCGTACATTGAGTTCAAGTGCTAAGTGCTTTTCAAAAACGCTCTTAAATCAAGAATTTCTTACTAAAACGTAGATTTCTGCAAAAATTTATGTGATTTTTTGTAAATTTAAAAGAAAAATGTCCAATTTTAAGTGAGTACCTTTGCACTTGAACATTTCCCTTGGAGAGTTTGAGACTTTTGTACTTAAGAAAGTGCTGTAATTTGGCCCAGAGCTTTATTAAGGCTAAGTAGGCTTTTACTAAGTGTTGTTTATGGTAAAACTTGAGCCTAACTGCGCTTTTACTTCACCAGCAATGGCTTTTGTGCGCCATACATCCTCGTTTTTACTTGTGTTAGTGAATGCGCGAGCTTTATGTGCTTTTGGGCACCCCTGTTATAGATAGCTAGTTTAAACTTTGTTAAAAGGGAATTCCTATTGCCTTCAAAGTGGATTGGTTATACAGTTCCACTTTTAATTTGACTGAAATTTGTTAATTTGGCCCTAAAACCAGGCCTAGACCTGCCGGAGAAGTTGATTGTCCACAGCTGTTTCCATTTAGCCAAACAATAACCAAAGCATTTTGATTGCCAATCGAAAAGTTTCATGGGGAAAATGAAGAGAAATCATTTAGCATAAACTCCGACTCAACGAGGCAAAACAATTGTAAGCGATTTCCCCCAAAAATGTTGGACCTTTCATTTGGCAATTCGCAAGGGTAAGTTGATTTCTAGGCCTTCTAGCTTTACATTTTTTGTTTTTGTTTTGCCGCTGCGTTTGTTTGTTTGCCTTTCTGTTGTTGTTATTGTTGTTTTTGTTGGGATTGTGCAATAAAACTATAATAACAAACAAATTGCTGCCGTTGCCGCACACTCATCGCACACTCTCGCACCAGCACACACACACACACACGCATAAATTATGTGTACAATTCAATTGAGGTGTAGGCAGGGGCGGTGGGGTGGGGGAGCTCTAGCATTTGGACATGTGTGTGTGTGTGTGGGGTGCCTAAAGAACAATAATCAAGACATTTGTTTTTGCACTCTCACATGATCTGAGCACCCACGCACCCACACACTCTCTCTCTCTCTCTCTCTCTCTCTGTCTCACTCTCTCTGTGTCTCTTTATTTGGCTCTCTGATAAACGATTTGTATAAACTGTTGTTCGATTGCAAGGCAGTCTTCGTTCGCTCTCTCAGCTGGTCAGTTGAAGCTTTTTTTTTCCGTTAGACCGCGCGCGCGATAAAACTAAACGCGGAGAGTGAAAGAGTGAGAGAAAGAGTGAGAGTGTGGTGACGCGGTGGGTTGGGGGGTGAGCAGTGCAACGTGGTTTCTGTTTTTGATTGTTTGCCGCATTTTAATTATAATTTGTGTTGTTTTTTTTTTTTTTTGGTGAGTTAAAAGTGCAAGCACATAACAACAAAAGAACCACAGCCATCAGGTGTCAGTGGGTTTTGCAGAGCGGAGAGTGAGAAAGGAGGGAGTGTGTGTGTGTGTGTGTGCAGGTGAGTTTGACAGTGATACTTTAACTGTGCAGCAACAGTGCTTCATTAGTTGTTCTCAAACTGCACTTACACCAGCAGTGACTCTTAAATTGGGTGTTTTGCCAACTGTAACTGTGATCTTGGAGTTAAGCTATGAATGTAAAACTGTGGTGGTCTTCTTGAAAACCTCAAAACAATAATAACAGGGTGAGGCAAGTTCTTGCTAAGCCTTCAGCCTTAACAGCTACTCTAAAACTGTAGGTCTCAACTCACAGTCTTCCCAAAGCTTCAGTGGCAGGTGCAGCAAGCTATTTAGTGCCTCTAAAACTAATGCCTCGGTATGTGCAATTACTTTAAAACTGGGCAAGTGACTTTCAAACCTCCTAAGATTTGCCATTCGCTTAGCTTGTCAAACTGCAATTGTGATCAGTGCAGATCAGTGACTCTCAAACATCAGCAGTGAAACCGTTGGGATTTATCCGAGCAATGACTCTCAAAGTTCATAAATCTGTCATGCTTAACCCCTGTGGACCTTTAAACCGTTGCGATTTATCCGAACAAAGACTCTCAAACTTTAAAAATCTCAAACTGTAAGTCTCAACCCCTGCTGGCCTTTCCACCTTTGTGTTTTAACCGAGCAATTGCTCTCAAACTTTACAAATCTCAAACTGTAATGCTTAACCCCTCATTCATATTAAGGGGTCTCTTTTTTTATATACAATTATTTTCCAAATTGTGAAAGCAAAACTGGACAATTCCTAGCACCAGCGACTATAACAAAAAAAATGCACATACATAATGTACCCACATATTGCTCCATCCCACCCATTGCCATTTCTCATCCAGGGGACAGTAAACAAGTCTCATCGCATTGTGATAGCCTTAACTAGATTAATACATAATACAATGCGACCGACAAACCGACGAACCGTCCAATAATTGTCACAATATGCGTAGTGTCGCGCCTCGAATCGAACCACTTGTGACATTTGCACACATTTGCTCATCAGGCTAATGAATGGCACTACGGACAGAGACAGCGAGAGGGAGAGGGAGCGGGAGAGGGAGGGGGAAAGGGAAAGAGATGGCCAAACCGCAGCGCAACTTTAATTAAACAGAATACGAGTAATTTGTAATTAGTTGAGCGATCCAATGAAAGCGTAATTCAATATGCCCCATTCTCTTCCCACCCCCAACAACCAACCCTAACCATCCTGCTTGTGTGTGTGTGTGTGTTTGTATGGAAAATAAAACTGTCGACAAACACCTGTCAACTATATTTGTACTGTATGCACACATACAAACAAGTGTAGAAGGTCAAACACTTCCAATTGACGACTATTTCTGGCCGTTTTTCATTGTTTTGGTTAATAGTTTTCCAAAAATAAATCATCATAGCTGAGTGCTCGGTTGATGTGGCTTTTGTAGATAAGCGTGTTTATGTACTAACCATCAGCTGTTGTCCTATGCGAACTATTAATTGGGTGTTAGACTGAGAGAAACATGTTTTAAACTGCAGATTCTGACAAATCTGAATAGTTTCCGGCTTTTGACTTTGCAAAATAGCTAGATCTGGTGGGAAAATAGCTAAATTGGCAACCCTAGATAGAACGTAGTTTGAAAATCGTCTCAAATGACTTCTAATTATATTAAAGAATCTTCTATTTTTTTTTTGAATTACCTACACAGTTCGTGATGATGGGCAGCACTTGTTAACTCCAGTTTTGCTTTAACTATCAAAAGGTGGCAATAAATGAAGTACGAGTTCTTTGTACAACAGTTTTAAGCACCTTTGTCTTCAATTTCAAGCACAAAACCACTCAAAACCCCCTCCCCATCAAGTTACTCAAACGTCGGGGTCACCAGTTTTCTGCGCTTGAAGCACTTACTGTACTTATTTATTCGATTCATTGAACAGCAGGTTTTTTATATTCTCGTAACATAATTTTGAAACTTATTTTTTTTGTTGCAATTTTGTGTTTTCTGTGGGCCTGAAATTTTTTGAAAAACTCACATTGAGAACAAAGAAGAAGCTAAAAAAAAAGAAGACATCGACTATCTAAAAGTCAGTCGGGCGTTGCTTAGCACAACGCGGTGACGCCCAGAAAGACGAGTGCCACCACACACAGGCGAACCGTATTGTCCGGCTGGATGGGTCTCAGGGCACTGCCCGGTAGCACAAAGTCCAAACATCCGGCCATTATGTGATACCAATAACCCTCCCGGTTGCGTCTGCGTGTGGCAGTTAAATTGAAGAACATACAGGGTGTGGCAACCATATTTTGTTGATACATCCCCTCCACTTGTTTGCGGCGCAAAAGCTCATTGTGTTTTCTAGGGAAGCAGTGATCAGTGATTACCTTTCCACAAGGTGCTTGCTCTGCTCTACTACTCACAGTTCCAGCTGTGCCAGCTCCTGTTCGCAATCCTTCAGCCTCTCATACACCATATCCAGCTGTTCTTGTTTCCGGCTCAAGGTGACAGACATCTGATCGTTTTGAGTTTGAAAACGATCCTTGAGATTCAATAGTTCATCCTCCAGCTCGGAGTTCATCAGTTCCAATAGCTGTGCGCGTCGCTGCTCCTCAGCCAAATCGATGGCCCACTGACGAAATTTGCTCAACTCACGGAACAGCTCCGTTTTGCAGCTGGTCAACATCTCAACAGAATAGTTACACTCCTGGGTCTTGGCCTTCAGCTCTTCACGCAGCATCTGATCCCGATCACGTAGCTCTCTCACCTCGCTATCAATATCCGCACAGCTGTGCGAGTTGGTGCGCACGCGATTGATGGCGCTGGTCAACTGCATGGCCAAGTGTTCGCTGCGACGCTGCTCCAAGCAGATCAACTGATTGCGCGAGAAGAGCTCCTTCTGGGTGCGTATGGCCTTGATCCGAACGTAAAAGAAGTTGTTAGCTAAGTTGGGTACAATTCAAAGAGAGTGAGAGAGAGCGAGAGCGAGACACTTTCCCGATTGCCTACTCGGTTACGTTTTGTAGCTTCCGAACAGCCTAAGCTGACTCTGCTCTTCCTGCACTCTACAATCTGTTAGTCCAGGATATAGGAATCGGAATAGGGAATACTGAAAACTAGCTTTGGTAAGAAAAACTTTTTTGTTTTCAATAGAAACGCCTGGAAACTTAGTATTTCTTAGTTTCCTATGCTTTTCCATGATTTTACCAAGTTTGGTCGAAATCAGACACCTATATAGTATAGCTGTCATAGAAAAGACGGGTCTAAAAAGTAGTCCTAGTGAGAAAAACTTTTTTGTTTTCAAGGGAAATCTACTTAAAATGGGTATTTATTGATTTGATATGCTTTCACACAATTCCACAAAGTTTTGTCAAAATCGGTTGACTATAACATATAGCTGCAGTACGAATGATTGGTCGAAACACTAGTTTTGGTAGGAAAAACTTTCTGTTTTTAGTGGAAACGTCTCCAAACTTTGTCTTTCCTAGTTTGGTATGGGTTTTCATGATTTTACATAGTTTGGTCGAAATCGGACATCTATATCGTATAGCTGTCATAGAAAAGTAGAGTCTGTAAGGTAGTCTTAGTAAGGAAAACTTTTTTGTTTTCAATGGAAACGCCTCTAGATTTTGTATTTTTTAGTTTGCTATGGTTTTTCATGATTCCACCAAGTTTGGTCGATATCGGACATCTATATAGCATAGCTGTCATAGTAAAGTAGAGTCTGAAAAGTAGTCCCCTTGGAAAAATCCCAAGTACGTAGCTGATCTCAGTAGATGAGAATGATTCCTTCTTTAATCATGAGAGTGTATGGCCACCAGTTCTGCTTGTTGGAAGTTGGTATAAAAAGTCTACTTCCTTCTACATTTACTCTGTGATAAGTTCTTAGAGTCGTGTTTACTAGGGATATAGATGTCATATTGATAGTTGGGGTTGCCGAATTGAACGCCTTTCACGCTCGAGACTGTCCTAATCTCAGCGGCATAAAGCTGGCTATCTACTAAGAAATCTAGTCTAGAGAAAGCAGTTGAACTATAGCATTAAGCGGCTTCTTTGGGGTGTTGTTCGGAGAGAGCCCTCGTAAACCCTCGTAAACTCAGTACATGGATAAGATATGCTAAGGAAGCTCTCAAAGTAGGCGTTTCATTACTTCAAACTGTTGTGACAGAATAAAGAGTCGCGTTCGAGAAAAAGAATGTAGAATTGGTTTGCCTAAGAACCACTTGTTTTGCCTGTACTAAAATGCAAAAGCTGGCGACCGTGCCCCTGTGTACTACCAACCGCTGGCTAACCAAAAACCGCCCAAACACTTACATGATTATGATACTTTCGCACCAGGCAATGCAAATCGTATACCTCCGCTCTACGCCGTCGCCATAATCTGAGCAGCAACTGATTAAAGAACTGTGTGGCCCTCAAACGTTGAGGCATACTCAAGTCGCCACGACTGGTGGTCAGTCCCAATCGGCTACGTTCCAGCGAGTTGATCGGCTGCTGCTGCTGCTCCTGACGTGGCCCATTCAAATCTTTTGGCGCTGGTGGCATACGCTCGTAGATGTATTTCAGGTCCTCAACGTTTTCCTTCAGTTGACGTTCCATGGAATACCAATCGGCTTGTTGTCTCACTGATAGCCTCTCCTGGTTACCGTAGAGCTGGGGCAGAGCCATGGCTGCAAAGGCAGATTGAGTTGCGTCGCTTACCCCAACCCGCTCGCCGGATCACTAACTACTTACCCTCGGGTGTCGCTGGTTGAGGAATCTTTTTGAAAGCCGAAAGATAAAAAAAAATGGGTTTCCAAAAATGAAGTTTGAGAATGTTTTGTTGTTTCAGTAAATGCTTCGATAGCCAAAAGTGAACTGATTCCTAGGTGGAGGGGGGAGGGGGGAAGGTGTTCAAGCCAAGAAATTTTAAAGGAAACTGTTCAAACGAGGCAGTTGACTTTTCTAGATATTATGCCTCATGCTCAGATTTGACACTTGTGCCCAGTGGAACTCGAAAGGTGACTAGATGCAAAAGTTAGGCCAAATCTCTGGGGCTGATCGAAGACAGCCAACTGGTTAATCAACCACCCGCTCCGGCATTTAGCCCTAGTTAACGATGACGGCGGCTGACTGCGCAGTTGATGATGATGTTGATGACGTTGGCCTGGCAGGCAGGCCATGGCGACGGCTGTCAGCGGCAGGCTTTCGCTAACGGTTTATTTGTAAAGCGTTCAAACTGTCAAAACGGCGTGCGGTGCGCGCGGCTGGCAGCAAATACAACAACGGACCATAACGACGCGACGTCAGTAAGTCAATAATGTAATTTGCTCGTTTTGACATTTTCGTTATACATTTTCCGGCTCCACCCGGCCACCCCCAACCCCAACACTGCTCCTGCTCCTGCTTACGATTGAGCAGGGCAAAACTATGCCAAAGAAGCTTATAGTTCTATGGGAATGAAGTTAAGTTTCTTAAGAAACGCCAAGGAAAGGCTTAATTAACAGTTAGAGGACAGAGCACCATCTAGTTCCATTAGATGGGAGATGAGATGTTTAGGTTTCCAGCACAATTTGTGTAGAACGATACGATCCGCGAGCTGTTCTTAGGACTTTCCTAAGGTGACTCGTGTTCTGTGACCCTTATTAAGTGACTTTCGCTCAGAGACTCTTGTACAGTGACTCTCGATTAGATACTCTTATTCAGTGACTCTTGTTTATTGTCTTTTCCTAAGAGACTCTGTTAGAGTTCCCTCTACTTCATTGACTTTTATTAGTATCTCCTGCTCTGTGACTCTTGTTCAGTGAGTTTCATTCAACAAACTCTTATGCAGTTACTCTTGCTCAGTGATACTTGTTCATTGACTTTTATTAAGTAATTCTGGTCCTTAGTGTCTAGTTTGGTGACTTTTATTTAGTAGCATTGGAAGAGTGCCTCTTGTTTGGTGATTCTTGTTCAGTAACTCTTGTGCAGTGACTTTTACTAAATAACTCTGGTCCTAAGCCTCTTGTTCAGTGACTTTAGCTTAGTAACTTTTTTTCAGTGACTTTTATTTAGCAAATTCTTGTTGAATTAGTTACTCCTGCTTCGTGTCTTTTGTTCTTTGACTTTTATTCAGTGACTCTACCTTAGAGCCTCTTGCTCA
This sequence comes from Lordiphosa fenestrarum, assembly GCA_035044985.1. Lineage (NCBI taxonomy): Eukaryota > Metazoa > Arthropoda > Insecta > Diptera > Drosophilidae > Lordiphosa > Lordiphosa fenestrarum. Next base: position 1,495,650 of record JAWNNO010000297.1, on the reverse strand, counting down.
GCGGCTCTTGTTCACTGTCTTTTTAGTGAGTTTGTTACAGGTTCTCTACTTCAGTGACTTTTATTAGTATCTCTTATTATGCGACTCTTGTTCAGTGACTTTCATTCAACAAACCCTTATTGAGCTACTCTTGCTTAGTGATTCTTGTTCAGTAACTTTTGTTCAGTGACTTTTGCTAAGTAACTCTGGTCCTGAGCCTCTTGTTCAGCGACTTTTGCTTAGTAACTTTTGTTCAGTGACTTTTATTTAGCAAATTCTTGTTGAATTAGTTACTCCTGCTTACTGTCTTTTGTTCTGTGACTCTTATTCAGTGACTTTTAATGACTTTTACTAAGTAAATCTGGTCCTTAGTTTCTTGTTCAGTGACTTTTGTTTAGAAACTCTTGTTCAGTGACTTTTATTCAGCAAATTCTATATGAATTAGTCTAGTTCAGTTACTCCTGCTTAGTGTCTTTAGTTCAGCAACTCTTGTTCAATGACTTTTATTCAGTAACTTTGGTTGGTGCCTCTTTTTAAGTGTCTTTTGTTCTGTGACTCTTATTCAGTGACTTTAATTCAGCATATTAGGCACACAGTTCTTTAAGGTTTTATTCAAATCGGTTGACTATAGCATATAGCTGTCATAGGAACGATCGCTTGTATAACTAGTTTTAATAGCAAAAACTTTGTTGTTTTCAATGCAAACGTTTCCAAACTTTGTAATTATAAGTTTTCTATGGGTCTTGATAGTTCCACCAAGTAAGGTAAAGATCGGACAACTATATAGTAGTAGTAGTAGTAGTAGGAAAAACTTTTTTGTTTTCAATGTTAACGTATTCAAACTTGGCACTTATTTGTTTTAAATGCTTTCACATCATCTTACAAAGTTTGAGCCAAATCGAATGACTATAGCATATAGCTGCCATAGGAACCATCTGTCGAAAAACTAGTTTTGGGAAGAAAATCTGTGCAGGTTTGACATATACGGAAAAACTTGATATCTTGCACAGTTTTATTAAAGAAGTAGGAAAGAATCAGCCTTATATATCGATGCACCAGAGTTATTGGTGAAGATCGGGTAAACAGTTGGTTGAACAATAAGCAACAGCTCCACAGGCTGCCTCCTGACACACAGTCACAGGGCATATAACACTTTTTGTTGTTTTATACGTATTTATTCAGCCAGAACATCTCTGGCCACCGCCGCACGTATTGGTCCTTCCACCTCTCTACCCACTTCCACTTCATCATCATCAAATATTGAATAATTCAAACTTTTTGACTTTCATTGCAAATTGCATTTTGCGACTTGGTCAAAGCCTTTTTGCCTACCCCGACTTCCATCCATCCACCCACTCACTCCACTAGGTCAACTCTGTCTTGGACACGACACTTCTCTTGTTGACTTTGTAAAACTTTTAATCAAGCCAACGTGGCGGGGTGGGCGAGGGGTAAGGGGTAGGGGGTAGTGTTCCAATTTCACAACTGCTTTCACATGCAAAAGATTGCTTCTCCTTCGCTCTGGCGCTGGTTCATAATTAGTTTGATGATGTTTGCATTTGGACCAGCCGCCGCCTCCTGCAGATCCAAATCCACTTTTAGCCCCGTTGCCAAGGCATTCATTTTGCGTTTTTGGTTTTGGCTAACGATATTTTAATTAAAAAACAAAAAAAAAGCCAACAAAAAAAACTATGCAATGGCTTTTTCCTACTCTGTCGAGAAATAGCGTTGGCCTCGAGAAACCTTTTTTGGGGCTTTTCACGCAACGACAACTTTAATCAAATTGTTACAGTTGTGTGCGTGCGTGTGCGTGTGTGTGTGTGTGTGTGTGTTTGTTTGATTGCTTGATTCGATTTTTGTTGATTTCTGGTCCCCAGAGTCAAATCATAAAGATGCCTGGGGACGTGTTTGTGTTTTGGAAACAACATTTTGCAAAATGATTTCACTTAATTGATTGATTTAACTGATTTTGAGTTTCATACAGGTGAAACTATTTTGCAGGCTCCATAAAAATTAGCCACATATATTTTAAATATTGACAAAAGTTTTTCAAAAGCAACTTGGGTCACAAACGGGTTCCACATAGGTTCCAATTGTTTCACAATACCCAAAAGCTTTGTTTTTCCACTAAGACTTTTACTTTACCTTCAAATGGTCAGTTAGGTTCCACATTTAGGTTCCACATGCTCCAAAAAGCTAACCACTAACGTTTTTCTAATCTTTATTCTGTCATTCTCACTCACTCAGCTCATTCACTTACACCTAGAAAAGTAACCACCAGAAGAATGGCTGTTTTTTTTTTTGGAATGGCAACAGTTAATTTAGCTTAGGTTCCACATATACTTAAGTACTTAAGTCTCTTTTACATGAGTCAAGCAACAGGTTCTATAGCTGAAAATATTTACATTTTAGCCTCTGGTGTACAAGTAAACTTGAAATAGCTGCCACACATATGTTCTACAAGGGCTTAGTCAGGTTCCACAAGTTTGAAAATGATCCAAGGGCCTTACTACCTTTTAGTTTCCATTGACTTAAGGACATAACCGTCTAAAAATAGTCACATTTCAGCCTTGAAGCTGCAAGTTAGCCTTAAAAAGCTGCCTTATACGTTCCACACAAGTTCCACTTGGCCCCAATAATAAGTATACCAAATACCATAGAAGCTTATGCTCACTTATTGAGTCCTGAATCTCAAGTTTCACTTGCGCCTGCAAAGATATGGCTTTTTTCTATCAGTAACCTTTAAGCTAACTTCAAAAAGTTGGTACATACGGTCCACTCAGGTTCCACATGCTTCAAAAATGCTAAGTTTCTTTCAAATAACAAAGGTTATAGGTTTTACTGCTGAAAATATAACATTTACATTTTAGCCTCGAAACGCCCTGATGCGTAGTCTTAGACCTTGCGACAAAGCCAGTTTACCTACCAATAGACTACATCCGCTTTAAAAAAGCGTTACTGTAAGCAAATTCACATTTTGTTTACCTTCTACAAGTATAATCTCGTATCCATGTCAAAATTTGAGTGGTTCATAGCCTGCATATGTTTATTCTTCCTTCCTTGCATCATCTGAATATCTGCTCCCTACCTCTTTCTCACACTCTGTATTGCCTTCTTTCTCTCTCAGTCTTTCTCTGTGCAATGCAGTTGCTGCTGTTGTGGGTGTGTGTGTGTGTGTATACCTTATAATATTTCCTAAAGTCAGTTCTAGTATGTGGGCGTGGCGGCCACAGCGGCTGGTACGTGTATTCGTAATTTTTGTCTGCTCCAAGCTTTTTTTTCTCCCATATATATGTATAATTTTCGTTTTTATTTTGCGGAAGGAGGCAACATGGTGCCTGGCATTTCGCTGCTCATTTGCCTGGTTTTTATTTGCATAGCCCTGCGTCGTCGCCGTCGCGCCGTCTTACCTGTCCTTAGAGCTGAAAGCAGTCAGCTCTCCAGCTTCCAGTCTTGTTTATTTTATTTTATTTGCATTTGTTTATAAATGATTAACAAAGAGGTTAATGTGCACGTAGGCGCACAGCAAAGCGAAGCAGCAAGCGTATGAAGCGCAGCAGCAGGTTTATATATTTTAAAGGCAGGCAAAAATGTTGAAAAATACCAAAAAATCTAAAGCAAGGTCACACTGTTTTGAATTTTTTTGCGCTAGCCCTCCATTGTGCACATTTTCACAGCATACTTCTCGGTTCATTTTCCTCTTCTGTGTAAAAAAAGTAAAGCAAAGCAAAGCCGGCAGGACAGCAGCACAGCTTGTGACTGTGCAAAGCCAAAGAAATGGAAATTTAGTTCATTAGGCACAGCCATGAGGCAACATTCGGAGACTCTGGGCTATGATGATGACCTTCCCTTAACACACACACACACACTCTGAAACTCTCTTGCAAATTAAGGCCAACAAAATATACAGAAACTGCAGTTCTGGAAACTTTTTGATTTTTTTTTTGTTTTTTTTTTGGTTGTCTACTTTTAGAAACTTTCCATCTTTGTCAGTTCTTTTTTTCCGTTTTGGTCTAATCGTTCTCTCTGTTTTCTCTTTACAGTTCACATGGCCTTTGTCATGCCCTAAGTTCAACCTCAACCAGCACTTTTTTGTTTATTTTTTTGGGGTAAGTTGAAATTTTCATGTTGATTTATTAATTGGTCTTTTTGATGGCAAAATATGCTTTGGTTTGTACTGTCGCCTTGTTGAAAAGATGTGTTCCTGGAGTAGGCTTTTTGTTACAAGTTACAATGAACAAATTAGAGCCACACTTTGTTAGTTACGCGTGATGCGTGATGCTAAATTATACAGAAACTACCAAAGCTTAACAAAGCTAAGCTATAATTCTGCCTTGTCTGCTGTTTTTTTATTTCTTAGGCTGCAAATGTCACTTTTAAGCTGAAACTCTGCTAGTTACGCATGATGCGTGATGCTAACTTAAATTAACACACCCAGAGCATTTCTTAATTTAGCTCAAAGTAGGCTTTCTTTTCGGTTTCCATATATCTTAGGCTTCAAACGACACCTCAGAGTCCAACTGAGTTGGTTACGCATGATGCGTGATGCTGAATTATATAGAAACTGACAAAACTAAGCTACAGTTCTGACTGGTCTGCTGTTTTGGTTAAGTTTTAGGCTGCAAATGACACATCAGAGTCAAACTCTGTTAGTTACGCATGATGCGTGATGCTAAATTTTATAGAAATTGCCAAAGTATATCAAAACTAAACTACAGTTCCGCCTGATCTGCTGCTTTTTTCATTTCTTAGGCTGCAAATGACACTTCAGAGTCAAGCTCTGTTAGTTACGCATGATGCGTGATGCTAAATTTTATAGAAATTGCCAAAGTATATCAAAACTAAGCTACAGTTCCGCCTGATCTGCTGTTTTTGTTCATTTCTAAGGCTGCAAATGACTCATCAGAGTCAAACTCTGTTAGTTACGCATGATGCGTGATGCTAAATTATATACAAACTGACAAAATATATAAAAACTAAGCTACAGTTCTGCCTGGTCTGCTGTTTTTGTTCATTTCATAGGCTGCAAATGACACATTAGAGTCAAACTCTGTTTGTTACGCATGATGCGTGATGCTAAATTATATAGAAACTGCCAAAATATATCTAAAGTGGGATACAATTCCGCCTGGTCTGCGGTTTTTGTTCATTTCTTAGGCTGCAAATGACACATCAGTGCTTAACTCTCCTAGTTACGCATGATGCGTGATGCTGATAAAGTGATGTAATGTCAGAGCCTTTTCTTAGTCAGCCTTCTTATTGGTTATAATATTTCGAAAGGTGCGAATGACATATTTAGAATACAACTCTATTAGTAACGCGTGATGCGTGATGCTAAATTGGAAAAATGGCCATATCTTATCAAAACTAAGTGCCAATTCTGCCTGGACTACTGTTTTTCAACATTTCTAAGGTAGCAAATGTTAAAGGCAAAGCCCAACCCAACTCTATAAGTTAAGCTTGATGCTAAACTAAATCTAGGTTAGTTACGCGTGACGCCAAGTGCTACCTAGGTAAGGTAACCACCATCGAAATGGCTGTGGCAGCAAATATTTTAGTTATCTAAGATTGCAAATGTCAAAGTTAGTGCCCAACCCTATAAGTTACGCGTGATGCTAAACTAAATCTAGGTTAGTTTCGCGTGACGCCAAGTGCTAGCTAGGTTAAGGAACTTTCAAGATGTGGCTGTGCCAGCAAATACCTCAGTTATCTATCATTAAGTTACGCATGATGCGTGACGTAGCCATCATTTCTTGTTCCCTTGCCAATAACATACTCGATTTTGCTGAGGCTTCTGCTTTAAAATATATTTTATTACTATTTTATTACAAAGGGCCTCCGCTTAGATGAAGGGCGGCGTTGGCTTATGTATATTTCATAGTTTATGCTGATTTTTCTTTCCTCTCTATGCGCGTGTGTGTGCAACACACTTGTGGCTCATGTTGTATTAATATAATCACTTTGGGGATTTTGTGGCTAAGGCATACACCCAACCACCCACACCCACACCCAATACCACACGCACACGCACACATGCAGGCCAGCCAGCCAGCCAGCCAGCCAGCCGGCAACACCACTGACATGTTAAATAGATATTAAACTATGCGCTGGCGCTCGTTGCATACTTCTGGGGGGTCGAACCGGGTTGCCTTTTGTTTCTGTTTTGCTGTTTGTTTACTGCCCTGAGTCCTGATTATGACAGTTACATGTCTCGTATAGTCCGTCCTGGCCAAGCAAAGCACATGCCCCACAACAACAACAAACATTTTGGGGTTTTGTTTTTTGTTTTTTGGCAATTTCATTAAAGTTTCACAGAGTATTTCAAAATGTGGTTTAAATTCTGGTTGTCCCTTTTTTCGGCATGTTAATTTGCCGGGCTTATGGCTTTTGAGTGGCGTGTCGAGCCGCACGGGCAAGAATAACACATGGGCCATCAAAAACCGTAGCATACATTTGTGCGTCGCTTATGTAATGCTCGGGCAACTAAGCTGAAACGTTGTGTCTGCCTTGACTTTCATGTGTGTGCGTGTGTGAGTGGGCCTAGCTACGTGCACACACATTAATCGGCCGCCTAATGTCGGCGTCATTAGCCGCACCACCAACCAACCAAAGCCTGCTCCACCTGCTTCCCCAAAAACAAAAAACACTCGACCCTGCAACACTGCGATGAAAATTTTGGTGGAAAAAGGGATATTAAAAGAAATTTTACCCATTCTGCCACTCAACTCTCCCATATCCTTACATTTCATCCCAAATTTCTCTCAGTGCCATCGCCTGTGTATGAGTTTAGCTTTTGTCTGGGCTCAGCCGACTGTTTTCTGTGCCCCACTCCGTCCACCTTGTGGTGCAGTTAATTTCAGTCATGTCCAAGGTTAAATCTTATTACAAAAGTCCGTTTCGTTCGCTTCGTCCTCTTTAAGTCGATCACAGGGTAACCTCTTAATGCTGATGACATCCATCGCCTGACCCAACTGCACTCACTTTTCTCGGCTGTTGGCAATCTGGCACAGGCGGCGGCGCATCTCATACAGAATGAGGACAAAATGGGTATAATGGGGCCCACACACACACGCACACTTTGTTGACTAATGATTTACAAAATATCCAGCTGTGTGTTGCCGTCACAAGCACAGAAAGAGGCGCCAACTACGGCCTTTGTCCTAGGTAGGGAGCCATTTCTGCTTTTTATCTCGATATGATGCCAATTTCCATCTAATCGCCTATGACTTGGATCAATGTCATCATCATGTTGTTGTTCTTCAATTAGAACTGCCGCCGAGTGCAGGCAAGTGTGTGTGTGTGTGTGTGTGGCTGTGGGTCTGTGTGTATTCACATCTATTTACACAATTTTCACCAAATTAATTGGTGACGCAGCACAAGAAAGGAGGGGAGGGGGTTAATGTGCACAATTAATTATGCTCAGTTTGAATATCCTGAATGTTTGTGAAAGGATTCAACTTGATGACAGTTGTTGACCTTTATTTTGATATTTTCATTTGATTGAGTTGATTAATAGTTGAAGAGAGCACAGAACGAGAACCTCATTAGATTAATAACTTGGGAAAGTTGATGTATTTACATTCACAATGGATTTCTGGCAATTGATTTGAGTTAATTATACTCTGTACCGTAGGTACATAGAGTATTATAAGTTTTTGCAAAAGTATGTAACATCCAGAAGGAAGCATCTCCGACCCCATGAAGTATATATATTCTTGATCAGCATCAACAGCCGAGTCGATATAGCCATGTTCGTCTGTCTGTCCGTCCGTCTGTCTGTCTGTCTGTCCGTATGAACGCACAGATCTCAGAGATGGTAAGAGATAGAGTTTTGACATGTATGGGACATATGCTTCTTATGTCTGCAGGCAGATCAAGTTTATTTTCAATTTTGGCCACGCCCCCTCCCGCCCCCGCAATTTAGAAAAAACGTCATATCTCCCACAGTTTTGAAGATAGATGGCTTGTTCCTTCTGGACATATTTAGTTATTAGGATAACTTATCGATCCGCCAAAGGAATGAAGAAGATCGGATGAACGGTTTTCGAGTTATGATCAAAAGACAAATTTTCTTGGTACAGAGTATGTTATAGTCGGGCTTGACCGACTTTCTTTCTTGTTATACCCGTTACTCGTAGAGTAAAAAGGGTATACTAAAGTCGTGCAAATGTATGTAACAGGCAGAAGGAAGCATCTCCAATATCATAAAGTATATATATTCTTCATCAGCATCAACAGCCGAGTCGATATAGCCGTGTCCGTCTGTCCGTCCGTCCGTCCGTCTGTATGAACACCTAGATCTCAGAGACTAGAAGAGCTAGAGCAACCAAATTTTATACGTAAGCTAGTATTGTCTGTAGGCAGATCAAGTTTGTTTCAAATTTTGGTCACGCCCCCTCCCGCCACCGCAATAAAAAATATTGAATAACTCCCACAATTTTTAAGATATTCAGATTTTGCAGTGTAGTCTATGTGGCCAATATCTACAATCTCACAAATTTTCAAAAGGATCGGATAATAAATGGCCGAGTTAAAAAAATGTTGCATACTTATCCGGGATGAGCTGAGTAACGGGTATTTCGAAGTCGGGCAGGCCCGACTTTAACTTACGCTCTCGTTTTTTGTTAAATAAGTGAGGAAGCTTGAGTTTTCCATAGTATACATACTTTCACTCAGCTCTGCACACATCAAAGACAGAACAAATTGAAGCAAATTCAGATTTTGACTAGATTGATTGCATGATTATACGCCATTATAAGCCAAATGCTTGAAAAGGTAGCATGAACGGAGAAAGTCAGTGCGAGAGAGAATAAAATACGCTCTCTGTTTGTGTTTCTCTCAACCAGCTGAGAAATAGATTCCTTTACAGGACGTGTTTCTGTGTTTTCATGTCAGTTTCACTTGATAGAACCAAAATTCTAAGAGGCTTAATGGTCTGGTGGAAGCCTATGCAACTGTATATCTCAGTACCATACCAATACTCGATTTCTCATCACATACATAGCTGCTTTGTGTCGGATAAACTTAGATTCTACACTGTTATTTGTGAGTCATTTTCAAATGTTACACTTTTTCTCAGCTAAACTTGTGTCCTTTTTGCTTAAAGCTGCAAGACGAAAACAAATTTGTTATACCATAGAATGCTGTTCATTGATTTCTGAGGCTATTGTTCAAAAATCCATTATTTTGTCATACGTGGTGGCGACCGTGACATAAAGGTTTCAAGTTCATATCTTATATGACAATAACCACCTTTCGCTTGAAACACTGTTGCTGTTGTTGTTTTTGTTGTTGTTGCTGTTGTTTTGTTTATAACCAAATCAAATTTCTCACTCATTACTTACGAAATAAACCCCACAGAAAACCAGCCAGCAGCCATTTTCAATGGAATTTGCCTCTTGCTGCTGTGGCCCATAGATTAAGCATTTGTTTATTATTATATTTTGATGAGGTGAGGGCTTCTTGCTATTGTTTTATCTTACTTTTATCTAACTTTGCTTCTTTTTTTTTGTTGTCTTCCCCCTCGAAACTTTGGAAATAACCAAGGCAACTGTATGTGGGCGTTTGTGGGTGATGGCATTACTTTCATTCATTTTCCGAAAAAGGTTAAACGCATCGTATTACAAATGGCAAGGGAGCTAGACAGCAGACGGAGAGAGAGAGAGAGAATGGAGGGGGCACAAGTGCGAAACATTGTGTGAATTTAATTGCAAATCAAAACACAACATTTTCAAGAACAAACAAAAGCCAATTCAAAGACGTATAAATATTATTCAATTGAGATGTGCTAAAAGCTAATGAGCATCAGCATCCCGGAAATCATGTTGAGCGGCGCCCCCCCCCCCCCCCCCCCCCGAGAAAGAAATAAATAATAATCCGTAGAACATGTAAATATTTTCATCAGAAATGCGGTAAAATTTGCAAGAGTATAAAAGGAAGGTGTATATCAAAGTCAAGAACTTTGCCAGAAATCACAAAATACAAATAACAACTGTGGGAGAATAAGTCGGTACGGGTGAATCTTTTTTTTCCCCAGAAATGTGTCTTTTTCTCTAGCAAACATTGCTTCAATACGTTTTTAGTGAGAGAAGGAATCAGGAAAAGAACTCAAACTGATGAAAACTTGGGATTTTGGCTTCAGCCGCTTGGTCTGGGCCTTGTTGAATCAGTCAGTCGCTTAAGATTGATTTCTACTTTGGAAGGATGAGAATTTGTCTAATTTTTTTGGGTTTTTGGTATTTTGTAAAGTTTAGATATGAAAATTTGGTTACAATGTTGGGAAATTGAAATTTTCTTTTTTTTTTCTATAGCTTTTTGGTATTTTTTGTGCAGTTTTGTAATATTTTTTTGAATGTTTGGTATTTTTTTAGCTTTCTGGTATTTTGTAGTAAACTACAAACGTCTTCCAGTTTTTTAAGTAAGGTGAAATAGTTTTGCCAAATTTTCTGCTGAATTTGTGGGATTTTAAGTATTTTTTTTTGCTCTTGGTAGTTTGTAGTAAAATGTAGGTATGACAATTGTTTTCCAGTATTGAGAAATTGAAATTTGTGTATTTTTTGTATAATTTTTTGGTATTTTTTGTACAGTTTTGGTATATTTTTTGGAGTGTTTTGGTATTTCTTTAGGTTTTTGGTATTTCGAAGTGAAATATCAAAGATTTTCCAGTTTTCCTGTTTTATTTTTATAATTCTAAGTATTTTTTTGGGTTCTTGGTATTTTGTAGTAAAGTGTAGAAGCTACAATTTTTCCAGTGTTGTGAAATTGAATAGTTTTTGGTATTTTTTGACGAGATTTTGGTATTTTTTGAGGAATTTTTGTATATTTTGTTGAGTGTTTGGTATTTCTGTAAGGAAGCCGGTTTGGTTTGCTGTTCGGTTCAGCATCTGAAATAAGCGGTTCGGTTAGGTTCAGAAATTTTCGGCCGCTTTGGCCCACCCAACCAAACGGTTGGTCCTTAAATTGGATAACCAACTGCTTTGCTCAGCTTTAACATTGAACTTTGCTATTTAGAAGCAAGCGTTGTGGGCGAAAAGCCCCCTTCTCGCCACCGCCCCCCACATCTTCGACGTCTTTGCTTGATTGGTTTGTGTCGTCTTGTCACTTGAATTGTTCATGGAATTTGGTTGCAATTTGCCCCATCGCGAGTTATTTGCTTCTGCCGCACTATTTATAGCCTGTCATTTGAATGGCATTCCATGCGAAACGGGAAGGCGACGTGGGACGGTCGGCGGGGTAAACAAATTTGTATTGCACGTGGCGGACATTTTGTTTAGTTTTGAATCGTAATTACATAATGATTTATTTTTGCATTTTCATTGAGTTTTCTGTACAAAGTTGTGGGAGGATTGCAGCAGTCCGCATCGCATCCTTCACTTGCCACACAAAAACACTTTGCGGCAGGAGAGGCGGTGGGGGGGGGCGAAATATTGAATTTGATTTATTTATTAGCTGTCTATTATTTGTTTATAAACAATAAAAGCCAAAAGAATGCGCATTTGAGGTTTATGAATATTTCAAGCGGCAAAGCAAAAACGCAACAACAACAACCACAACAACAACGAACATTATTTTTATGGCAAATATTTATCTAACAGCGTTTTAGGCGCACATGCCTGCTGCTGCTGCTGATAGCATTGAAGGGGCAGGGGTGCGGGTAGGGAATGAGGCTGTCAAAGGCAAACAAAGCCTCGAGGTTGTTAATGTTGAAATATTAATGTGCGTTAATTACGAGGACAGCGGGTAGCAGCAGCAGCAGCCATTCATTTAGCTAACCAGCGCCAGCGCCAGCTCTAGCTCTAGCTTTTTTTTTTTGGCTTTTCTGTGGAAAGAAACTATTGGGCATGGATGTTGCCAAAAACAAAAACAAAAACGACCGAAATTCAAACCAGTTCTCGTAAATAACCGTCAACACATTTGCTCAATGTGTACAACAAAGGGCAGCTCACGCGTAGCATAATAAAACTTAATTTGGGACCGAACTGGTTTTTTTTCTTTGTAAACAGAAACAGCGATGAAAGTGTTTTATGTTTGCCTTCATTTAGTTTTCCAGTTAAAGCTGGAGACAGTCTGAAGCAACTTAAGCATCACTTTAAGATGTTTTCAAATTTTTTGGTATTTTTTGTCAAGTTTTTGGTATTTTTTGAAAGTTTTTTAGTATTTTTGTTAACATTTTTGTGGTATTCTTTAATGTTTTGTAGTAAAATGGTACAGCTTTCTTTTATTTATATATATTTATATATTTATAAGTGTTGAGTGATTTAAGTATAATTTAATGTGGATTTTTTATATATTTTTCGGGTATGTGGTATGTTTTAGGGTTTTTAGTACTTATTAGTAAAAGTTTAAGGTAAATACCTCAGTATGTTTGGTATTTTGCAGTTTTCTGGTATTTATTTAAGTTTTTTGTACTAGGTACAGTCTACATTTTTTGTCCAGATAGCCTTAACGTGTTAAGCGATCTAAAATTGAGAATATTTTTACAGTTTTTGGTATTTGTTATGGTATTTTTGGATATTTTTTAAGTGTTTGGTATTTCTTTGGGGTTTTTTTTTCGGTATTTTGTAGTAAAATATAAAAGTCTCACAAGTTTGTTTAAGTAAGGTGAAATGGTTTTGCGACATTTTCTGGACTTTTTTTCTAGTATTTTTTTGGTTCTGGGTATTTTGTAGCAAAATTTAGATATGACAACTCTTTCTTTGCATAATTTTTGGTATTTTTTGTAGAACTTTTGAATATTTTTTTTAAGTGTTTGGTATTTTCTAGGGTTTTTGGTATTTTGTAGTAAAATATTAAAGTCTCACAATACTTTTTTTTGGAATACTTCTTTTGGGTTATAGGTATTTTGTAGTAAAATCAATGTGACAAATATATGAATATTTTCGAGTTTTTAGTATTTTTTGTACCGTTTTTTTGGTATTTTCCAAAAAAAATTGTTAATATTTTGCAGACAAATGATTGTTGCGACTTAGGTTTCAGTTTAAGTGCGAATTTTTGCTATAACTTTAGCAGTTTTTTGGTATTTCTTAGAAAATTTACAAAATTTCGTTGTATTTTCTCATAATTTTTGGTAACGTATTGCCATCTTTCTACTTAGTTTCTGCTAGTGGAAATGTTTACTCACAGCCAGATGGCATTTCCATCCATCTGTGAAATTGACTGTCAGGTGAAAGCCACGCGCGAATCCACATGAAATCCGGGAGCTGCCGAGCAGCTGTTGGCCTCATCAATTCGATATCCGATTGGTTGCGACGTGTGTCAATGCCATAAATTAGCCCAATCTATAAAGTGCAGTGGTGGAATTACGAGGCAGGTGCTCCTCGAATTGCATTAATTAACAAGTAGCGAGGTGGGGTGGGGTGGGGTGGGGTGGGGATTACATGCAATAACCTTCACCTGCACCCCAGAGGAGACAGGACTCTGACGCCATTGCGACATCCGACCTGCACAATTTGCAATCGAGTAGCTAATTTCCTCTCTCCCGCCATCTGGTGGGTCCGTGCGCTGTCACTTTGATTAGCCGTGTTTTTGAGTGCGGCGGACATTGTCCAGGGTGAGTGGGGGGGATGAGGGTGCATTACGTTTACGTAATCAGCTTAGTTGCTGTCATTTAATCAAATAATCATGGCCAACTTGGCAATTAGAAAGGGAGAGATAGAGAGAGGGAGAGGGAGCGAGAGAGCTACTTAACTCTCAGAGGGCGGGGTGACAAGTGTCACATTGAACTGCCCTTCCCCCTGGCCAAATTTGATCAGCCACATCAAACCTTTCCCAGTTCTCATTTGGATAACATCCAGTTACAAAACTTTTGTCTAAAACGATTTGAAGTCTTTGCTATATTTTTTGTCTTGATAGTTTTTTATACACAAAATCCCAAATTCTTTACGCGCAAGCTTGTGCAAATCATGAACGATCCGAATGATCCACCAGAGCCCATGGGCATTGAAGATATGGTGCGCCGTGCTATTGAGAAGACCACACTGCCGGGGACAGAAGCACAGCCCCCCGTGTCCGAGACGAAGACTGAGCCGGAGCCAGAGCGTCGCATTAGTCCGGTCATGCGGGAACAGGTATTCAACAAGGTCTGGGAGGCTCTCCAGGAACAGCATGAAAAGCTAAGCATCATGAATAAATCAATTGGCCAGAGCCGTGAACAATTGTTGCAATTCAAGGATCATGCCGATAAGATTAAGACAGACATTGAGGTTATACGCTCGCTGGCTCAGGAGGCACACGAAAGGTTGGAGAAGTATCGACTGGAGCAAGAGATGGAAGAAATGAGCTTGGATCTCGATTTGCATCTCGACCTGGGGGCTGATGATGATGAAGAAGAGGCGGAGGAGCAGAAGCAGCAGCAAGTGCAGGAGCAACAGCAGCAGGAGCCAAAGCCAGAGTCCGGGGCAGATGAACAGCGACAGTCGCCGGACTTAGACTCACCCACTTGCTCCTGCTATGTGCAGCATAGCGCCTGAAGAAAATTGTTAGAGTGATGCATATATACTTTTAAGCCCACTCAAATCGTTGAGCATTAAATACGTTTTCGGAGCTTGTCAAACGTTTCACTGCGAGCCTACTAAGACGCGTGAAAATGCTGTACGGAAAGTAGGAGAGTAGTTGTAGGTAAGCGAGGAACTTAAGGTCCATCAATAAGTCGTATCAGGTTGAGACAAGCTGTTACCCTCACAGTAAGAGCTAATCAGACAAGCTAGAGTGGAACGAGTCAGCGTCAAGTACAGCAACGAGTAAAATAGTCAGAAAATTTAAACTTAAAGCAGCGAGTAAGGCTTAGCGTGTAAATGCCATCTAGTACAACGAGTATAAATAGCGAGTCTGCATCTGGGCAGCCAAATTATGCAAATTAGGATTAAGAAGCGAGGTAAGCAAAAGGTTTCTAATTCATCAATTGATTAGGCTTCAATAAGTGCAACGAGTACCTATAATGAGTGTCGGTAGTTAATATCAACTGCAGCAAAGAGTATAAATAGCGAGTCTGCATCTAGGAAAGCAAATTTGTGGACATAGTAACTAAAGAAATATAAACTAGGCGACCGTAACTGCAACGAGTACCTATAACGAGTGTCCATTGAGAGCCAAGGCAAAGAGCAAGGCTTAGCGATCAGATATCAACTAGAGCAACGAGTAATAAAAGCTAATAAGCATCAACGGCAGAAAATAGTGAAATATAAGCTTCCAAATTTTAGTATTTCTATATGGAAATCTTTAAATTAAGCACTCGTTATCTTTTGTGTATGCTTTAGACTGCTGTATATGACAGACACTTGCTTTAACTACTCGCTGTTCTAGCTATTCTTCAACTTTAAGTAGAATTTGAGTATTTCTATATGAAAATCTTTAAATTAAGCACTCGTTATCTTTTGTGTATGCTTTAGACTGCTGTATATGACAGACACTTGCTTTAACTACTCGCTGTTCTAGTTATTCTTCAACTTTTAGTAAAAAACCCAAAGCAGCGAGTAGTTAAAGCGAGTGTCTGCTATGTACAACTGTCCAAAGCATATCAAAAGATAACGATTGCTTGATTTGAAGCTCAAGAAATAAAAATATAATCGAATAGACCTTAGACTATCAAGAGTCGAGTAAACTTCACTGATAGGTAGCAAGTCAAGGGTAGGATCAGACCTTAGACCTACAAGATCTAATACATTGCTTGATTTTCTTCGTGAGCCTTAGTAAGGGTCATTAATCAAGGCAAGATTTCCTGCATTTTGGTGACCCCGACGTGAAGTTAGAAACCAAAGTCGAGGTCAACAAAATAAATACAATTCCTAAAATGCTCAAACTTTTGCTATCTCTTTAAACATCAACTTTAGTTTCCGCTGTCAATAAATCATTGCATACATACAGACTTCAACCGTATACCACACGCACGTCCAGGTCAACCCTATTGTCATCCCATCGTAGTAGCAGCAGGAGCAACAGCAGCTTCCTTTGTCTGCCACTTTGGCCCCAAACTCCCAAACTCAAAATCTGCCATAAAAGTATCGAGAGAGAGTGCTCCGAAAAAACAAAAAAAACAAAAAAACGTGGGAATATGCAAAGGCCTATGGGCGTTACCCCACAAATATGCCCAGCCAGCACGCACCGAAAATACTTAAAAAAAACAACAACAAGAACAGGCA
Organism: Lordiphosa fenestrarum; assembly: GCA_035044985.1. Taxonomy (NCBI): domain Eukaryota; kingdom Metazoa; phylum Arthropoda; class Insecta; order Diptera; family Drosophilidae; genus Lordiphosa; species Lordiphosa fenestrarum. The sequence continues at coordinate 1,479,535 of JAWNNO010000297.1, read as the reverse complement.
AAATCAAAACCCAACACCAGAACAGGTCGTGCTGGGCCGGGCGAAGAAGGCATCCTTCAAACAAAACTGTCAGCAACTGTCAAAAGAAGTTAAACGAATAACGTTAACCACCGCCCAAGAACCCCCTTCCACCCGCAAATAGGGGCGGAGTTGTACGCTTTTCAAACAATAACATTGACAGCAGATCGGACCGTGTCCTGGGGTACTGCGGGTACACGTACTGCCACACAGGCCGGTTTATTTTTAGCCAAAGTTTTGTATCCTGCCTGCGAAATCAAAACAATACATCATCATGGGGCAAAAAGTTTATGTCCCATTGTTGTTGTTGCTGTTGTGTCGATGAAATTGTGCATATTAAATATGTGTATGGATGTGTGTGTGTGTGTGTGTGTGTGTGTGTGTGTGTGTGTGTGTGTGTGTGGATGACAAAACGGAATGCAAAAAAAAAAAGAAGAAACGCCCAGCATTAAGCATTTATACTAATTTGTCGATAATTTCCTTTGAATCGTAAAACTGTACGCTTACGGCTGGCTGTAGGGATTTACCGCTACATGGGAAACGGGCCAGTCCTCACGACTAGTAATAGACATTTTATCGATTGTCTGCCCTGGGTATGTGTGTGGATACGAGGGCCGCTACTTCTATTCAAACCAGAAAGTATAGCGAAAGATGAGTTAAGAACTTTTGCAACTTATGCAAGAACACACTGCAGCTGGAAACAACAGTAGCAGCCCTCGCAGCACATGCAATTTATATATAATAGCATTTTAATTGTATTGAAGTGGGTTAAGGATAAGAGCTTAGCCAGATGGAGTTAATAACTACATGGGAAATTCAATTAAAGTGCTCTCTGAGTACAATAGTACCAAGAAATGGGTACTAGAATAACGAATTACGAAAATACTTGATTCAAGTACATAATTCTGACATCAAGTAGGATTTATTCAAGGGTTTAAGTAACAGTTTTTGGGCTACATTGAGTGGCATACGAAGAAAAACCAAGAATTTTGTACTTGAATGAGCCTAAACTACATTGAAAAATGAAAATACTTGATTCAAGCACAAAATTCTTATATCAAGTACGATTTTTTCAAAATTTTAAGACTGTTTTGGGCTACATTGAGTGGCATACAATAAAAAACCAAGAATTTGGTACTTGAATTGAGCCTAAATGACATCGAAATATGAAAATACTTGATTCAAGCACAAAATTCTGCTGTCAAGTACGATTTTTTAAAAAGTTTAAGACTGTTTTGGGCTACATTGAGTGGCATACGTAGAAAAACCCAGAGCTTTGTACACGAATTGAGCAAAAACGACATCGAACTACGAAAATACTTGATTCAAGTACAAAATTCTGATATCAAGTACGATTTTTTCAAAAGTTTGAGACTGTTTTAGGCTATATTGAGTGGCATTGAGTGGATAGAAAAACAACAAAAAGAAACAAACAACAAGTAGATGTGTCCACACTCACTTTTAGATGCGGCTAAGGTATATTGAGCTTGTTTTTACAGCTTTGTTTATGGCTTTAGCCAACATTTCGGTCGGAATGTAGGCTATTTGTTGTTTTTCAGGTCTTCCAGTATCCTTGGCTGGTTGATGTAAACCTTTGATTTCAAATAGCTTCACAAAAAGTAGTCTGGTGGCATCAGATCTGGCCAGCTTTTGGGCCCATTCTAAGCTGCTCCATGTTAAGAATCTATCTTCAAACAAGTTTGAGTCAAAAATGTTTGGAAATATAGAAAATTGTATATGATCCGTGGTGAGAAATAGTGTGACCAGCACCCTTGAATGCTTAAAAGACATAAGAAAGCATTCTTAAACTAGTCAACCACTTTCATCTTTGTGAAATTAATGCATTATTCACATATCTCAACTGGTTGCCATCTAAATATAAACATGAATCCATCCCATGCAGCAGCAGCATTCGACACTAAAATTAGTTTCGCAACAGATTAAATGTGTATGTATAGAACATAATTCCTGCACATGCCGCAATCCTTAAAACTTGCCAAAGCTTTTCACTTAAGACCTCCTTCAAATGGGGCAAAAGCCTTGCCATTTAGTAAATGTAAATACCATTGCTGGCGCGCTTTATACTCACGGTCTTGGGTCGCTTCAAAAGGTAACATTGCCACTCGAGTGCTCATGTAATATGCCATCCGACATCCGCCACCTCCCCCCTCGCCCCTTGCCCATTGCTCCTGCTCCTCGACAGCGTTGACGCTGACAATAAGCTCACAAATGAAATAAATAGCAATATTTTTGCACTTTATACAATTTATTGTGTGTGTGTGTACCGTCGTTTTGTTGCCCCTTCATGTGACACTAATCAGGGGGAGGGGGGAGGCCGACGACTTTCGTTGCATTCGGCGGGCATTATCCAGTTTTAAGGGCTAATGGGAAATATGCCCCGCCCCTCCGACGTATGCGTAATTAATGCGCTTAAAAAGTATTAAAACTAAATGATGCTCACGGCTTACAGCCGAAAACAAAAATATACGGGAAAAAAAATAAAGCGAAATTGAAACAAAGGACAACACACAGGATGAAGGACCCAGCACCGAGGACAGTAATAAGCGAGACAAAATTTTTGAATGCAATCGTCGAGAGCTCGAAGCGTGCACGGAATTAAAACTTTTTCGTTTGGAAAGTTTCTTTGTGGAGCTGGCACTGGCGCTGGCGCTGGCATTTTTAAGGGAGCAGCACAACGCTGGAGGGTGGAGGGGCGACAAGTCTGTAGCTGACAATTGCCTGGGAACGGGGGTAACACATTGTTTGTGGCTAATTGTAAGAGCTGAAGGTTTTGGACTCCGCTTAAGTGAAATTGTCTTGATAAGCCAAAGAAACTTATTTGCAGGTCTTATCTTGATATGTGCTGGTGGTTTCTAAGTGAAATCGTCTGGCAGAAGCCAAGCCAAATGTTTTGTTTAGTTGGCAGAAGAAGGAGAAGGCGAAGAAGTTAGTAAGCAGTCAAGTCAACCAAGTAATTTGAGTTTAAATGCTGTGTCAGTTGGCTCTAGGGACTAGATTGGGGGTTTGTGGATTTTATGCGGAGCTTAAACAAAGTGCACCCATATTTCATGGTCCTAAGACCACCAGAACCCGATACTTGCTAGGGGGAACTACCTGCTGCTGCTCTAGCTAGTATCAAAAGTTGTAAGTCCTAAATGGGAATCGTTTCAATATCATTCTAGGCTATAAACACTTATTAGTTTGCTTAGATTGGCTGCTTAGAGACTTAAGCTAGGATTTGAGCTTGTGGAACATGTATAAAAATTCTTTAAGCTTTTTAAGCTTGTGGATCCTATGTGAAACTTGTTGAAAAATTAACTGATTTTGTTTGGCATTCTATCGAAACCAACTATTTGGCTTAAACTGAATTTTAGTAAGGACTTAAGCTTGTGGAACCTGTTTGAAAATCATTTGAACTACTACAAATCCTTCAGTAGGGACTTAAGCTTGTGAATTCTATGTGAAACTGGTTGAAAAATCATCTGAAATTGTTTGGCTAGGCCATAAACCCTAATTGGTATGCTTAAATTGAATTTGATGCTGTATTAGTAGGCATTTAAGCTTGTGGAACTTGTTTGAGAAACTTAGGAAATGGTTCTGAAAGTCTATTAATCATTTAGTCGTCTCTTATGAGGCATTTGCTAGCATTTATGCTTGTGGATTCTAAGTGGAACTTGTTGTAAATTCACCTAAAATGGCAACAAACTCTCATTTTTATGCTCAAATTGTATTTTATGCTGTGCCAGTTAGAATTTAAGTTTGTGGAACTTGTGTGAAAATCAATTGAAATGACTTTTATGCGTCTCCAGCTGGGACTTAAGCTAGTGGATTCTAAAAACATGTTAACAAACGCTTGAAGTGACTTTGTTGCATCTCTAGCTAGGAATTGAGGATGCTGAGGATGCTATTCTGCCTTCAACAAGTGAATGTGGGGATCTATTATATCCAGTTTTAGTATTTGTAGTAAATTTCACTTAAACAATAGCAAACTACAACTTTTTTTGCCCTGTTTTAATTAAATGAATATTTTCCCTTGTCTGCCTGAAAGTATGCTATCATTTTGAACACACGCACACACACACAAGCGCACACGCACACACACACACATTGTTTGCATATGGCAACTTGATAAGTCATTTGGAATATTTCCTGGCGTTTCATTTCACTGCAAAATGCGTTTTCAAGCAAATTTATAACCGGCAACGAGTGCGAGCAGTGGATGGTGGTGTGTGTGTGTGTGTGTGTGTGTGGGGCCAACAACAAGCATAGTTTTCAATTTGTGTGTGGAAAAAGTTGTTTATTACACGTAATTATTTGTGGCCCTGTGGAAGTCTGCTCTTTCACTCTTTATTCCTTGCCTCCTCTCTCTCTCTCTCTCTCTCTCTTACTTTCCTGTCTATTTGATTGATGTAATTGACTAAGCGTTGCTTTCATTTGATTGATAGACTGATTGATTGACCAAAACGTGCAGTGCAAGGCCATCATCAAATTTGATGGATGCGCGCGGAGCGCCTTAATCACAATTTACACAAGGTCGAAGTTTGGTGACCGAACCGAACCAACAACCTGACCCCACCCCCTCCCTGCCCTTCAGTATTTCATTTGCCATACAATCAGAGAATGGTACAACATTTTTAGTACCTGCCGTTTTCGTGTCTTGTGGCTCATCAAATATTTAAATGCCAATTTCACAAATATTGTATTGGCTGGCAAATTCAATTTGGTAAGTGTAACCAGCTACAGCAGCGGCAGCGGCATCGGCAGCAGCATCAACAATGCAAGATAATCATCCGCCTACCCACTCGTATGTACAAACAGGTACTCAAAGCGCAAACGATTCGCAAGACAAGCATCAGAAAAGTAGACAATGAGTTTACAACTTAAAGAAAACTACTTGATATGAGTGTAGGATTTACTGAAATGAATGCAGCAGGCACATCCACTTACCAATGAAAAGTTCTGAGAAGGATTGTGCGATGAAAAATAAAATGTGCCTTGCCGCTGAATAAGTGCCAAGGACAAATGTGGATTTCAATACAGACACTGGCTGAATCAGCGAACATTCGAAACAGAAGTCGGCTGTTGTCTTTAGTGCTCACCAACACAGTCAAGGTATCTTACAACCCGAAGTATTATGCAAGATCCTTGAAATCCTAAAAGCCTCAGGATATTAACCTATGTCAAAATTTGTGGTAGTTAGGGGCAAACCCAACGCGTATACTCGTATTAGGAGTATTAGTTCAGAGGGCTTTATGGTATAAAATAGTTAACCTAGGTCCCTCTTTTTGGTAAAAGTTGGCTTATACAAGTATAGTACAGTATTCAAGGAAACTGTAAAGTTTATTTATACTAACCTAGGTCAAAATTTGTGGTAGTTATAGGCAAACGAAGGTCATATACCGTAAATTGGACTCTAGATTGGATTTCTGTGATAAAAACAGGTATCTTAAGTCCTTATTTTAGAAGTAGAAGACTTGTATAAGTATTATACAGGATTCAAGAAATCCATAAAGCACATTTCTTTTTACCTATGTCAAAATTTGTAGGATTTATGGGCAAACTCAGCTCACATACTCGTAAATTGGACTCTAGAAAGGGTTTTTGTAATTAAAAAGCTACCTTTAGACCCTATTTTAGAATAAGAAGACTTGTAGAAGTATTCTACAGGACTCAAGGAATCCGTAAAGCCCATTTTTATTTGCCTATGTCAAAATTTGTAGGATTTATAGGCAAACTCAGTTCATATACTCGTATATTGGACTTAAGAGTGGATTTTTGTGATACAAAAGGTACCTTAGGTACCTATTTTAGAATTAGTAGAACTTGTAGAAGTATTCTACAGGACTCAAGGAATCCGGAAAGCCCATTTATTTTTACCTGTGTCAAAATTTGAAGGATTAAGAAGCAAACTCAGCTCATATACTCGTATATTGGACTTAAGAGTGGATTTTTGTGATACAAAAGGTACCTTAGGTACCTATTTTAGAATTAGTAGAACTTGTAGAAGTATTCTACAGGATTCAAGGAATCCGTAAAGCCCTTTTATATTTACCTAGGTCAAAATTTGTAGGATTTATAGGCAAACTTAGGTAGTTTAATCTCAAAGTGGACTTCAAAGTGGGTTTTTGTGATTAAAAAGCTTCCTTCAGACCCTATTTTAGAATAAGAAGACTTGTGGAAGCATTATACAGGACTTAAGGAATCCGTAAAGCCCATTTTTTTTTACCTAGGTCAAAATTTGTATGATTTACAAGCAAACTCAGGTCATATACTCGTATATTGGACTTCAGAGTGGGTTTTCGTGATACAAAAGGTACCTTAGGTACCTATTTTAGAATTAGCAAACTTGTAAAACTGTTATACAGGATTAAAGAAATTCATAAAATCCATTTATATTTACCTATGTCCAAATTTGTAGGATTTATAGGCAAACTTAGATAGTTTTGTCTCAAAGTGGACTTCAAAGTGGGTTTTTGTGATTAAAAAGCTACCTTCAGACCCTTTTTTAGAAAAAGAAAACTTATAGAAGCATTATACAGGACTCAAGGAATCTGTAAAGCCCATTTATTTTTACTTAAGTCAAAATTTGTAGGATTTACAAGCAAACTCAGGTCATATACTCGTATATTCGACTTCGGAGTGGGTTTGTGTGATTAAAAAGCTACCTTTAGACCCTTTTTTAGAATAAGCAAATTTGTAGAAGCATTATACAGGACTCAAGGAATCCGTAAAGCCCATCTATATTTACCTAGGTCACACTTTGTGTGATCTATAGGCAGATTTCAATATATTGGACTTTAAAGTGCGGTTTTTTGGGACAGCTTCAACCATTGAAGTGCCAGAACAGCTACCTTATGTTCCAACTTAAAGAAAATTGGGGCTGTGGCAGCATGTTGCAGTGCCCAAGCAGTCGGTAATACCCATTTATATTAGCATAGGTTGAAATTTGACAAAGTTATAGGCAGTTTGAGCCCTTACTCTTGGTAGTTTCGAAGCCTAAAGCCAAGGTCGATTACTTTTCAAGTTATATGGCCTGATCATTGGGTAACTTGTTTCCTTTTTGTTGGCCTGTAACTTATTCAAAGATTCATCTGTACACTGCTTCACTGCTTGAGTCCTTAGCCTTTCGATTAAGTCGTTTCCTTTTTGCCATTTTTGGGGTAAGCATATGCAATGTACTCGTGTGTGTGTGTGTACTTAATGTATGTGTCGTTGCGTACAAGGAGGCTGCCAAAGTTTTATGGCCGCCAAAAGTATGCAATAATAAATTGAGCAATTGTCGCTGGCGGTTGAGAGAGCGAGAGCTCACGTAATGAGCATATTTGTAGCATACTTCGGAGCGTACGTGCGCGCGCGTGTGTTCGAGTCCTTTGAGGCAAAGTTGATGCAAGTTATTTTTACTTTCAGCTTCGCTTGAATTTTGGCGATATATTGACACAGGTGTTGAGGCGTGGCACTTGGGAATCAAAAGCGAGCGCTGTCAAATACCACACACACACACATACATATGTACTTATACAGGATACAGCGGCCGATGGGAGGCAGCTACTTTACTTATGTTTTTGTCTTCTGATTTGGTTTCGCTTCGTATCTGCACTTAATGGCAACGCCACCAAGGAGATAAATTTAAGCAGCTGCCTGGGCATCGCTTTAAGTGCCCGGCGAGATAATGGGAGGAGTGATGGCTGGGGGCATGTGGGAACTAATGTGCGACCAAAGGGATTTCGGTTTTGCCTTTGTGCTCTCTTCCACATCTTTTTCTTTTCGCCTGTTTTGCTGCGAACCAAATCAATCGTTACTGGGGGAGTGTAATTAATCCAGCCAAGTTTTATTTTGAAGCCAGCCAACTTGTTCTTAAGCATCTGAAACAAATAAGAACTGTGCTACCGGCAACTTTGACTGCCGCATCTAGGACAATTTCCTACGTTTTTTTTGTCGAACCCTCAAAGTTTTCTACAACACAAAGTTCAACTATTAACAAATCTCATATCCTATAACCCTGTCAGCTGCCGCCTGCTCCCTCCCTTTGGCTGTGCGCCGAGAGTTCAACGCGCAAAAAGCGTAAATTCATTAAACTCTGAGGGGCTGTGCAGGGCGTGAAAGTATTTTTTGACATACACAGTGAAATCATATCCGCTTCGCGCACACACAGGGAAATTCTAATAAAGCTCTTCCCGGCTAACGAGCTTCTAAGTTTAACAATGAACGAAAATTTTGCAGCTCATTGAATTTGAAGTCATGTGAAAGATTCGCTGCCAAAAAAAAGAAAGAAAGAAGAAAAGTCGAGCAATCAGTCAGTCAGTCAGTCAGTCAGTCAGTCAGCCAAGAGCCGCGCAACGACTTTTCAGGAAAATCAGTGGGCTTGGCCAAACAAATTGAAAAGCCAACAACAAAAGCAACGGCAGCGGCAGCAGCAGCCACACTTGACGCTCTGCCAAATTCAAATCCCTCCAAGCTGTCAGGTGCGAGGCCACGACCACGGCCAGGGCCAGGAGGAAGCCCTTAAAGTGCTGCTGCTGCTGCTGCTGCTGCTGCTGCTCCTCCACTGACACTGGCAGTGACAATGTCGACATTCGTTAATGCCATTAGCGTCGTTGTCTATCCGCTGGTGCCAATGGTTTCCATTTTGACATACTGTGATTTAGTTGGCCAACGGACCTGAAGTGAACTCAAACGCGGCTTATTAGTTGAGGGCGAAAACGATTTCAGAAATTTATTTTTTTATTTTTTTTCGGTGCTTCAACGTGAGTGCGCTTAACAAAATCAACAACAAAAACTGGGTAATTTGTAGCATAAAGCCTTCTATATTCAAATAGAAGTTGGATTTCTTTCGCTTTTAACAGTTAGATTTGAGAAATTCTGAGATTAAAAGTGAAGTATACTGATGTTCTTGCACTTTCAAAAGCTAAACCTGGCGAACTTTGAGCTTGAAGCTAAGTATACTGATGCTCATTCGCTTACAACGGTAAAATCTAGTAAATTCTGAGATAAGAAAAGAAGTATACTGATGCTCTTGCGCTTTCAACAGTAAAATCTGGGATATAAAGCGAAGTATACTGATGCTCATTCGCTCTCAACAGTGAAATTTGGGAAGCTTAATTCTGAAATAAATGGTGAAGTTTACTCATGATCTTTCGCTGTCCATAGTAAAATCTGGGTAACTCTGAGTAAAACAATCAAATGTGGGGAATTCTGAACTAAAGGCGAAGTATACTGATGAACTTTCGCTTTCCACAGTAAAATCTGGAGAATTCTGATATAAAAAGAAAAGTAAACTGATGCTCTTTCACTTTTAATAGTAAAATCTGGGAAATTCTGAGATAAGAATGGAAGTATACTGACGCTCTTCTGCTTTCAACAGTTAAATCTGAGCTTAAGGCGAAGTATACTGATGCTCTTTCGTTTTCCACACTAAAAATCTGGCTAGCTCTGAGTAAAGCAATAGAAGCTGGGAAATTCTGAGCTAAACAGCAAAGTATAGTGACACTCCTTCTTACAACAGTTAAATCTAGGGAATGCTGAGCGAAGAAGCGAAGTATACTGATGCTCTTTCGCTTGTAACTGCGCTATCTATAGAATTCCGAGCTTAAAAGTGAAGTATACTGATGCTTTGTCCTTTTTATACTCTGTACCTACGGTACACAGAGTATTATAAGTTTATGCAAAAGTATGTAACAGGCAGAAGGAAGCATCTCCGACCCCATAAAGTATATATTTTCTTGATCAGCATCAACAGCCGAGTCGATATAGCCATGTCCGTCCGTCCGCCCGTCCGTCCGTCCGTCCGTCTGTCCGTCTGTCTGTCCGTATGAACGCACAGATCTCAGAGATGGTAAGAGATAGAGGTTTGACATGTATGGGACATATGCTTCTTATGTTTGCAGGCAGATCAAGTTTATTTTTAATTTTGGCCACGCCCCCTCCCGCCTCCGCAATTTAGAAAAAACGTCATTTCTCCCACAGTTTTGAAGATAGATGGCTTGTTCCTTCTGGACATATTTAGTTATTAGGATAGCTTATCGATCCGCCAAAGGAATGAAGAAGATCGGATGAACGGTTTTCGAGTTATGATCAAAAGACAAATTTTCTTGGTACAGAGTATGTTATAGTCGGGCTTGATCGACTTTCTTTCTTGTTAACAGTAAAATCTGGCAAACTCTGAGCTAAAAAGCAATGTAAGCTGATGCTCTTTCGATTGTAACTGTAAAATCAATGAAGTTCCGACCTTAAAAGCGAAGTATACTGTTGCTTGTTCGCTTTAAGTAGTACAATCTGGGGAATTCTGAGATAAAAAGTGAAGTATACTGATGATCTTTCTCTTTTCAAAGTAAATATCATAAAATTTTGAGCTTATAAGCAAAGTATACTGATGCTTTTCCACTTTTAATAGTAAAATCGGGAAAGTTCTGAGCTAGGCAGCAAAGTATACTGACGTTATTTCGCCCATACCAGTAAATTCTATGAAATGCTGAGCTAAAAGGCAAAGTATACCGATGCTCTTTCGATTGTAACTGTAAAATCAATGGAGTTCTGACCTTAAAAGCGAAGTATACTGATATTTTCTCGCTTTTAATAGTAGATTCTGTGGAATTCTGAGTTAAGAAGCAAAGTATGCTGATGCTTTTTCACTTTTAACTGTGAATACCTAGAAATTCTGAGCTTATAAGCAAAGTATACTAATGCTTTTCTGCTTTTAATAGTAAAAACGGGAAAATTCAGAGCTAAAAATTAAAGTATACTGAGGCTCTTTCGCTCTGACCAGTAAATCTGAGCTTATAAGCGTAGTATACTGATGCTTTTTCACTTATAACAATAAAATCTATAAAATTCTGAGCTAAAAACCAAAGAATGCTGATGATAAAACACCACACCAGAAAGCTTGTTTAAAACGCACTTACAACTGATTACTTAATCCAAACTTGAAGCCTTTTTTCTTTTCGCAAAGGGACTTCCCTATCAAGTTGTTGCATAAATAATCAGCTTCTGTTTGTATGGCTGTCATGCCAGCTGAAATCTTGATTAGTAAATGGAGCTGCTTTGTGCTTTGCAATTCACCCGTGTGTGCATGTCAATCGAGTCTTGTGGTGGGGTGGGGTGGGTTGTTGTGGGGTTTGTGGAAATGCGAATGCATTTTTCCTGTCACATTACATTTCGTATGCAATTCGGACACCTGAAAGTATGCAACACACACACCCACACAAATTGAATGGCAGCTGCATGTTGCTCGTTTAAGTCTCACATTACTTATTTCCACTCTCTCTCTCTCTCTCTCTCTCTCTTTTTTCTCTTGCAGCTCAACAAACGCATTACGCTTACCAACAGCCAAACTGGGCGACACCAATTAGAGTTCAATTAGTACAATTCTAGAGCTAAAACACAACAATGTGACCTACAATAAATTGAATTGTAACCAAAACAAATCCAAGAAACCAACACACGATGAACGATGAATAGCTAATCGGCAACGAAAGAGTGTTACATATTTTGGGTTGAGTTAAGCCAAGTCTCAAGTTGTGTTGTGAACGTGTTGCATGTGTGTATATATAGTCATATAGCGAACGCTGCTTTTTAGTTCTTTTTGTAAATAATGACCAAGAAATACGAATTCGATTGGATCATACCGGTACCACCGGAATTGACCACTGGCTGTGTATTCGATCGCTGGTTCGAGAATGAGAAGGAAACCAAAGAGAATGACTTTGAGCGGGATGCGCTGTTCAAGGTGGATGAGTATGGATTCTTTTTGTACTGGAAGAGCGAAGGCAGGGTAGGTGATGTCAATGTTTATTCTAACAGCAAGTGAATTTTATCATGAGAACCGTTCACACTGAAGTGACAGCAACTGACACCGCCCAAATATGAGGTGGTGGGTGGGTGGCTTTGCTCATGGTAAAACTGGCTTGTACTCTCACCTATGGAGAGATAGAGATGCATAGACTTACCTCAAATTTTGAATCATTCTCTTTCATCTTTTTCAAAGGATGGCGATGTCATTGAGCTGTGCCAAGTGAGCGACATACGTGCGGGCGGTACACCACGGGTGAGTAGCAAAACAAATCATCTAGCGTCATACAGCTACTGTAAAACTGTGCCCCTTCACAAACCACATAAAACTGTGCATGTGTGAGTGTTGTCCGCTGCTGGTGCCAGTTAATGTGTCAATATGTCACTTTTGCTCTCAATTGTTGTTATTGTTGTCTTAAACCCAGCCACGCCCACTTGTCGCCTACTGGCCTGACATATTGTCTGTCTGTCCTATGCCTCCTAAATGGGATTTATGGCCAGGCAGGCCATCCCGGCTGTGGAACTACATATTTATTACCCGAACACGTGGGCTAGATCCACTGCGTCTAATTGAGATTTGCCTGTACCCCCCAAACAACCCCACCGCCCGCCCGGCCGCCAGCCAGCCAGCTTTGGCATACAATTTTAATGGCCTGCCAATAAGACAGAGAGAGAGAGAGTGGGGTAGGATAACCACCAACACCTGTGTCCTAAAAACTGGCAGGGCCACGCGAAATGACTGCATCTGTTGGTTGGTTGCAATTGTTGCCTTGGACCCACCTACACGTGCTATCTGCTGTGTGTGTGTGTGTGTGTGTGTGTGTGTGTGTGTGTGTGTGTAGCGCGTGTCCAAGTGAAATGGGTTACCAGTGCCATTGCCTGGGTGGGTATGTGGAATCTAATGGGCAAGCTCTCAACTTGTAACGCTTTTTACCTTGAATTTAACACAATTTGAAAATGAGTTTTGAGCCGAAAGTTTAAGCGAAAGGGGGGCCTAATGGGCCACTGTGGGCCCAATGCTACTTTAACGAGAGTGTAAGTTAAAGTCCGACTTCGAAATACCCGTTACTCAGGGCAATTAGTGTTTAATAACCTCATGCGGATAAGTATGCTACGTTTTTTTAACTCTGCCATTTATTATCCAAACTTTATGAACTTTTTGTCAGATTGTAGATATTCGCCACATAAACTGCACTGCCAATTCGGAGCTCGATATTTTAAAAAATGTAGAAGATATTCAACTTTTGGTGGCTCTAGCTCTTCTAGTCTCTGAGATCTAGGTGTTCATACAGACAGACGGAAAGACGGACACACGGACATGGCCATATCGACTCGACTATAGATGCTGATCAAGAATTTATATATACCTTATGGGACCGGAGATGCTTCCCTCTGCCTATTACATACATTTGCACAACTTTGGTATATCCTTTTTACTCTTCGAGTAACGTTTTTTATATACGCTGCGTTGACAGCTACCTGCTTGGAGATCCCTTTAAAAGTTGTCTTAAGTTTCTGACAACATTAATAATTCTTGCAACGAAATCCAGGATTTTTCTCTGCTTCTCCTTCTGCTGCTTCCTTTTGCAATTCTAAAAAAAAAAAAAAACAACTATAGCACACTTTCGAGCGTTAAATAAATCAAGCCACAGTGCAAAAATCAAGTGAAAGCAAATGTAGTAAAAAGTTTTGCCACTCTCTGGTTCCACCCCGCATCCCCCACTTGCCAGTGCTAGTCCCTTCGTTTCGTGTATTATTAAAAAGCTCCAGCAGCAGCAGCAGCGGCAACAACAACAATCAGAAAAACTGCAACCAAGCTCAAATTTTCGTTTCTATTTTTCAATATTTGTTGACTTTCTGTTCCATCCAAACGAAGCAACTTTTAATGGTTCATTGTGCCACAGCCACTTGCCAAGTCTTTGTGTGTAAGTGTGTGTAAGTGTGTGTGTGTGTGTGCAGCAGTGTGTGTGTGATTTAATATTGATGACCAAACATTTCAAGTGATGGCAGCTCACTAAACACGTACACACACACACACTCGCACACTCGCTTGTAAGACTGAAAACTTTTTGCATTTGCTGTTTTTCTTTTCCTGACTTTCCTCCTCTCCTTCCACTTTTTCTTCATTATGTTGCTTTGTGGTCGCTATTTTTTGGGTGTATAGTGCACAGTGGCACAGAAATCCTTATGAAATAGATTAAAAAGTCAGTCAAGCGCTACTAAAATGTACTCTGTACCTACAAAAGTGTATGCACGAACCCTTTTTTGGCTCATCCCTTGTCATAATGTACTTTGTACCAGCGAAAGTGTATGCACAGTAGAAAATATTGTTAAAGCGAACCTTGCTTTTGCTCAGAACTTGTCATAATCGACTCTGTAACTACAAAAGTATATGCACAGTAGAAAATTTTGTGGCAGCAAACCTTTCTTTTGCTCAGAACTCGACTTAGTATACTCTTTACCTATAAAAGTGTATGCACAGTAGGAAATTTAGTGGCAGCACACCTTTCTTTTGTTCACAACTTGACATAATCTTCCCAGAACCTACAAAAGTGTATGCACAGTAGGAAATTTTGTAGCTGCAAACCTTTCTTGGGCTCATAACTCGACTTAGTATACTCTATACCTACAAAAGTGTATGCACAGTAGGAAATTTAGTGGCAGCAAACCTTTCTTTTGCTCATAACTTGACATAAACAACTCTGTACCAACAAAAGTGTAGCCTTTCAACTATCTTGACTCAAGTTGATAAGATGAGAAGACCAGCAAAAACCTAGCGAGGGTTACTTTGTATAGACAAGGTAACCGAGAAGCCTCGCCCTACTTTATGTACCAAAGAAGCCTCAGAGCAATATGGTCAGAGCATAAGTTCACCCTGGACCCCTGGAAATGTAAAAGAACCAAACTGGTTTCTTTATACTTAAGTTTTTACTAAGTAACTCATCTAAATCGCTTTTGGGGAGTGTGACTTTTGTTCACAATTTCGTTGCCCTGGCCCACTGTACCCGCTTGTGTAGTGCTAAAAACTTTTGCATAAAGTTTCCTCTTCTTTTTAGCATTTATTTTGCATTTTAATTGAATTTATTTGGCAGCTGCCATGAATTTGGCTTTGGCTTTTGGCTTTTAAAAGAAGATTTAAGAAAAGAAAGAGTAAAAAAAGGCTTGCAGAATGTGGAACATTTTTTTACAGATTTAATTTTATGAATTCGGTTTGTGTCTCCACTAGCTGCTTAGCCAGGACAGCATCCAAGGGGTATAATTGATATATCTGATATATCAGCTGTAGAGGGAGGAAAAATGTCACTTAATGGCCCCTTTTGGACAGCTGAACAGGAAAAACCCAAACTTCTGAGTAAAATGGTGCTAAATGTAGTCAAACTTTTAACGTTTCTAGGGTAATCAAAGTGCCAGCCCTACCTTTTCCATTTTGTTTCCGCTGTCCAAAACTTTAGCCTTCTTTTGGGGCTTTCATTGAACTCAAAATGATACGTCAAATGTCTGTCGATATTCTCAAATAGAAATGTTTAACTCTGGCAAGGTCAAACATGAAGTTAAATTTGCTGCGAAAGATTTATTTGTTTTTAATTCAGTGTATATATCCAATACCCCCCGCCACCCGCGGCGGGCATTCTACTTTGATTAATGATGCGTCCCGAGATTAATGCTCGTCTTTCCTCTGTTTTTCTTCGCTTTTCGCTGCGCCAAATTGCATTCACATAAACAATGAAAATGTAATTCGGTTTCTGTTTACATAGACAATTCAAAGCCATCCATCTACTTGCAGGATCCCAAGATACTCGACAAGGTGACCAAAAAGAACGGCACCAACTTGCCCGAACTGGACAAGCGGTCGCTGACCATCTGCTCGAATACGGACTATATCAATATAACATATCATCATGTGATTTGCCCGGACGCGGCCACGGCCAAGGTAAGCGAGGCGGCCCCAGCTCTGAACTCCCAACCAGATCATATGTCTTCTATCCTGCCCAACCACAATCATGTCTTCTTCTTAGATCTGGCTAGATGGCATACGAAAAATCACCCATAATGTCAAAGCGAATAACATCTGTCCCATGATGTGTCTAAGAAAACAGTAAGTGGCGGCTCTTATCATTTCCCAACCACACCGAATTGCACCCTGTATATATATATATATATATACTGATACACGAGTACCGCAAATGTGTCGTCTGTTGCCTGCATATAATTTACTTCTTATGTTCTTGCATGTCTTTATGATTAATGTTGGGTTTGTTCTTTACCATCGTTTGACTTGAAACACCAAAAACAAAAAAAAAAGAGTTGGCAAAAGAATTTGCGTATAATCACGCATAACAATAAGGCCACCAATGTGTGTCCAACCACGAATCTTATGAAACAGTAAGTATCAATCTGTCAAACTGCAAATGTTAAGTAATGCTCGGGGATCAAAGGGAGGGGTGGGTATACTTTAAGATGTTGTGGTTGGTTGTTGGCTTCACTGTAGAACTCCCAAAGTGATCTGAAAAGGAGAGATGGTTCATTGATCAGGTAAAGGTACGGCTTGGTCCTTCGAGCCGGATCATTTGACAGCAACTTAGACCGTGCATTTACGAAGTATTTCTAACTAGACTTTTCTGTCAAACTATGACAGAAAATGATTTTAGATTCATTTGCGGGATTGGCCCTTCGAGCCGGATCACATAGGTGCCACTATTTCGATGCTAGTAAGAAGTATTTGCACAATTGCTAATATCCTACTTAGGCTTTCTGCCAAAACTACTTCTTAAAATGAATTTAGACTCATTTGCGGGATTGGCCCTTCGAGCCGGATGACATAGGTGCCACTATTTCGATGCTAGTAAGAAGTATTGGCACAATTGCTGATATCCTACTTAGGCTTTCTGCCAAAACTACTTCTTAAAATGATTTTAGACTCATTTGCGGGATTGGCCCTTCGAGCCGGATCACATAGGTGCCACTATTTCGATGCTACTAAGAAGTATTTGCACAATTGCTAATATCCTACTTAGACTTTCTGCCAAAACTACTTCTTAAAATGAATTTAGACTCATTTGCGGCATTGGCCCTTCGAGCCGGAACTTAGTTCGTGCATTAAAGTAGGTTTTCCTATGAAACTACCGCTGAATATGAATTTAGTACTTTTTGCCTAATTGGTCCTTCGAGCCGGATCACTTAGATGCAACTAAACAGTTTTCGCACAATTACCGTATACCTTTCCAAGGCTTTTCTCTAAGACTTCTTCTTAAGATGAATCTAGGCATATTTGCTGAATTGGTCCTTCGAGCCGGTTCACGAAGTTGCCACTTTTTCGCACAACTAAGACGTATTCGTCCAATTAACGCAGCCCTAACTAAATCTTCCTCAAAAACTACTGCAGAATATGCATTAAGGCTAAATTGCTTGCTTGGTCCTTCGAGCCGGATCACTAAGATGCCAGTTTTCCATGAAACTAAGAAGTTTACGCACAATTACCGCAGCCCTAACTGGGTCTTCCTTAGAAAATACTGCAGAATATGCATTCAGGCTTATTTGCTTGTTTGGTCCTTCGAGCCGGATCACAAGGATGCCACCATTTCCATGCCACTTAAAAGTAATTGCCTAATTTCTTACTTTCTGTCTATTTCAGTGTATGATTTCCAAGAGGCTTTCCTTAGAAACTACTACCTAATATAACTTGATTCCAATTTGCCTAATTGGTCCTTCGATCCGGATCATAAACAAGCAGCAAGCCGTGCTCCAGCAATTGTCGCATCCCTGACACAAACCCGTTTCACTTACTAACTGATTTCCATTCACCTGCATCGTTCTCATCCCCCCAGGAACTCTTAGTCTCTACCTTTGGCTTCTCTACCTACTCTACGCCTTAAGTGTTGAAACTAAATTGCTTTCAAAGGAGTTGCCATGGTCTCTGAAATTGGGTTAAGCAGCCGTGTGAAATGGCGAACAAGTTGTATACCCAAATTCCCATCGCCCCGCCCACGCCCCCGCTCCCCTAGCCCCAGCCCAACGGCAGCAGTCACTGGTTTTGAGTTGCGGTTCATTGAATATGCGTTGCCTGTGGCCTGTAGCCGCCTCTGTGTGTGCATGCGGTCTTTTGTGGCTGTGGCGTTGGACGCACTGCAGCATGTGTCTGTGTGTGTGTGCAAATTCATGTTAACCGCTAGCAAAGTAACACCTAACCGAATGGGGGCGTTGCATGTTTGTATTGTAAATTAGTTGGCCTAGTTTGCAATTTGTTTCCGATTGCATTATTTATGCGAAAAGAAAGGGCCGGCAATTACTTGAACTGCATCCATTACATAAGTGGTAAACTGGGCCCAAGTGGTGCGCTCTGTCAGGCTATGATGTGCCGGAAGGCAGGGCAGGGTTGGTGGGTCGGATAGGACGAGGATTACTTGATGGTCAGCTGCTAATGGGCCAAGTAATTCGTTGTGGCTGGCAAATTGTTTCTAAATGCAATGCAATTAATTCAGTTCAGATTGAAAATGGGGCAAATGGAATGCAATTTAGTTTCATATTTAAGTGGAAATTGCTGCTAATTTTAGCCCATCAATATTGCAATTAGTTTCAGTATTAATTAGTCTAGGAAATTGAACAGTTCGGTAGAATTTCGTTTCAGCTGAAATGAAGATGTGGCAAATGTCATTTGAAGATGTTTAATATTTCTCTTCAATAGCCACAATTGGCAACCTTAGATTGATATGGAATGCTTTGGAGGTAGCTCAAAGCTTATTGAAATGATCAATGCATTGGGAGGCCTTCAACCAAAACTTCTAAATTGGATTTTAGGCAAATTTTTGGGCTTGATCCTTCGAGCCGGATACTTCATTTTGAACTTATTAGGCTTAATTTGGAAGTACCATACTTGGTATTCCTTTAGGTCAACTTTCTTGCACGATCCTTCGAGCCGGATCCTTAATTTTTGCAAGTTTTTGTACAAGAAACTCACATTTGGAATTCTTTCGAAACTATATATGATTTAGATCAACTTTTTTGCACGATCCTTCGAGCCGGATACTTAATTTTTAACATATTACCCTTAATTAGGAAGGGTTTTTACAAGAAACCCCACTTGGCATTCCGTTAGATCAACTTTTTAGCACGATCCTTCGAGCCGGATCCTTAATTTTTGCAAGTTTTTGTACAAGAAACCCAAACTTGGCAATCTTTCGAAACTATATATGATTTAGTTCAACTTTTTTGCACGATTCTTCGAGCCGGATCCTTAATTTTTAACTTATTACGCTTAGTTAGGAAGGTTTTTTACAAGAAACCCCACTTGGCATTCCGTTAGGTCAACTTTTTTGCACGATCCTTCGAGCCGGATCCTTAATGTTTTACTTATAACATTGAATTGGAAAGTTTTTGTACAAGAAATTACACTTTTTTGCACGATCCTTCGAGCCGTATCCCTAAGTTTAGGAAGTTTTTGTACAAAACACCCAAACTTGGCATTCTTTCGAAACTAAATATGATTTAGATCAACTTTTTAGCACGATCCTTCGAGCCGGATCTCAAAAATGCAACTATTTTAGAGCAATTAGAAAGTCTCTTCCCTATTTAGCTGAATTTTTCTTACCTCTGGAGTATGAAAACTGCCAGCTTATCCTTTAGTATTTTGCTTATGCTTAAGCTTTTGTTCATTTTGCTTAAGTAATGGGTAAGTAAACCCCATTTATTATATAATTTGATGTGTAGCTTTGGGTTTTCTAATATATATACTTCTTGTTCACAAATCTTCTACATTTCCTCCTATCCAAAAGAAAATCAACTACATCAAAACCATTTTCTCTCCCCAGTTGGATGCGCCTGAGCTATTGCGTGGAGAAGAGTGGCAAAATCCCTGTCAAAATATTGGCCAAAACATTTGCATCGGGTAAAACTGAAAAGTTGGTATATAACTGCATCAAGGATGCTGGTTTGCCGGATGATAAGAATGCCACCATGACTATGGATCAATTCACTTTTGAAAAATTCTATGCGCTATATCATAAAGTGTGTCCACGTAACGATATCGAAGAGCTGTTCACCTCCATGTAAGCCTTAGCTAAAGTAGACTCCCCCCCATAACCGCCGATCTGACAATTTCATGCACTTTTCCACAGCACCAAGGGCAAACAGGATTTCATTAGCCTGGAACAGTTTATACAATTCATGAACGATAAGCAACGTGATCCGCGCATGAATGAGATACTATTTCCGCTCTATGAGGAGAAACGTTGCACGGAGATTGTCAATGATTATGAACTGGATGAGGAGAAGAAGAAGAGCGGTAGGTAACGGCGAACTGTGTACACCGTAGGGCAACCCATTAATGGTCTTCCCTTTACGTTTAATAGTGCAACTCTCATTGGATGGCTTCAAGCGTTATTTAATGTCCGATGAGAATGCGCCCGTTTTCCTGGATCGCTTGGATTTCTATATGGAAATGGATCAGCCGTTGGCCCATTACTATATCAATAGTTCGCATAATACCTATTTATCGGGTCGTCAGATTGGTGGCAAGAGTTCAGTGGAAATGTACCGTCAAACGCTATTGGCGGGCTGTCGCTGTGTGGAGCTGGATTGTTGGAATGGCAAGGGTGAGGATGAAGAGCCAATTGTAACGCATGGACATGCCTACTGTACGGAAATACTGTTCAAGGTAAGCGGAAGTGGTTGTGTTAACGACTTATTTCTAAGGCGATCCTTCGAGCCGGATCCGACGAGTCTCTAACTTGGCCTTCCTACACAGTATCTTAGGCAAACTTTGCAGGCAGTCTTTTACTACAAATACGCTGCTCATTTATCGGTACCGGCCGGTTTGGTTGACTATAGCATACAGCTGTCATAGGAACAATCGGTCGAAAAACTAGTTTTAGTGAGAAAAACTGTATTGTTTTCAATGGAAATGTGCTTAAAATTGTCATTTATGAATTTTATATGCTTTTACACAATTCTACAAAGTTTTGTTAAGATCGGAAGACTATAGCATATAGCTGTCATAGAAACTATCAGTCGAAAAACTAGTTTTAGTGAGAAAAACTTTTTTGTTTTCAATGGAAATGTGCTTAAAATTGGCATTTATGAATTTTATATGCTTTTACACAATTCTTCAAAGTTCTGTTAAGATCGGAAGACTATAGCATATAGCTGTCATAGGAACAATCGGTCGAAAAACTAGTTTTAGTGAGAAAAACTTTTTTGTTTTCAATGGAAATGTGCTTAACATTGTCATTTATGAATTTTATATGCTTTTACACAATTCTACAAAGTTTTGTTAAGATCGGAAGACTATAGCATATAGCTGTCATAGAAACTATCAGTCGAAAAACTAGTTTTAGTGAGAAAAACTTTTTTGTTTTCAATGGAAATGTGCTTAAAATTGGCATTTATGAATTTTATATGCTTTTACACAATTCTTCAAAGTTCTGTTAAGATCGGAAGACTATAGCATATAGCTGTCATAGGAACAATCGGTCGAAAAACTAGTTTTAGTGAGTAAAACTGTATTGTTTTCTATGGAAACGCCTTCAAACTTCCTACATGTTCGTTTGTTTAGCTTTTGCATTATTCCACCAAGATTGGTCGAAGTCGGACAACTATATAGTATAGCTCCCATAGAAAAGTAAGGTGGAAAGTGGCAAACAAACGAAGTTATGTTTTAATATTCCCATTTTTTGTCTCTGTATGGGTAAATAATTCTTCGAATACCTGGACAGTCCATCAAATAAGCCGCTAGAACAGCTGGCTCTTTAGCTTGATGCCTACAAAATGGTTGAGGCACAGAAGATATCGCAAAACCTCATCATTTACACCTCTCCACTCCCAACAGCCAACATTTCCTTAGGCCTAGGTCTATTTAAACCAGCCTTAACTAAACTTAAATGATTTTAAAACAATACGCTGACTTGGTCCTTCGAGCCGGATCATACAAGGAAAAGTAAAAGTGCTGAAAAGCACTTGAAATATGCCAAGCAAACTGCTTAACGGTCTCGACCGCTGCAATTAATGCCCGCCACTTGCCTCTGTCTTGTGCAAGCTGGCACCAGTTGGTATCCGCCAGCACCTGATCTTGCCAGTCTCAGTTTCATGGCCTTTTTGGAGCCTCTTCATCGAGTATGAGTATGTCCTAGGCAGGTATATTGCCATTCACGTTAGCCAGCAGCTTTCTGTTAGTGTCAGCTGTAAGTCCACTTGGAACGACGCTCAGCACGAACCCTTTCCTAACTACCCAAGTTTTACAACCTTCCGTTTCTGGTTTAGTGTAGCTTCTAAGCAGGCCCCTTTTTCAGTTAGACAGAAGATAGATTGATAAATTTTGAGTTAAAACAAATAGTAATTTTCATATCCATTTTCCCCAGGACTGCATCCAAGCCATAGCGGATTGTGCTTTCGTCTCCTCGGAGTATCCGGTGATACTGTCCTTTGAGAATCACTGCAATCGTGCCCAGCAATATAAACTAGCTAAATACTGTGATGACTTCTTTGGTGATCTGCTGCTGAAGGAACCCTTGTCGGATCATCAGGTGGGTAGCAAAAGCTTATGCCTTCATTTGCTTACTTGTTGTCCTTGCAGCTGGATCCGGGTCTGCCGTTGCCACCACCCTGCAAGCTAAAGCGTAAGATTCTCATTAAAAACAAACGCATGAAACCCGAGGTGGAGAAGGTGGAACTGGAGCTTTGGCTGAAGGGTGAACTGAAGACCGATGATGATCCCGAGGAGGATGCAAGTGCCGGTAAGCCGCCAGAGGCCGCCGCCGCACCAGCACCCGCACCGGAGGCGGCGGCCAGTGATGCGGCAGCCGAAGGTGGCGGCGGTGCCGAAGCTGAGGCAGCTGCAGCCAATTACAGTGGCTCCACCACCAATGTACATCCCTGGCTCTCGTCGATGGTCAATTATGCGCAGCCCATTAAATTCCAGGGCTTTGATAAGGCAATTGGTGAGTTGGTTCGACCCCGGCCGCTGACCAGAAAGCTGGTAATCATGTTCTCCTTGCAGAAAAGAACATTGCCCACAACATGTCCTCGTTCGCCGAGTCGGCGGGCATGAACTACCTGAAGCAGAGCTCCATTGATTTCGTCAATTACAACAAGCGCCAAATGTCGCGCATCTATCCGAAGGGCACGCGCGCCGACTCCTCCAACTACATGCCGCAGGTCTTCTGGAACGCCGGCTGCCAGATGGTCTCCCTGAATTTCCAGACCTCCGATCTGCCCATGCAACTGAACCAGGGCAAGTTCGAGTACAACGGCGGCTGTGGCTATCTCCTCAAGCCGGACTTCATGCGGCGCGCCGACAAGGACTTCGACCCGTTTGCGGATGCGCCCGTCGATGGTGTCATTGCGGCCATGTGCTCGGTGAAGGTGATTGCCGGCCAATTCTTGTCGGACAAGAAGGTGGGCACCTATGTGGAGGTGGACATGTTCGGCCTGCCCTCGGACACGGTCAAGAAGGAGTTCCGCACCCGGCTGGTGCCCAACAACGGCCTCAATCCCGTATACAACGAGGACCCCTTCGTGTTCCGCAAGGTGGTGCTGCCCGATCTGGCGGTCTTGCGCTTCGGCGTCTATGAGGAGAGCGGCAAGATGATTGGCCAGCGCATCCTACCGCTGGACGGCCTGCAGCCGGGCTACCGTCATGTGTCGCTGCGCACGGAGGCCAACTTCCCCATGTCGCTGCCCATGTTGTTTGTGAACATCGAACTAAAGATTTATGTACCTGATGGCTTTGAGGACTTCATGGCCATGCTGTCGGATCCGCGCGGCTTCGCGGGAGCGGCCAAGCAGCAAAACGAACAGATGAAGGCCCTGGGCATTGAGGAGCAGAGCGGCGGAGCGGCACGCGACGCCGGCAAGGCCAAGGAGGAGGAGAAGAAGGAGCCGCCGCTGGTGTTCGAGCCGGTGACGCTGGAGTCGCTGCGCCAGGAGAAGGGCTTCCAGAAGGTGGGCAAGAAACAGATCAAAGAGCTGGACACTCTGCGCAAGAAGCACGCCAAGGAGCGCACCTCGGTGCAGAAGACCCAGAATGCGGCCATCGATAAGCTGATCAAGGGCAAGAGCAAAGATGATATACGCAACGATGCGAACATCAAGAATGCCATCAACGATCAGACCAAGCAGTGGACCGACATGATAGCCAGGCACCGCAAGGAGGAGTGGGATATGCTGCGGCAGCATGTGCAGGACTCGCAGGATGCCATGAAGGCATTGATGCTGACAGTGCAGGCGGCACAGATCAAACAGCTGGAGGAGCGTCATGCTAGGTAAGTCACCGCAGGCGAGTGGCAAACAATCGGGCGCTGGCTGACATCAACTCTCTCTCTCTCTTCTATTTTTCTGGGGTACAGAGATGTGAAGGAACTAAATGCCAAACAGGCTAAAACATCGGCGGATACCGCCAAGGAGGTGCAGAATGATAAGACCCTGAAGACCAAAAACGAGAAGGATCGTCGTCTGCGTGAGAAACGACAAAATAATGTTAAACGTTTCATGGAGGAGAAGAAGGTGAGTGGGTGGACTAGGACGGTGATTTACAGGGTGAAGCTTAAGGGAAAGAGGTGTAGCCGGGGGCAAGGACAAGACACTGCAGCTCTTTCTTTTTCAATAACTTCATTCAGTAAATCCCGACTGAGTCTGTATACTTGATAGCTCTGAACTTTCCGCAAGACTTGCACCGAACCAAACCGTTGGGTAACTCGAGTTAGGAAGTTACTCTGGAGAGGTTTGCCAACAGAACTAGCTAGAAAACCCAGCTGAAGACTTCCGGACATAGACTCAAGAGCTCTGGGAATAGTCTGGGACTATACAGCAAGCTCTTAAAAGTATATTTTGAGCCAATCTGTTGCTTTGAAACCTTAGAAAACCACTAAACATCTAGAGGATGGCATTTCTCATGCTCTTTTTCAATTTGCAACAAGGTTTAGGTTAGTTGAGCTCATTTCTTATTCCTTTTTCATTCAAGAGCAGCTCCTTACCATAATCTTAGGAGTAAAGCTTTCTTCTTCTGCTTTTAAGAGCAGCTCCTTCTCAAACCTTCAATAAACATAGAAGCTCTTGAAAGTAGAGCTTTCCAATACTGAATTTACGCATATTTCTGGTATTCCGGGGGAGCTACATTGCTCTATCTTCAAGAGCTCGCCGCTCTGGGCTCTGAGCTGAGAGTCAGAGCTCTCAGCTTAGAGCCATCGATTGCTAGCAGCCGGCTTTTGATTGCTGCCTCTCATTCACTGTAAAAAGCTTGCTGCTCTCAGCATTCGAGCTCTGAATCTCAGCCCACAGCCGAGACCTAAAGCTCTCGAGCAACGAGCTGTTGCTCTCCATGCCATTTTCGGCTCTCAGCTCAGACTCAACAGCTCTATCTTCAAGAACTCACCGCTCTTGGCTCAGAAGAGCTTTCAATCAAGTTAGCTAAGAGCTACGGATTGCTGGCTGCCTGCTTTTGATTGCTGCCTCTCATTACAGTGTAATTTACTGTAAAAAGCTTGCTGCTCCCAGCTCTCAAGCTCCGTCTCTCAGCCCACAGCAAAAACCTGAAGCTCTCGAGCAACCCCATCTGTAGATGTTGCTCTCCATGACATCGTAGGCTCTCAGCTTAGAGTCAAGAGCTCTTTCTTCAAGAGCTCGCCGCTCTTTGCTCAGAAGAGCTCTTAATCGAAGGCACTCAGCTAAGAGCTATGAATTGCTGGTAGCCGTCTTTTGATTGCTGCCTCTCATTACAGTGTAATTTACAGTAAAAAGCTTGCTGCTCTCAGCTTTCGAGCTCTTGGCTCTAAGCTCTCAGCCTAGAGCTACAGCTAACGAGCAATCCCATCTGTAGCTGTTGCTCTCCATGACATCGTAGGCTCTAAGCTTAGAGTCAAGAGCTCAATCATCAAGAGCTCGCCGCTCTTTGCTCAGTAGAGCTCTAAATCAAAGGCTCTTAGCTCTCGAACTCCGGCTCTTGGCTCACAGCTTAGAGTCAAGAGCTTTATCATCAAGAGCTCGCCGCTCTTGGCTCAGTAGAGCTCTAAATCAAAGGCTCTCAGCTCTCGAACTCCGGCTCTTGGCTCACAAGCCGAGGACTAAAGCTCAAGAGCAAACCAATCTTTAGTTCAGAGTTTTGTGTGTCAAGAAGAATCGCGAGCCATTTGTTGATACCGGCTCTCGTTCTCTCTCGAGCTCAGAGCAAAAAACAACTAAGAGCTGTGAGCAAAGAGAGTTTTTGCAGCTTCAGCTAGCTTTCTTTTCTACTTTAAGACAGAAATGTGATAATGTTGAGGTTCAAAAAGTGGTTTGACATGGCCAAACTTAAGGCAGAAGATTCACTCGGCAAAAGTTTGCGGAAATAGCTTACATTTAGAGTGACCAGATTGGAAAAATTTGAAAATTTCTTATGTATCTCTTTCTCAAACTTCATAACCGCCTTCTTTCCCTCTCTCTCTCTCCCTCTACTGCTCTTTTTTTTTATATATTTCACAGCAAATCGGTGTCAAACAGGGACGCGCCATGGAGAAATTGAAATTGGCCCATGCCAAACAGGTTGAGGAATTTAGTACCGATGTGCAAAAGGTACTAAACGAAACACGGCCGCAACTTGACACTATAACCAGTATTGAGACTGTACTTTAGACAACTACAACAACAACAACAACCAAAAACAACGCGTTAAATCCGCATCCCATCCAAAAAAAAAGAAAAAACGTACACCGTACATTGTAATCGAAGTAGCGCCTAGAGTAATCAAGCTGATGCATCCCAACAACAACAACAACAACAACAACCATATTGACTTTGAACGAAACGAAAACGAAAGCAAACCAAAAACCAAATTAAATGCTAATCTAACTTGAAACGTATTCAGTAGCTGCTACAAAAACCAAAAAAACCAAAAACCAAAAATTTTAACTAACTGCTAAGATGTAATTATCTATATCAATTTGTTTCCACTATATATTCTCGTATTCATTGTGATTCCATTTGAACATTGTTTTAGTTCTTTCCTTTGTTCTTTACTTCTTCTGTGTGTGTTTACATCATTTGCTCGAGCGTAGGGCAGCAGTAGCTCAGCAGCAAGTGTTTAGCTTTTGTGCTTAGTTTTAGAGTAGAGTTTCGTCTACTTTCAATCTCTCACAACTTAGCTAGCATCTTTAGATTCCTTAGATTGTTGTAGGTATACTGTCCGAGCTGACTTTTCGAACATCTTTCCGCATAGCTAGCTCCTTGTGTTTAGTAAGATTTTGTACGTTTTGCAGCCATTTAAGTTACGCTTTTCCTTTGCATACTATATCCTTTGGTTGCTTTTGTTTTGCATTTGCTTTGCCTCTTTTTGGTTGTATGTTTTCTGTTTCTTTTTGATGGCAGTAGTAATCCCTTTCCCCTCTCAACAACCATACGCAGCTGTACCTTACATTATATAAACTGAATACTTCTATTCGAAATCATCTGCAAACATGCATACATACATACAGATAAGCGGGCTTGGTAGAGCTTGGTTCTATCGCTTTTCTATTGAACATACGAAAAAAACAACGCTTTTCAACCTGAATGTTCAACGACCACCAAATCCAGGCAAAATCCTTTAAAACTGCTTTGAATTTTATCAAGTGAGGCCTTGATTGATATGTGTTATGTTAGAGGTAAAGACCTAGGATCGTTTCTGTTAAATCCAGGTTAATTCAGCCTGAGCTTAGTAACAGCTTTAACAGGAATATGAAAAAATGTTCGTATGTTCAGTATAATCGATAGAACTATCGTTACAGCACTACTTGAGTCTAAATTAAGTATCAAAGCCACACTTTTATTTGTTTTGGTAAGCGAATTACTCAGCAATCGTAAAATTCAGCCATCACTTAACCAAAATTCTCTCAAAAATATGAAAACTTATTAGAAGCATTCGCTAATTGTTCGTTTTTCTATCGTTTTGGCGAACAATGTTTCATAAATATTCAACCTATAAGAGAAACATTCGCTAAATGTTCGTTTATCTATCGTTTTTGCGAGCGATATTCAATGAATATTGAACTTATAAGAGAAACATTCGCTAAATGTTCACTTTTCTATCATTTTTGCGAGTGATGTTCAATATAATATTCAACTTACGAGAAAACCTTCGCTAAATGTTCGTTTTTCTATCATTTTTAAGAGCGATGTTCAGAAAAATCCGAAATTTATATAAAAAACACATCGCTAAATGTTCGTTTTTCTATCATTTTTGCTAGGGATGTTCAAGAAATAATCAACTTATAAGAGAAACATTCGCTAAATGTTCGTTTTTCTATCGTTTTTGACAGTAAATATTGAACTTTCAAAAAAAACCTTCGCTTAATGTTCGTTTTTCTATCATTTTTGCGAGTGATGTTCAAACAAATATTTAACTTACGAGAAAACCTTCGCTAAATGTTCGTTTTTCTATCATTTTTGAGAGCGATGTTCCGAAAAATCCAAAATTATATATATTTATAAAAAAAACATCGCTAAGTGTTCCTTTTCGAACGGTTTTGCGAGTGATGTTCAAAAAAATATTCAACTTACAAGAAAACATATGGTAAATGTTCGTTTTTCTATCGTTTTTGCTAGTAAATATTAAACTTTCAAAAAAACCTTCGCTAAATGTTCGTTTTTCTATTGTTTTTGAGAGTAAATATTGAACTTTCGAAAAAACCTTCGCTAAATGTTCGTTTATCTATCGTTTTTGCGAGTAATATTCAAAAAAATATTCAACTTACAAGAAAACACATGCTAAATGTTCGTTTTTCTATCATTTTTGAGAGTAAATATTGAACTTTCGAAAAAACCTTCGCTAAATATTCGTTTTTCTATCGTTTTTAAGAATAAATATTGAACTTTCGAAAAAACCTTCGCTAAATGTTCGTTTTTCTATCGTTTTTGATAGTAGATATTGAACTTTCGAAAAAACCTTCGCTAAATGTTCGTTTATCTATCGTTTTTGCGAGTGATATTCAAAAAAATATTCAACTTACAAGAAAACATATGCTAAATGTTCGTTTTTCTATCATTTTTGAGAGTAAATATTGAACTTTCGAAAAAATCTTCGCTAAATGTTCGTTTTTCTATCGTTTTCGCATATATTAATGACAGTTTTGAGTTAAGAGAACTTACCAGAAGGGTAAAAACGAACTCTTATCTGCCAGCCCTGTATGTACATATGTATGTTTGTGTAATCAACTCCAGTTTTTGGTACTTTTACAAAAAAACAAAAAAAAAACCATTGCATTGCATTCTCATGTTTGTGTTTGCTGTGCTACCGAACTAACTGTACTAAGGGATCTCAAAATCAGAGGCACAACTAAAACCATCTCTCTCTCTCCCATTCTCTCTCTCTCTTTTCTCTCTCTCTCTCTCTCTCAATGCCCGCTTCTGACTAACAGCTTATGGATATGTACAAAATCGAGGAGGAGGCCTATAAGACCCAAGGAAAAACGGAGTTTTATGCCTAAGCAAAACGAATATTGAATGTTTCAAATGAAAACTTGAATAACTTACACACACACACACACAGCCCACACACACACACACACCCACTCATAACTTTAATCTATTTAGTATTCAATTGAATGAAAGAAATAAGAAAAAGAAAAGTAAACACTTTGTGCTTTATATTGATTTAGGAGAATGATGATGTTCAATCTTTCAACAATCCAAACTTGAGGTATAAGTTTAGATACAACACACGACTCTACTCTGAAACTAACAAGAACCCTAACCAAAACTATATGCAATCGGTATATATATAACTTAACATGTGTTTCCAATTTTCCACCTACAGAAGAGAACAAAATGCTTAGCAACTAATCCCAGCATTTAAGCCCCCGTTCAGACTACACTACACTATGCTACACAACACTCGAGCACACACACACACACACAGACAGACACACCGAGAGGACAACTTACTTTAATGTATTATTTATTGAGCAGGCGTTTCCTTCATCGAATGTCATCAAACTTAATGGAATAAGAATTAAATAAATGAAACACCCCTACCGGCAGTTATATATACAGAAATCTTGTTAACCTTTACATCAAATGTAAACACACACAGACAGACACACACACACACACACACACCCAGAGAGTCTTTTTGAAAACCCCCTCGTTTTTTGATAGTCCCCCCCAAAAGAAAAAGCAAGCGAATTTTACAACAAAAGTAGCCAAAAGAAAAAAAAAATTATATAAAAAGGATTATAAAAATATATATATATATATATATTATATACATAAACATAGAAACCAACAGAACAGACAAACAATATCGTTTCATGTTCCGTCTTTAGTCAGTTTTTTTTTTTTTGAACTTGTATGTGCCCCAAATTTACACTTACAGTGTAACCCCCCCCATGCGCGGGGGGTGGGGTGGCGGGATGTTCAAATGTATTCCACTAACAGGGTCTTAACATATTGAGCTATGTTAAGTTAACAGAAATTTCGTAAAATTGAAGCTTGGAATGTAATCTGCCTACACAGGCTTTAAGCGAGCTTTTTACGAGGCTTTAGCGAAAGTCAAAGGTGCAAATTGTATAGGAGAAGGCTGTCTGCTAAAGCATTGGAACCAGTGCGAAGAGACTTAGACTACAGGATGAAAAAACCCGATTTGATAGCCACTTCTACTCGACGTAGGCTGCATTCACACTGTTCTACACAAGAGACATGACATATAGGATGTGTGTCAAATGTGAATAGCTTGTCAAATTTATAGTCCAAACATGTAAATAAACTTGACTTAGTGACCAGGGTTACTAAATGGAGATAGATGAACTTTAATTGATGACCGGAGATCCTAAATGGCGGTATATGAGCTTGAATTAGTGACCAGGGTTACTAAATGGAGGTAGATGAACTTTAATTGGTGACCGAAGATCCTAAATGGAGATATATAAGCTTAAATTAGTGACCAGGGATCCTAAATAGAGGTAGATAAACTTTGATTAGTGACCAGGTATCCTAAATGGAGGTACATCAACTTCAATTAGAGACTAGGGATCCTAAATGAAGTACTCTCGGTGGTAGGCAGAGGTAAATAGCGTGAACTGGTGCCAGTGACTCAAAATGGAGGTATATGAACTTGAATTAGTGACCAGGGAGCCTAAATGGGCGTTTCTAGGTAGAAGCCAGTGGTAAATAGCTTGAACTAGTGACCAGGGATCCCAAATGAGGCACTCTCGGTGGTAGGCAGAGGTAAATAGTGTGAACTAGTGACCGGGGATCGTAAATGGAGCTATATGAACTTGAATTAGTGACCAGGGATCCCAAATGGAGATATGTGAGCTTGAATTAGTGACTAGGGATCCTAAGTTGGTGTTTTTTCGATAGAAGCCAGTGGTAAATAGCGTGAAATAGTAATCAGAGATTCTAAATTGAGGTAAATGAACTTGAATTGGTGACCAGGGATCCTAAATAAAGATATATGAGCTTGAATTAGTGACCAGGGATCCTTAGTTGGGCTTTTTTTCGATAGAAGCCAGTGGTAAATAGCGTGAAATAGTGACCAGGGATTCGAAATTGAGGTTAATGAACTTGAATTAGTGACCAGTGATCCTAAACGAAGATATATGAGCTTAAATCTGTGACCAGGGATCCTAAATAGGGAGACTCTCGGTGGAACCTAAAACTATATGAACTTAAATTGGTGACCAGGGATCCCAAATGGAGGTACATCAACTTCAATTAGAGACTAGGGATCCTAAATGAAGTACTCTCGGTGGTAGCCAGAGGTAAATAGCGTGAACTAGTGACCAGGGACTCAAAATGGAGGTATATGAACTTGAATTAGTGACCAGGGAGCCTAAATGGGCGTTTCTAGGTAGAAGCCAGTGGTAAATAGCTTGATCTAGTGACCAGGGATTCTAAATGGTGGTTTATGAACTTCAATTAGTGACCAGGGACTCCAAAATGGAGGTATATGAGCTTGAATTAGTGACCAGGGATCCTGAATAAGCGTTTCTCGGTAGAAGTCATTGGTAAATAGCGTGAAATAGTGACCAAGGATTCTAAATTGAGGTAAATGAAATTGAATTGGTGACCAGGGATGCCAAATGGAGGTAAATCAACTTGAGGTACTCTCGAAGGTAGCCAGAGGTAAATAGCGTGAACTAGTGACCAGTGACTCAAAATGGAGATATATGAGCCTGAATTAGTGACCAGGGAGCCTAAATGGGCGTTTCAAGGTGGAAGCCAGTGGTAAATAGCTTAAACTAGTGACCGGGGATTCTAAATGGAGGTTTATGAACTTCAATTAGTGACCAGGGACTCCAAAATGGAGGTACATGAGCTTGAATTAGTGACCAGGGATCCTAATTGGGAGTTTCTTGCTGGTAAGCAGAAGTAAATAACATGAAAAAGTATCCTAAATGGAGTTAGAGAAACTTCAACTAGTGACCAAGGTTTCTAAATGGGAGAATACTTGTCGAAGGCTTAAATTAGTGACCAGGGAACCGAACTGGAGATTCATAAAGTTGAACTAGTGACCAGGGATCCTAAATGCAAGCTCCTCGCTGCTAGCCAGACGTAAACAACATGAATTAGAGACCAGGGATGCTAAATACAGGCCCCTTCTAGTAAGATTATCAAGTCTCAAGTGTCCCACAGTGTCTGAATACAGCCTAAGCGAGTAGGCACACTAAGAACTTAATCAGGATCAAGACTCCAGTATAAAATTCTCTAATTTTTCGCTGAGTGTATAAAAACCCACAAAACTCACAAAAAAAAATGGTTAAAATTGAACTTGTAACAAAATTGTTCCACGAACTTACAAGCTGACCTATGTAGATCATCAAAGCTTTCACCTTTCAGTTATGGGAACAGCCAGGTTTAACAGCAACCTGTTGAACATCATCCCCCGCCCCCCTCCCCCACCCCCTTCTAGTTTAGTTAATGCAACTCTGACTTATGTATTAAGCCTAAAAAACAAACAAAATATGAAACAATTTAACCAAGTTTTGTCCTCAATGTGATAAGCGGAAAATATTTTAAAATCGATTTTATTTTCAATTCTAAGCCATCCCCCACCCCCCTCGCCCCCTACCCAATCCAACCACCAACTTCAGTTAATGTTTTTGGTGTGTTGTTTTTAGTCAAATTTATGTTGTGCACTTTTGACCGAAGAATTGAGCCGTTAGCTTCTCGTTTTGTATGATATGTAATATATAATGTGCCAATCTCCCCCATGTTAACCAAAAAAAAACAAAAAAACAAATGCAAAAAGAAGCGAAATACATTACTAATTTATTTATACCTTAGATAAAGGCCTAGCCTCTTAGTCAACCCGAAAGCCCTTAACGAATGGCACCAATCTATGAGTATTCTATGGACAGGTGGATGGTTGGCAGCAGTTTTGTTGTGTGAGGGTTGTCTTTACCTAGACAAGCAGCTGCGGACCAGGCATGAGCACCCTAAATAGAAGTGCTGAGCTTCGGCTAGATTTTAAATGGTGTGTTTAGAGAAGCATTCACCCATTTGCCAAGTATATTTCCCCAAAATGGCAGACTTTGCTGTCCGGGCCATTCAACTCTTACATAGCCATCCACCCTCAACGCACGAAGGAATACCTCTGACATTTCCTAGGCAACAGAATTGCCCAATTTTAGTCAAAGAAAAACACCACAAAAACCCACAAAAACAAAAATCATGTCACATCTGTTTTTTTTCTCAATTACTTTTCTCTTGGGGTTTTCACCAATATTCGTTAAGCTCCCCCCCCCCCCCCACCACCCTCACAGCAGGTGTCACATGGGGGGGGGGGGTGCCCATCCGTTCGATCTAGTTTTCAATTTCCTATACTAAAAATATTGTATTTACAAGTTATTATATATCGATTAGTTGAAAACGAAAGTACATCAAAGTGCAACTTCTCTATTTAACAGAAAGAAAAAAACCAAAAACCAAAAACCAAAAATGCTGCGTATGAACTTATGATTATATTAAACTATAAACTATATAAATTACACTATGATTACTCTGATTATGATTATGGTTATGTCTTATGATTGTGAATTCCGATTTGAAAACAAAGTTTCCGTTGCAAAACTCCCTCTATTCAAAAGGCAATTATTGTGTTTTTGGCGGTTTCTAGCTTTAGTTCTAGTGGAAGTTCCTTGAAAAGCAATTCCTAGTAAACAGAAAACCAAAAAGTGTTATTATCTATGAGTATAAATCAAATCTCCACACCCTCACACACACACTCCAAACACACCCACACACACTCTCGCATGTTTAAGGGAAAAGTAATCTACACTCGAACAGTTAAACATTGATTTCGCCTTAGTTACACTTCGATTGAGTTTTGATGG
The DNA here is from genome assembly GCA_035044985.1 of Lordiphosa fenestrarum. Lineage (NCBI taxonomy): Eukaryota > Metazoa > Arthropoda > Insecta > Diptera > Drosophilidae > Lordiphosa > Lordiphosa fenestrarum. The sequence continues at coordinate 1,445,462 of JAWNNO010000297.1, read as the reverse complement.
AAACAAAACAAAAAACTAAATAAAAAACTTAACAACCAAAAAAACCCTCCCCCCCCCACTTTTTTTTGGCTAGCAAAGAGAACTACATGAACTACTTGTACGTTACGAGGCCGTTATAAACAAATTGTAAAAATTGAATGAATATTGGAAATAAAAACTTCAAATGAAATCGATTTTATGGCTGCTTTTTTATTGTAATACATAAAGATCATAGGGTGATTAAGATTCCTTTGAAATTCCTGAAAGAAAATAGGTTAGCTGTGATTTTGGTCCGCCACCTGCTGGCCATAAACGTAAACTCATGTGACGCCACCTGTTGCTCATACAACCTTTGTGCCGCCCTATGTGGCGCCACCTGTTGCTCATACACGCTAAGCTTTGTGCCGCCCTATGTGGCGCCACCTGTTGCTCATACAACCATTGTGCCGCCATCTGTTGTCCATAAACGTTATTCTGTGTGGCGCCACCTGTTTCTCATACGCGCTGAACTTTGTCATGCTACTTGAGATAGGACATAATGATTATACTGTGGCGCCATCTGTTTGCAAGAAACCATACTGAGCATAAATGAACAAGTCTTAGCGCGAGCGCACGCATGCGGCTGAAAGATGAACTGAAGGCTGAGCAAGATTTTTTGGCTCGTTTGCAAGCTGAAATAAACCAACAGGCTTGATTGATTCCACTAAGCCGGACTTATAACTGAAGTTTAGGGAGCAATCCCGATCTTGTTGTGTACGGGGAGTGCTTAATTGTCAAGATCAGCCTTAAGTTCTTCCGCCAGTTCATCTTTAAGGCGCGCAAGATAAATTTACCAGTGGCGCCATCTGCTGCTCAAAATGGAGGAAAACAGATTATATTTGTTATATTTGCACAGTTTTTTCATGCAAATCAGACTTATTTGTTGCTCCCAATTTCTTGAGGGCTGTAGAGCAGGCAGTACCCCACAGCAGGATCCTTGAACTCAACGCAACAGCTATAAGGCTTTAGAGGAGTCAGTCGAGCTGCTTCGCCTCCATAGTTGCTGCATAAACCATTCAGCTCCATGTGGAGTTTAAGCAACTGCTTTAGTTTACTCTGCAAACTGGTTAATTTAAGCCTGATTTTACCACTTAGAAATGATTTCTTAAAAAAAGGTAAATTCAAATTTCGCGCCTTACTTCTAACATTCCCACTTGCCAGCCCTGCACTAACCAACACTGGCCCAACAGCGAACAGCTGGCCAGCTGGCGTTGCCACCTGCAAGCAAAAGCGTAGCTATGCAGCCCTGCTAATTGTTAGTAGTTTTATTAACTAAAAATAAATCCAAAAACAAAGAACGCATAAAAAGACCACGCTGCAGCGCATAACCGTTTACTTATAATCCGTCCATGGTCACCAGCCCGTCCCACAGTGGGTACGGCCAGAGGAAGCCATGCACAAGATACTGAGCAGAGGAGCGGGCGGCGGACTGGGCCAGCTCTGGTCCCCGGGAAGTTGCCTCGGCTGCCGCTCCCTGGGCCAGCTCAAAGATGCGGCGGACGAGCCCGTCTTTCGCAAGCGCAAATTCAAGCCACAGCAGGCGCCCGATCTCAGTGACAGTCTGCAGGGCCAACTGCCTTCGCAGGCCCGGGTGGTCATCTGTGGCGGCGGCATTACCGGCGCCTCTGTGGCCTACCACCTGGGCCTGCAGGGCTGGGGCCCGCAGACGCTGCTCATCGAACAGGATCGCGTGGGCGGAGAGCTGCCGTGGACTGCCTGCGGCCTGGCTGGACGCTTTGAGCCCAGCTACACGGAACTGAAACTGGCCGAGTATTCGATTGATCTGATCAAGCGGCTGACGGAGGAGGCGGGGCTGCCCACCGGCTGGCGTCAGGTGGGCAGCCTGAACCTGGCCCGCACTTTCGATCGCATGACCTCGTTCAACCGCATGAAATCCCAGGCGGTGGCCTGGGGCATGAACTGCGAGATACTCAGCCCCGAGCAGTGCCGGGAGAAGTGCTCGCTGCTGTCGCTGGAGGGCATAGAGGGTGGCCTCTGGATACCCGAGGACGGGGTCTGTGATCCGCAGTTGGTGTGCCAGGCTTTCATGCAGGAGGCCCGCCGCCTGGGCGTGCGGGTGGTGGAGCATTGTGCTGTGAAGAAGATCGAGAGTCGGCATGGCCGTGTGGAGAGGGTGGAGACGACGGCGGGGGATGTGGACTGTGAGTATTTTGTCAACTGCACGGGGTTCTGGGCCCGCGAGGTGGGCACCTTGTCGCGGCCGGCGGTGAAGGTGCCGCTGAAGGCGGTGGAGCACCATTACCTGCACACGCAGGCCATAGCCCAGCTGGATCCGAACACACCGTTTGTGAGGGACTTCGATGGAAGGATATTCTTTCGCGAATGCGAGGGTCACATACTGGCGGGCGGCTTTGAGCGCGAGGCCAAAATGGTCTACGAGGATGGCATCATACCGCTGAATCAGGCGGCGCGTCACTATCCACCCGACTGGGATCACTTCCATGAGCTGCTGGACGCCCTGCTGTGGCGTGTGCCCAGCTTCAGGGAAGCCAAATTGGACCGGCTGACCAACAGTCTGCAGGTATTCTCCCCCGACTGCAAGTGGATACTGGGCGAGGCGCCGGAGCTGCAGAACTACTATGTGGCGGCTGGCAACAAGACGATGGGGGTGTCGGCCTCGGGCGGCATAGGACGTGTGCTCACAGATCTGATCACCAAGGGGTCCACCTACTTGGATCTGCACATACTGGACATCAGTCGGTTCCTGGGTCTGCATAACAATCGCAAATTCCTGAGGGATCGCTGCAAGGAGGCGCCGGGCAAACACTTTGAGATTAACTATCCGTTCGAGGAGTTCCAAACGGGCAGAAATCTGCGCATGTCGCCCATCTATCCGCAGCTGAAGGAGGCCGGTGCTGTGTTCGGCCAATCCATGGGCTATGAGCGACCCAATTACTTTGACCAGCTGGACAAGCAGGGTAAGTGCGGCTCCATCTCGCTCTTGTTGCCGCCAACTAACACTGCTCTTTCCCATCACAGATGAATTTGGGCTGCCCCGCTTCCGCATAGCCCAGACCCGCACCTTTGGCAAGCCGCCCTGGTTCGATCATGTGGCCTCCGAGTATCGTGCCTGCCGCGAGCGCATCGGCCTGGCCGACTACAGCTCCTTCACCAAATACGACTTCTGGTCGAAGGGCAATGAGGTGGTCGAACTGCTGCAGTATTTGTGCTCCAATGATGTGGATGTGGCGGTGGGCTCCATAATACACACGGGCATGCAGAATCCCAATGGTGGCTATGAGAACGATTGCTCGCTGGCGCGACTGACGGAGCGACAGTAAGTGTGGGAGGGCCATGCCGGAGATATGACATCTGTTGATTCCCTTTTGCATTTGTGCAGCTACATGATGATTGCCCCCACCATACAGCAGACCCGCTCCATGTGCTGGATACGCAAGCATATGCCACAGCATCTCCGAGCCAAGGTGAATGTGGCGGATGTCACCTCCATGTACACGGCCATCTGTATACTGGGTCCCTATTCGCGTATACTGCTGTCCGAGCTGAGCGATACGGATCTCACGCCCAAAAGTTTCCCCTTCTTCACGTACAAGGTGAGCGCCAAGGAATATGCAGTCAGCATCTCAAGTAAACTTCACTCTCACTTGCAGGAACTGGATGTGGGTCTGGCGGATGGCATTCGTGTGCTGAACATCACCCATACGGGTGAGTTGGGCTATGTGCTGTACATACCCAATGAGTATGCCCTGCATGTCTACTCTCGCCTCCATCAGGCGGGTCAAAAGTTTAACATTCAACATGCAGGTGAGTTGCATTAGCTGTCCTCGCCACATCCTCTGCTGCAAGTTGCCCATCTGCAGGTTACTATGCCACGCGAGCCTTGCGTATTGAAAAGTTCTATGCCTTCTGGGGACAGGATTTGGATACCTTCACCACACCCTTGGAGTGTGGACGCAGCTGGCGGGTCAAGTTGAATGTAAGTCTGTAACCCATACATAGTTCCGAAGATGTAGACTCAAATCTCCCACAGAAACCCATCGACTTTATTGGACGCAGCGCCCTGCTCAAGCAGCGTGAGGAGGGCGTCAAGCGCATGTATGTGCAATTGCTGCTGAATGATCATGATCACGAGGTGGACATGTGGTGCTGGGGCGGCGAGCCCATCTACCGTGATGGCGTCTATGTGGGCATGACCACCACCACCGGCTATGGCTATACGTTCGAGAAGCAGGTGTGTCTGGGCTTTGTGCGCAACTTTGATGCGCAGGGCTGCGAGCTGCCGGTGACCAATGACTATGTGCTGAGCGGACACTACGAAGTGGAGGTGGCCGGTGTACGCTTCGAGGCCAAAGTGAATCTGCATTCACCCAACTTGCCCACCAAATTCCCGGATCGCGAACGGGAGGCCTATCATGCCACGCGTGATAAGCCCGATCAGGCGGACTTGTTATCGTTTGGGTCCACGCTGACCACCACAACGCGTCACTGAGGAGGAAGAGGATGAGGGATGGGACTGGTTTGTTAACAATTGAGAGTCTCAGCGATATTATTATATACTTTTATTTACAAAACGACGCGAAAGCTCAACAAATGATAGCTAGATTAGGGAAGTTGATTATGTATGTTCCATTTTACTCCTTTTTTTTTGTGTATTTGTTCTTAGTTTACTAACTAAGCGCGCAGGACGCTCGCTTGCTGTCAATTAAGCCTGTTCTAAATTGAATAACGAAATCATTAGATTAAGTCAAAAGGTGCTTCAAGACCCACTCTAACTGCAAGGTTGATGATAATCGTAAATGTAAATGTAAATGTAAATATATATATGGAAATCTTTCGGGATGTTTCATGGTTATCTCAGTTTACTTTACGCCACATTGTTGAAACGACACAAAATGTTAACAGTTATAATAATAATAATAAAACAAGTGATTGCTCAATAAGTTAAGTTAAAGTCCCTGTCAGAAATCCAAATTCCTCTGAAGCTTTCTTTCAATGTAAACATACAAAAATTGTAATCTTCTTTAAGACCTGTGAGCTTTAATAAGCAGAGATTGATTTTGGTATCAATCAGCTGTATTGTTAAGTCAAGTCTAAGCAGGAAACTGTGTGCTGTACTCTAGAATAGGCACACGATACAAGGCAAGATCATCTGAAGCATTGAATTTTGTGTTTAGAAGCCTAATTTAGATTTAAAGCCTGTTTTTAAACCACTTTTTCTCATATTTATTTGAGCCCCAGGCAGATACCCTTAGATATTCAAAAAAAAAATCGTTTGTCAAACAACAACAACCTCTTGGGAACCCAAGAAATTTGATGTAGAGTGTGACAAAAGGTTTAATATTGTTCAATTAACTAAAGAAATGATTTGTCCTTAAGTATCGGAATGAATATAGACAATAAGCAGTTCCGTTGCCGCCTGATTTGACTGAAATCGATGACGGAAACAGGCCAGAAGACACTTCTGATACCACATTTCTTACAGGTCTCAATCTTTTGGACCCTTTCAACTTTTCTCTACTCTATTTCACTCTGCTTGTGTGCATGTGTGCTGTAAAAAAGCCTTTTCCACTTGAAAAGTTTAGTTTTTTGAACTGCCTTACACTTAAGTGAGCAGCAACATCATGAATGCAAGTTCGGTGGTGGTTAAACCTACAAAGCAGTGTTTAGAGACAGCAAATCCCCTTCAGCTCGCAGTCCGGTTCAGAGAAACCACATTTAATCATCAAATTGATGTTGATAGAGATAATGTGCCCTCAACAACCAGCCAGAAAGACATCATAAGAGTCCTTAGACTCAGCAACTGTAGAAGATTCATCAACCGCCTTGATTCCAAGTAGTCAGGAGTAGTATAAGAACATACAACCGGTTCAAGTTGAGTATCAAAGGTACCAAAGGTACACAGAGTATATGAAGTATGTGCGAAAGTATATAACAGCCAGAAGAAAGCATGTCCGTCCCCATAAAGTATATATATATATACTTGATCAGCATCTGGTTGGAGACGGAGAGCTTTCATATTTATGGGACAAAATCGTTTTATACCTGCCTGTTCATTGGCCACGCCCCCGCAACTCAAAAACAACGTCCTATCCTCCACAATTTTATAAATGGATCAGTATTATTTATTGATCCGCCAAAAGTAAATTTGAAATATATTTCAAATATTTGCCTCTCAGCGAATTTCTAAAATCAATTTTATTCTAAAACACTTTTCTTATTACCCATCCCTTTTCATATAATTTTGTTTGAAATCTGATTTAATTCGAAAGAACATTTCATACAAACTCAAATTTCCAGTTGTTTAGCGCACTAAACGGATCGATAGCTGATAATATCGATAGTTGGCCAGTTCGATAGCTTCGTATCGTTGACGCCGGGCTGCGTGTTGTTTGAGCTCCCAAGTTTTATTAATTTCTTTGATTTTTAACGCGTCTCGATGTAATTAAATGATTGCGGCTGGATCCTAGTGTGCTCGTGTGTTGAATTGAAATTGTTTAATGGCATTTAGTGTTTTATTTAACGCAAAACTTATGGTTTATAAGTTGGTCGCAAATTGGAATTTCCCGTTATGTTTCGCGCACACGTTCGCTCTCTCTCTCTCTCTCTCTCTCTCTGGCTCTGGCCGCCGCCGCGTCTATGCTTACGTTTTGTTGTTGGTTTTTTTGTGTTGTGCTTTACTAAATGAAATTGAAGCATATGCATACATAGATATTGTATGTAGTGTGCTGCGCTTGCTCTCTGCTGCTCCCGCTTTGACTTCTTTTTGCGTTGGGTAAGTGTATTTGTATGTTCGCCTAATAAGTCTGTTTGTTTGACACCTGTGTTAAATTTGGTGCACTTGCTGCCATTGATGTATGTATGTATGTTTGCTGTATAGAGTGTGTCAGGAAAGTGTTTTTACACTTGAGGCGGCTTAAAAGAAATACAATTCGAAAATAATTATTAAGTTCTGATATTTTTGGAAATTGAAAAGAGAGCAAAGCTAACTTCGGCTAGGCCGAAGTTTGTATACGCTTGCAGAGGGTATATTGAAATTGTCCATATGTTTGTAACGCATAGAAGGAAGCATTTCCGACCACATAAAGTATATATATTCTTGATCAGCATGACGAGCTGAGTTTATTTAGCCTTGTCCGTCTGTTTCTATGCCATTTCCTCCGCCAGTTTTAAAGCTATTGCGACCAAATTTTGCACGAATTCTTCTGGTACAAATACGCTGCAAATTTGTCGAAACCATCGGATCGGTTGACTTTAACATATGGCTGCCATAGAAACGATCGGTCGAAAAACTAGTTCTAGTGAGAAAAACTTTTTTGTTTTCAATGCAAACGTCTCCAAATTCCGTATTTACTAGTTTTCAATGCTTCTGCATGATTTTGCCAAGTTTGGTCGAAATCGGACATCTATATGGTATAGCTGCCATAGAAAAGTAAGGTTAGAAAAATAGTTTTAGTGAGAAAAACTTTTTTGTTTTCAATGTAAACCTCTTCAAAATTGGCACATATTTATTTTATAAGCTTTCACACAATTCTTAAAAGTTTTGTTAAAATCGGAGGACTATAGGTTATAGCTGCCATAGGAATGATCGGTCGAGAAACTAGTCTTAGTGAGAAAAACTTTTTTGTTTTCAATGCAAACGTCTCCAAACTTTGTATTTCTTAGTTTGCTATGCTTTACCATGATTTTACTAAGTTTGGTCGAAATCGAACATCTATATAGTATAGCTGCCATACAAAAGTAGGGTCTGAAAAGAAGTCTTGGTTAGAAAAACTTTTTTGTTTTCAATGCAAACGTCTCCAAACTTTGTAACTCTTAGTTTGCTATGCTTAACCATGATTTTACCAAGTTTGGACGAAATCGAACATCTATATAGCATAGCTGCCATACAAAAGTAGGGTCTGAAAAGAAGTCTTGGTGAGAAAAACTTTTTTGTTTTCAATGCAAACGTCTCCAAACTTTGTAACTCTTAGTTTGCTATGCTTAACCATGATTTTACTAAGTTTGGTCGAAATCGAACATCTATATAGTATAGCTGTCATACAAAAGTAGAGTCAGAGATTAATTTCACCCTGGAACTTCTTCTTTTCTTCTTTTCTGAAACTCAGCCAAAGTGCAATATTCTCTGCTTTTCCATATGGGCTGACAATATCCTTTAGCTGTCATAGGAACGATCGTTGTTAAAATTGGGTTTTCAGTTGAAGCAAGTTTTGAGATGCAGGTTCAGTTGGATTTTTTGGATGAAAGTGCAAATTTTATTAGCTTGTTAGACAATTCGTCACCTGCTTGAGCAAATCGCTGGTTCTTACTTTATATACAAAATATACACACATATTTACACATGCATAATTTACATAAATCGATATACATAAATATATATATACAAGTTTCTTTATATAATAAACATTAAAAAACCATTTTGTACTTGAGGTGTGGGTTATGTTGCCGCAGCTGCTGCTGCTGCTGCTGCTCCTGCGTCTCCCCAGGAGCAATTGAAAACTTTTCAAGTGGGTGTGGCCAGCAGGCGAGATCCCCAGCGCTCTTCACTCTCGACTCTCGGCTCTCGGGCGTGTGCTAATGCCCGAAAAACTTGCGGACCAAAAGATTTGTGTGCACATGTTTTGCCTAAGTTTGTTGTGGTTTTAGCCGGAGCAAAAGTTGGCAACAGCAACAACTGGCTACTGGTCGTCAGCGTCTGCCGTTTGCCTGGTCCTGTCCCGGGGCCACTCTTGGCCACGCTCGGCTGGCTCGGCTCGGCTGTTGTGTAGGATTACAAACTATCTTTTTGTTAGTAATTAGCTGCACACGATAAACGTGACATTATTATTGTTTGCCAAGAGTTTGGGCCAAAGTTTGTGTTGGCTGGTAACTTGGCCCCCCGCCCCACTCCCCGTTGTCCATTTGGCTTGATTTGAATTTCGTTCGTTTTGGGGTTCTCGTTGCCGTTTTACAAATGAGCATTTGTTAAATCAAAAATTCAAGTGGCAATGCCGCACTCCGCACTCGCTGGCGCCAGGAGCCAGCCAGCCAGCCAGCTAGCCAGCCGCTGGTCTGATCAATTTTTGCTTAGCTTTCGTTTCGGTTCCTCCAGACATCAAAACGACCAACCAAATGGCAGACTCCATCATCATGATGATGTGCATACGGATGATGAGGTTGTTTTGTAATTTATGCCCATTTATTGTGCGGTTTTTCTACCGCATTTCGTCTTGTGGTTGGACCTGGAAGCTGGAGCAATCACAAAATTTGCATATGAGTTGGGAAGAGACGTCGCACTGGTCTTAAGGTCAATTTGTGGCCAGCTGCTTGGACACTCGAAGGAACGAAATAAGGAAGGCAAGAGAAGAAAAAAGGAGGTATTTACTTTACAATTGTAGATGCTTCCTCCGAAGGGGAGACAGGACTTTAGGCAGGCGAAGAAGGCTCCAACTTGAGCCAGTTGAGTTATACATAGACATAATTTGCCATATGGTAAACACCGCCTACCACCGCTTTTTTTTGGGGTGTGTGTTGTAAGTTACTGGGCCCATTGTCCTTGAAGATCATCTACGCGTGATGAAAATTTCTCAAATAAATATTTAATGCTGGTGAAAAATCTCAATTGAAAATTCAATTGAAGTGAAATGAACCAATTAAATATTGACTAGTTGTGGAAAGTACCAATTGAACATTTAATGGAGGGGCAAATTCAAAATTAAACTTTAAATGGTGTAGAAAATGACAATTAAAATTTTAATTGAAATGATTTATGCCAATTAAATATTGACTGGTTGTGAAAAGTACCAATTGAAAAGTTAATGGTAGGCAAATTTGAAAATTAAAAATTGCCTGGTGTAAAAATCGCAAATCCCCAATAATTTATAAAGGGGAAATATCCCCCGCTGGCACTTGACCATGTTAATTACAAATTGTTGGTAATAGTAATGAATATAACAAGTAAAACATTAACAAAAATATACATTTTTTTAGGCACATGAACACTTATGTTTTCTACTTAAGAATCACACTTTTAGGGAAAAAAAATAAGATCTTGTTGAACAAATTCTATGTATAAATACAATAGATGTAGCCAAATTGAGTGGGGAAAAACAAAAAGTTCTCGTGAAATCAAAGTTAAAGAAAATGGTTTCCTTAAAAATGTCAAATTAAACTAGCCGAAGGCGGCCAATTCAGTCACGAAACTACCACCCATTGCACCAATTCCTAGTGCTCTCCGACATCGGGCCAAAGAAGAAGAACTAATCGAGACCTTTTTGCTGGGTAAATAATTCAATAAGAAAGTAAGAGACTAGCCCCAGAATTAACAGATCGTTACTCCTTCATGGAGAATGGTCGGACAATCAATAAGAATCCCCAAGAGACATCTGGTGCCAAGTAAGCGAAGGCGATGACAATTTAAAAAAAAAAAACAAATTAAAAAGAAACAAAAGAGTAAAAAAATAAGGCAGAGCTGAACCTCACACATCGAGTGCTGGGCCAGAACTGGGGAATTTGGTGCGTCTACTTGGCCTGGTTAATTGTCAGGGCCTACTAAGATCCAAATCAAACCCAATTTTGTAAATGAAACCAAACTAAATAAGGCCGCCACACACGGAATACCAAATTCTTGCCACTTGCCAAATATTGATGCTCCTGGCCAGAACCTGCCAGCCAGGCAGCCAGCCAGCCAGCCAACGCAGGCTTCCGCAGGATATCAAATGTTTACCCAAAATTAGGAAAATGCCAGAAACTCCAAGTTCTCAGTTTTGATGGGATAATGATTTCAAATCTCGACTGTGTCCAGAAGTAATGCGCCTCATTAGAGGCTCAGCCCGGGGCGGCGACCCTTCTTGCGGTCCCCACAGTTTGTTTGCCTAATTTTCTACGTTGATTTTCTAGCCGCAAAACAAATGAAACGTTCGCTGCATATTAAGCAGCTAATTTAATAAAAACCCAATCCTCCTCCTCCGCCACCGCCACCGCCAGTGTCCCTGCTCCTGCTCCTGCCCGCTGGGAGGGTGGTGGGTGGGCTTAAGGCTTTCAGTTTGCTTAAATGCTTCATAATGAAAATCTGTGATATCTTCTGCCATTGTGTGTTGTGTTTGCGGCTTTGATTTGTCGACTGCCGCGCCGCCGTATGCTTTTTTTTTTGTTTGTTGTATTTTTCAAGTGGTTGTTGATTGTCTGTCAATAAGAAGGACAAGTTCTCGGTTTTGTGTGTTGTCTGTGGGGGCGGCTTGGGATTACAACAGCCAGGCACGTTCCAGCAGCAGCACCAGATGAAGTTATTAGTGGTCGGGCTAAGCCTTTGATTGCCCCGAACCGAAACATATAGGTATATATAGAAAAGTTCACTTTAATTTGTTTATGACTTTTCCTTTTGGGCAAATTGCATTTGGATAATGTTGTGGTACCGAAACTGCGGTGGTAAAGTCAGCATAAGTAGTAGCCGGAGGCACAGTGGGTCGAGTGTTAGACAAATAATAATTAAAAATTCAACATTTTTTGAGCATAAAAGGGTCTCACAACGCTTGAAGTACTAACGCTTACCGTGAGTTGAAAAAAAACCAATTTAAAATGGGAATTTCAACTGATTTTCACGATTTTCGACGAGAATGTACTCAGTTCTTTGTTTGGCTACTAATATAAGGAGATAGCGTTCTGAAAACCAGCTCTGACCTGCCCGCATCGACCGCTGACAAGCGAATAAAATGCAATTCGCTATCTTGGAAAAGTCTCGGTTTTCGCTCTGCTTTTACGACAAAATGTGCTCGTCCCCTGGGGACCAGGCATGACCAGCGCTGATTTAGATCAGGTCTTGTTAGAAAGAACGAAACCAATAAGTGAGAATGTATGGGTATACATAAATAAACTGATGCAAACTAGCTCTGACCTGCCCACACGGATTGTTGGCTTAGAACAAAATCAAACAGAGCAGGCACTTGACTCGAGTCTGTGTGAATAGAGAAGAATGAAGAATGACAGGTTAATCATCCTATACAACTTAAACTTCAAGTCAGTCCTCTGCGTTTTTGCCTAAATATTGTAAATATTTTGCCTCATTCATCTCAGTGTCGTGTGCTTCAGGTGTCACTTGGAACTTGCAGCTCAAAAGTATGCCACATATTGTGTCAACTGCTTTTCAACCACTGTGCCCTACTCCAACCCCTTTGCTCTCTATGCGGCACGTTTCGCTTTCCGCGCCTTTTTTTATGCTACATGTTCCATGGATGAGGAGTTTGTCACGGTGATTTATGCGCGAGAGGGTTGCCCGGCCGTCCAAGTGCGGGGGAAAGGGTCGATGAATAGTCAAAAATACGACAACAACAACAACAACAACAACAGCAACGACGACGGATAAGAAAGACGCACGAGAGGCAGCCAAAAAGCCAGTCAACCAGCCAGTGGCAGGCGTCAACAGGATGCGGAAGCTGCCGCCGACAGGGATGGCTCTGGGGCAGTGGGGGGTGGAGAATGAGATGACAGTGTCATTGGCAGCGACGGCGTCACTTTGCTCACTGCCACAAGCAGAGTCAACCTCCCTCTGCTGCCACGCCCAACAGCTACAATTGAAAATTTTATTTCATTTTTATGGCTTTTGGAAATTAAATTGTTGTCGTTTGGCTTGCCGGTGCGCGGGGGTGGGGGGGTGGGGGGTTTGTTGGGGTTGGCGGACCGACCACCGCATGCAAAATGAACCAAAATGCAGGCAAAGATTTGCATAGGGTAAGTAGAGGTGTGACTTGTTGTTGGCTTTTGTTATTGTTATTGCCAAAATCACCCGCTGTGACCGCTGGCGGTTGGCTGGGGTAGGGGGGGGCATTTAGTTTAACATTTGATTGCGGTACAGATTGCCCAGCAGTTGGTTTTGAGGGGGGCGGGGAACAATATAGCCTAAAGAGCAGGTGGGGGAAGAGAGGCTGTATCCCATGAACCACATGAATAAACACAAAATAGGATTTACAACAATCTTGCAGTATAACAATCAATCAGGAATCAACCAAAATACTTTATCCTTATACCATAATTACCCAATTCCTTGGGCGTTTCGCTAAACAAAACTGCTCTGATCTGCATAAAGCTCAAATTTCAGGGGGACGCTCCTATAGCTTAAGGAAACTCCATTTGATGGACTACTATTTCTCGTTTCCATCACTTCAACTTACTCACAAAACCGGCAGTAGGACAGGGGTGTCAATACAAGGGGTAAAGCAGAAAAATATGCTTGTGTTGGTGAGCACTAAGTCGATTGATTTGCTTTACTGTACTAAAATACCTGGCTTTACCCAGCCACAAAGGGCCAACTCATCGTACTCTCAATCTCCCGGCTAGTCTATTGCTTAACGCCGAATCCGTATGGCAAGAGGTTGAAAAGCTGTCGCCAATAGCTAGTAAAGTTGACCGAGTGTGTAAGTTTTTGAAGAAAAAAACTTTCATAGAGCGTCTGTGCTAGGGAGGGCTATGTATTTGCAGATCCCAGTTTGGTGTAGAAATGGGCTTACTCCAAAAAGCAACTAAAACTCAACTACCGAGTGCTTCTCAAACTGTATGTGCAAATAACAGTGCTTCGCCAACTGTTAGTTTATGTCCTCTGCTCCTTTCTCTTTTTTTTGTGACTCTCTGGCAGAGCAATTAGCTTTGTGCCACACGTACGCTAAAGCTTTGCCCCCCGCTTAGAATCCGGGTCAAGTGCTGCTCCAACCGCCCCCTCCACACCACCTCCCCAAGACAAGTGTGCCCATTAGGCAAAAAAGAAAATCAAGTGGAAGCAGCAGCATGACAAACATGATGTGACTGAAAGTTTCATAAGAAACAGCCACGCCCACTCCTGGCCTAAGGATGACAATGCTCTCTCTGCTCTCTGGCGGTGGTGGTAGCCATGTCACATGTTTGCATTCAATTAGAAGTTTTCTGCTGCTGCTTTTTTTTTTGTTTTTGATGCCTTTGGCTTTTGTTTGCTGCCAGCTGAAAAAGTGGAGCAGGTGCTCGCCTTGGTGGGTGGCCACTTGGACTGACAGTCCATTGAACCACCACCAGCACCACCACCAGCACCACCACCATGCTGGGGCCCCGAATTGAGATATTAGTCGACGTCGCCGCCAATTTGATGAACACTCATTCATTATATACACGGGCAGGGGCAGAGTTTCCCAGTGTCCAGTGTTCAGTGTTCGGAGCCCAGTTATTTTGCGGGCCTCGTCTGCAATTGTATTCAATTTAGTTAGAGGAGCCAAGTTGATGATCGGCGACCAAGTCAGGTCGGGTCTGGCCTGGCTGATGAGATCTGTGTAAGTGCCTCCTCGTTGTTGGTTGGCTGGCTGGCTGGCTGGCTGGTAAAGTAAAACGTCCCAGACACGAACCACGCCAAAATCGATATGACTCGATTAACGTGGTTGGATCGCCGTCGACGTCGGTGGTGCTATTGATGGCCTGTTGGCTGGCTGTGCGGCCTCAAGCTGCTGTGTGGTGGTGGTGGCGCCAGGCGAGGGTGGCTTGAGTAAAACTGCAAAGTGGTGTGAAACGGAGAGATCAGAAATGCAAGAAAATTGAGCTTCTCAGGTAAATTTATTGTTAAAATGAGTTCGGTGGACACTACAGGACTCTCAACAGCTCAGATTGAACCATTTACTTTAGCGATGGTCACGCCTGGTCCGCAGCACACAAGCCGAAAGTATCAAGAGACAGCAAAAACAGCTTTACAGTCGCTGGCCAGCAATCGGTGAAGTAGATCAGATCGCTTTACATAGATATTGGCACTTCCTTGATCCAGAAATAGTGCTTCATTCGACACCAATTCCATTGCCTTGGCTTGAAACCTGGCTAAGTTCTGCTTGACTTCTCTTTACTTGCTCTTACATTCCTCCTAGATCTCTGTTGTCTCTACATTTGGACCAACTTTCTGGTGGTGCCTGGATTAGGACACTTCGTTCCTTATAGCAGCCCCAGCTTAGCCTGAAGATTACCACCATCTCTACCTTTTGATTTCTGCGGAAACTGTTGTCCCTGATTTTTAGTAGTCATGAACTTCCACCTCCATCTTTCTTTAGTTGATAGGTTTATGGTTCAGATCGCACTTGTTGAACCTGAAACAAGTCAGCAAATTGGTCAAGCCCGACTATAACATACTCTGTGCCTCCCAAAGTTTCCAGGTGCTGCCCATCAATGCCTTTGGGGTTCACAGTACAAAGAGCGTTTCCTGAATTCAATCAGTCTGTGTGCATCTCAGGGATGGCAAGAGATAGAGGTTCCTTTCTAGAGAAACACTTCCACAGTTATCTCTCCAAAACTTTACAAGCCACCCAAAATACCCAGTCACAGACACAGACCAAAAACTTGGACTGGGAGCGGACCTGGGAAGGCAGCTACTTCTACTTGGCGTGGTCGCGTTCATCATTTTGGTGTCTTGTTTTGTGGGTTTCATTGCTGTTGTTGTTGTTGTTGTTGTTGCTGTTGCTGGTGCTTAAATAGCTGGGCGGAACTTGATGAGATGATGGGCAATTATCTGCGGGAGGTCTCCACACACAGAGACCAAATAAAAACAAACAAAAAACAAAAAAAGAGAAGGAAAAACGAGAAAAAAAGCAACAAAGTACGAGTATGTCTTACAACCAGGCAATGCGATTTTTGTGGTTTGCGTTGCGCATGCGCGCCAGCTTCAGCGCCATCGCCATCAACGCCTCACACTCACACACCCAAAGCTCGCCGAGAGAGAAAGATACGCGTGCGCGCGGCTACGAAACGAAACGAAACGAGACAAGACGAGGCTGGAGCACCTCCAGGTTGTGGTAGCAGCGGCAGCGGCAGCCGCGGCAGCCAATCATTGCCTCAAGGCCAATTTGGGGGGGAACCTGGTCTTGGGCATGCGTAGGAAATATTTGCGAAACACGACTTGGCCCAAAACCCATGGCGGCGACGGCGTCGCCTCGCGTCGCATCGGTGGCGGCTCTGACGGCGGCTAACCAAACACGATGAGGCGTTGTTGGCGTCATGAAACTACAAGCAAGTCCGTGGTGCAATTGACGATGGCGACGCCAGGGCGTCGATCTCCCCTGTTCGCCTTGAGTCTCTCTCGCTGACACGCTGGCATTCGATAATTGCTTTAGAAAGTATGCGCTCGGGATCTCCCTCTCCCGCTCTCGTAGAAATGTGTGCTTACTTATTACGGATTGGAGTGATACTTAAGACCAAACTGCAATTAATTACACCGGAGTCCCAGTCCAGTCCAGTCTCAGTGCCAGTCCCAGTGCCGGTCCCCCCCAGTTCCCGGCTGGTGCGGTAAGAAATGATTTCATTTTCCAGCCTGCGGCTAATTGGGCTCAAAACGTTTGGCGGGAGTGGGAGGAGGGAAATGCGGTGCGACACTAATCTGACTTGGCTAACAGTTTGTTGATTAAGGCATGTCCAGTCGAAACAGTTTGTGTAAAGGCTTTAATGGGTGCTTCTTTGGACATCTTTTCAGAAATGATTTAGGTTAGACTCTTATGCGTCACGGTCGCCACGCGTCCATAAAGAGATCTTGCTTTAGAGGTCGTATGCTTGCTTGGTTTTGCGTTGATCTTGTGTAATTAAATACATCAAATTTACTAGATCAGTTTTGGCAATTGTGATTCTTCATTGATTCTCTCTGGTCACTACGGAAGAATCTGAGTAAATCTTCTGTTTTATTATATCGATTAGAACTGAATCTCCATTTTCTGTCTTATTCACTGACTTTATTTTCCTCAAATCGTTCTGTTTCCTTTTGTCCTGCCTCATACTTCTTAAGATATTCCTTCCTTTTTCGCCCCTTCTTTCTTTCTTTTTTTTTCCTTCCTTACTTCTTCTTTCCATTATCCTTAGCTCCATCTTCAATTTTTCCTTCTGCCTTCCTTCTTTCTTTTTTCTTTCTTCCAATGTTCTTATACCTTCTACCTTTTACCTTCTTCCTTCCTTTACTTACTTCCGTCTTTCTTCGTTCTTTCTTCTTCCTCCCTTCCTCCTTTCTTCTTTATACTCTCCTTTCTTCTTTATTTTTCCTCCTTCCTTCCTTTCTTCTTTCTTCCTTCCTTCTTCCTTCCTTCATCCCTTGTTCATTCTCTCTCCTTTCCTGCTTTCCACCTTCCATTTTCCTTTCTTCCATCTTCTTCTACCTTTTACCTTCTTTCTTCCTTTTTCTTTTTTCCTTAATTCTAACTTACTTCTTTCTTTCTTCTTCCAACCTTCCACCTTTCCTCCTGTCTTCTTTCTTCTCTCCTTTCTCCTTAATTCTTGTTACTTACTTCATTCTTTCTTCTTCCAACCTTCCTCTTTTCTTCTTTCTTCTCTCCTTTCTCCTTAATTCTTCTTCCTTCCTTCTTTCTTCCCTCCTTCTTCCTTCCTTCTTTCTTCCTTCCTTCTTCTTCTCACCGTCCTCTTTCTAGCTTGCTTCTTCTACCATTGATTTCGTACATCTTTAAGCTTCATCTTTAAGCGTCCTTCTTTTTTCAACTTTCTCCCCTTTCTATGCCTCATCTTCCATTTTTTTTCTTCCTTCTATGTTTTCCCCCTTGTTGATCTTCTTTGACCTGCTCTTCTCTCTCATCACTTAGCCCAGAGCAACAAATTGCTTAACCATCGCCGATCCTTTGACCCCTTCCTCTCTTTGAGTCATATTTTAAACCTCAGATCGGTTAGTGGGCCTTATCCGTGCACAGCATCTGGCCAGTGCTTCGGGGCCACTTCAACTTAATTAGAGCACGTTCAACCAGCGAACAACAGGCCCTTCAGGATGTCAACCCAAAAACGAAGGAACCAGAACGAAAATGCAAACACACAGAAAACAAAACACAGAGCAGAGCGAACGAGAAATGCAAACAAGCACCAGAACCAGAAATGGCGACTACTGGCTGCAGCCGGAAACAGCCGATTCATATGATGGCGCTGCTAGTGATGCATACATCCCCGTACTGAATAGGCAGGAGGAGCCACGTCCCTCGGCCATCCGTCACTTCAGCTACCTCAAGTGTGTGATTGCTATCAACAGCTTGATTTTAATTTTCGCAAAACAAAGGACGCGTATTTTTCCAACTGTTTTGCCAGAGTCCTTTTTTGTGTGTGCTCCTGGCACTTCCTTTGCGGCGTGCAGCGAGGCGCATGAGTCGCCATAGTTCGTCAGCTAGCTGGAAAAATCATAGGGCCGAAAAGGATAAGGCACAAGGCAGCAGGCAGAAGGAAATGTGTACACAAAAGCGGCCCGGGGATAAGGATGAGCCCAAGGATAATTACTTTTGTGCAATTATGCGATTAGTTTATAGGCCAATAATTCTCTATTCACAATGGCAGCGAGGCGGACCGAGGCGGAGGGGGAGACGGACGGCTGGGCAGGTCTCTGCACTTTGATTTAATCAAAAGTCAGTGTCAAATCCATAAATAATTGACATCGCCGCAACTAACACACAAATCCCATCAAAATTGGATCCCACCACCTGACGGCTGCGCCTCGCTGCTCCAGATTTGCCATGGCCATAAAATAAATGTTAACCATAAACCGTGACTGAATTCCCAACGAGGCAGACAAATTATGAAATAAACGCAGATGAAATCAGTTAGCCACCACCAGCAGAGGATGGAGATGGATGCCACTTGTGGCCACAATTGTTGAGATATGCCAGATTGGCGGAGTAGCTCTGCTGGGTGTCGGGATGAGCTGAGCAGCATGCCTGGCTGTGTCCAAGACAAGTGGCAGCAGAACCAGCCCACCCTCTGACCAACTTGGACCCTGGTCACATTGTTCAACCCCCCCTCTGCATACGGAATGTAAATATTTAATTTTGAAACAGTGTAACTAAAGGGATTTGAAACGCGCGTGGCCGTCAGCCAAAAGTGGACGGGGGGAGGAAGGAAATCAACGGAACCCGCAGGATTCGTTACGGTCCATTCCCTGCCCTCGTTGTGACATGTGAAAAGTTGCTTGGCGCTTCCTACAGCTTTTTTATTTGACTTCGTTTTGTCTTTGCTTCTCTTATTTCGTGTTGTTTCTGGCTACTTTACAGCATTTTGCATGCCGCTTACAAGTTGCGCCAGCCCACGCCAGGACACATAACAAATGACATGTGTTCGTGTCCTGGCTACTGGATGTGCTTCTTGTTGTGCCCCAACCCGCTCCCTCCCCCGTTTTATGGCAAAATAATATCGAGATAAGCCCTGGCATTACGCAAAGCCAGCTGCGGGCCAGTGTCCAGGTCCCCGGGGCGTGCTTCTTGCTTGGACCTCACCATAGGTGGGCGGAATTTTTGGTTCTCCTTTTTTTTGTGGTTTTTTTTGATTTTAAATTGTTCAACTTTTTAATCGATTGATTGCTGCGTGTTTAGTTTAGTTTAGTTTTCTTTTTTCTTGCCTTTTGTCGGACCATGCGGGGCTTAGGGTGGGACAGTGGAAGGGCATGGGTGGGCTTGGGGTGGGCCCGGATAAGATCAAATGGCAAATTGGCTTCGGGTGGCTGGAGCAAAACAAGTTCAACACTGCCAAGAAAACACCGATTTAGAGGGTCATTTTACCTCGAGAAACTGTTTTTGGCAAAGCAAAGTTTGAAAGGCAGTTTTCAGCCTCACTTACTTGACAGCTGACGACCAGTATAAAGGAAGGTGACGGCAGCCAAAATCGTCCTCACAGATGTTTCACCATTCCAAATTTGCATCTTAGAGGCGAAAGTTCTGAAAGATTGCAATGGCCTGTGCTGAGTTCATGACCGAGGAGCAAGTAAGGGTTGTCTTTGAAAAAAATCATTAAATGATTTCCCGTATCCCTTTGTACAGAAAATGTCTTTAATATACTTTTAATGATCCAAAGGAGCTTAAAACCATCCAAAGGATATGAAAAATGATCATCATTTGGATGATTTTTAGCTACGTTGGATGATTAAAAGGATATTAAAGACATATCCTTGTCTGGTTGTTTGTAACGCATAAAAAGAAGCATCTCCCACCACATAAAGTATATATATTCTTGATCAGCACGACAAACTGAGTTGATTTAGCCATGTCCGTCCGCTTTTTTTGCGAACTCCTCCTTCAGTTTGAAAGCTATCTTTACGAAACTTTGCACCAAGTCTATTAGTACAAATGCGCTGCACATTTGTCGGAACCAGCCGGATCGGATGACTATAGCATATAGCTGTCATAGTAACGATCGGTCGAAAAACTAGTTTTAGTGAGAAAAACTTTTTTGTTTTCCAAGGAAACGCCTTCGAACTTTGTATTTCTTAGTTTGGTATGCTTTCCCATGATTCCACAAAGTTTGGTCAAAATCGGACATCCATATAGTATAGCTGCCATACAAAAGTAGCGTCTGAAAAGTGGACCTAGTGAGAAAAACTTTTTTGTTTTCCATCGAAACGCCTTTAAACTTTGTATTTATTAGTTTGCTGTGCTTTGCCATAATTTTACTAAGTTTGGTCGAAATCGTACATCTATATGGTATAGCTGTCATAGAAAAGTAGGGTATGAAAAGTAGTCTTAGTGAGAAAAACTTTATTGTTTTTAATGGAAACGCATCCAAACCTTGTATTTCTTAGCTTGCTATGCTTTTCCATGATTTTACCAAATTTGGTCAAAATCGGACATCTACAGGGTTGTCCATATTCGACGGACCCATCTGGCAACGCCATAACTTTTGACAGAGATGTCAGATCGCTTAATGACATACCGCGTTTGAAGCGTCAGTCCAAGCAGATTTACCATTGAACAATACACGCCACGCGAGCGCTCTGAAATAGTTGAAATTTACATTCAACAGAACAAGTCAATTGTGAAAACAAAATTATCATGTCCGATGAAGCCCATTTCACATTGAATGGGACCGTAAATAAGCAAAATTGCCGTATTTACGCCACTGAAAATCCTCAGGAGATTCAAGAAGTGCCTCTTCATGACGAAAAAGTCACAGTTTGGTGCGGCGTTAGTGCGAAAACGGTCATTGGGCCGTTTTTCTTCCAAAATGAAAATGGCCATGCTGTTACCATCAACCAGGAGCGTTATCGCGACATGATGACCAATTTTGTGATGCCAATTATTCGTCGAAAGCGTATGAGGCAGTTCTGGTTTCAACAAGACGGCGCTTCACCGCACACAAGTCGCATAACAATCGATTTTCTGAAGAAATTGTTTCCGGGCCGTTTGATGTCGAAAAGTGGTGATTTGGACTGGCCACCGCGTTCGCCCGATTTGACGCCGCCTGACTTCTTCTTGTGGGGATATTTGAAGTCAAAGGTTTACGTTAACAAGCCAAGGACCGTAGAAGAGCTCAAGGACAACATTCGTGAAGAAATAGCCGCTATTCCGGCCGAAATGTTTGCGAAAACGATGGAAAATGCTGCAAAAAGGGCACAATACGCCATCAACGCCAGAGGCGGCCATTTGAGAGATATCATATTCAAAAATTGATGTAAACAAATCTACTTGGACCAAATTAAATGATTAAGATTGCCAACCGCCAAATTTCTATTTTTTTCTTTGATTTTTTAAAAAAAAAACATGGGTCCGTCGAATATGGGCAACCCTGTATATGGTATAGCTGTCATACAAAAGTAGGGTCTGAAAAGTGGACCTAGTGAGAAAAACTTTTTTGTTTTCAATGGAAATGTCCTAAAAATTGGCATTTAATTATCCGATTAGCTTTCACACAATTCTACAAAGTTTTGTCAAGATCGGTTGACCATAGCATATAGCTGCAATATGAATGATCGGTCGAAAATGGAGTTATATTGAGAAAAACTTTTTTGATTTAAATGGAATCGACTTCAAATTGCTTACATGTTCGTTTGTTATGTTTTCGCACGATTCCACAAAGTTTGGTAAAAATCGGACATCCATATAGTATAGCTACCATAGAAAAGTAAGGTCCGAAGAGTTAGAAAAACCTGATGCAAACTTCAATTTTTGGAAATCTTCCTTCTTAGAACATAATTGTCTTTACCAAGTTCCAAGCTCGATAAATATTATATATAGTATTTCATTTGAGAAATTCCACTGCAGATAATCCCTGGACCTGGAATGACCCACATACCTGGGTTCTGAACTCGTTCCGAACCCAAAATGCTTTGCTGTTTCGAACCACTTTCCCTTCTGCCTTGGTTCATCTTTCATATTCATGCTCCACCTCTGCCACCCCCTACCAAACAGTTTGACACTCACCTGGCTGTGTGACTGTTTGAGCAGCACTGCCTGCGTTTACCCTCATAATACAACAAAATTAATAACAATAATCGCACAGCAAGGGGAAAAAAGTGTACGTTTGTGTATAATAAATTGCCAAAATGAAAAACTGGAATAATGAAATAATGAAAACAAGAAATATGCCGACAGATTTTGTAGGAGTCCCAGTGGGGACCACCGCCTAGGTTTTTGTGCCGCCTGCTCTTTTTGGCGGCTATTTGATTTACGGCGGCAAGTGCCGTCACATACACACACACACACACACACACACACACACACACATACACACACACAAGGAGGAGCAGCAGTACCCAGGCCTGACGCCAATTGGCCCTGCGTTGCTTAGCGCCAACACCAGCGCACCGGCACACACCAACACAGGGGCATGGCATCAGGCATTCCCATTCCCGTCGCTTGGTGGCGCCTGCTCAAGTAGTGGCCGGGCCACATAACTTGGCGGCATCGGCTTCTGATCAAACGGGTCGGCGGTGGCTTCAACAAGGAACGACTCCGACTCCGACTCTCGACTCAGCTTTAAAACAAAAGCGCGTTGGCAGCCAAACAGAAAAATACATAAAAGAGAAACGACCCGGCGACGGGGCAATCCTTAAGTCGTGTTCTTTTCATGTCCTTTTGCATTTAAGTGTGCACTCGTTCGATTTTTAGTTTTGGTGGATTGGATCGTCTTTATTTTAGCGAAAGCGCCAGCCTGGGACCCCGACGTCTCAGCGTCCCAGCGTCCCGGCGTCCCGATGTCCGCAAGTTATTCAAGTGGCGCCAGTCAAACATTTTTTTGTGGTACTCCCAGCAGCAACAACAAGAAGAACAACGAGGAGGAGCAGCGGCAGCCGCCAACAATGACCAGATTCTGTCGGCGTGCGAGTGTGTGTGTGTGTGTGTGTGCGTGTGGGTCCGCTTTTTGATGTACTTAGTAGGTAGGTCAGTGGCTCTCAAACTGCCAATTGTGGGTGGGGGAAACATTGATGGGCAAAAAGTCTCCTGCCGGCCGCAGGAGGTGGAGCATCAGCATCAGCATCAGATTAGCTGACAATTTGGTGTCACTTCTCGGCCAGGCAGGACGTCTGCAGCGGATGTTTCAATTCGCAAGTTGTGCTTCCTTCCGATCACGTGGCCCAAACGCCAACTGCAGCCGTTTGCTTCCGTTCAGCCGATAGCTTCCGTCCGTTCACCCACTCCCACTCCCACCCCCTCCGCCCCCCGCACGGCCGCGTGACAATTACTCATGAATACTCCGTCCGCATTTTGCGCCTGATACTGGGCCGACATTTGCGTTTTATTTATGGTTTTATTTGTGGCAAACACAAAAGGACGCATCTATCCCATCTATGTGTATGGCTGTGTGTGTGTGTGTGTGTGTGTGCGCTTGTATGTGCGCCATAACCATAAAGTCAATTTATTTATTAAGTTTTTATCGCAAACGTCTCGAATTGGAGGAATTCTTTTTTGGCTCTGCGCGCTGGCAACAATGAAACCAAAAATACCATTTCGACGTTGTCCTTTGCCTTTTTTCCAGGGGGTAAAACGATGCTGGGCCATTACTTAGTTGCTCCTGTACATTTGATAGAATCTGTGTGTCACATCTGTGTGTGTGTGTGTGTGTGTGTGTGTGTGCGTGTCCAGATTCAAGGACAAGGGAAACTTTACTTTAGTTGAAGATTAAGTTACAAAACATGAGAGCAACTCTTAGCTGAGTATTTTCCTTTTAATTTTTGGACTAAACTTCAAAACTTGGAAAAGTCGGAGCTCAAAAATGGAGTAAAACACAAAGTATTTCAGCTAAATTTTAACTGATGACCATTTTAACACTGCAAATTCATCGTTCGTCGATTCGACTACCAAAATAGGTATATACGTCAACATGAGCAGGACCTTCCGAAGTTTATATACAATTGCCGCACGATTTTCTAACTAAGACTACCTTTGGGACCTTACTTTTCTATGGAAGCTTTGCTATATAGATGTCTGATTTCGGGCAAACTTGGTGGAATCATGGGAAAGCTTAGCAAACTAAGAAATACAAAGTTTGGAGGCGTTTCCTTGGAAAACAAAAAAGTTTTTCTCACTAAAACTACATTTCAGACTCTACTTTTCTATGACAGCCATACAATATAGATGTCCGATTTTGACCAAACTTTGTAAAATCATGGAAAAACACAGCAAACTAAGAAATACGCAGTTTGGAGGCGTTTCCATTGAAATTCAAAAAGTTTTTCTTATTAGAACTTCCTTTTTGACCGATCATTCGTACTGCAGCTATATGCTATAGTCATCCGATTTTGACAAAACTTTGTAGAATTGTGTGAAAGCATATTAGATAAGTAAATGTCAATTTTAAGGACATTTCCTTTGGAAACAAAAAGTTTTTCCCACCAAGACTACTTTTTAGACCCTACTTTTCTATGACAGCTATACCATATAGATGTCCGATTTCAACCAAACTTAGTGGAATCATGGGAAAGCATAGCAAACTAAGAAGTATAAAGTTTGGAGGCGTTTCCTTGGAAAACAAAAAAGTTTTTCTTTTTAAGACTACTTCTTAGACTCTACTTTTCTATGACAGCTATAGTATATAGATGTCCGATTTCAACCAAACTTAGTAAAATTATGGGAAATCATAGCAAACTAAGAAATACAAAGTTTGAAGGCGTTTCCAATGAAAATAAAAAAGTTTTTCTCACTAAAACTAGTTTTTCGACCGATCGTTCATATGACAGCTATATGCTATAGTCGCCCGATCCTGCCGGTTCCAACAAATATGCAGCGTAGTTGTACTAAAAGACTTCGTGCAAAGTTTAGTGAAGATAGCTTTCAAACTGACGGAGGAGATGGCGTAGAAACAGACGGACGCAATCAACTCAGCGAAGAAGTTTCTACATTTCGCATTGCACACATTTCTCTTGCTTTCTATATTATGTACCCAAGGTATAACTGTGTTACATTCAGAAAAGCATATATATTCTTGATCAGCATCAACAGCTGAGTCTCTCTTTCCGTACAATCTAACAGATCATAGAGTTGGAGATTCGACCTGTATGGCTCATATGCTTCTTACAGAGAATAGGTAATCAGCATACTAAATGACAGAAGACGCTAATTTTGGAAGAATCTAGTGAACTATCCAAAAAGCTACCAGGTTATAGCTCAAATGAACTATGAGAAATTGGTGTGAACCAATTTTTGAACCAGGTTTGAACCGCTTGCAAAGCCTTCATAGCCTGTGACTAAAACTACAGCAGCGGAGCTTTGCTGGCATTAAAGATAAAACTCAAGCGGTGTAACTAAGCAACCCTTCGGTTGGTATCTCCCCCCCCCCCCCCCCCCCCCCCATCAACTTCAAATCCTTGTTCTGCTTTCGTTTCTTGTTCACACGAGTGCCAAATGATTAAACAAAGTTAAGAAACAAACCCAGAACTGTTCACTGCCAACTGATGCTGTCAATAAAATTTGCGTCTGGCACTGATTTGGCCAACAGGCCAACCGATTGCTGGGGGAGCAGCGGCGGGATGGAGGGGATCAGCGACCGGCTGGCGCGGCTGTCGTGGCCGATCAAAATCAAAGCGCCCTGGCATGGCGAATCAATTGCGGAGCGTTTTGTGTGAGCAAACGGTATCAGCGGAGCAGTCAGCTCACTGAAGTTGAACAGTCGTCGATCAAAGGTAAAATCCCGATCCCGATCCCGATCCTGATCCCCATCGCTGAGACAATGAGCGCACAGGTCGGCGGCTAAAACCAATGAAGACGACGTTTTGTTGGTGTTTTTTGTTGTTTTGTTCTGTTGTTTTTTTTTGGCGACAGCCACACTGACAGAGGAGTGGCAACAGGAGCAGGTACGAGGGGGTTGCGGAGGAGGGCTGGCATACGAGTATATTCAAATGCAAGCCCAGATTCAAGCCAGGCGATTGTTTCGGCTGCAGAAGCAGCAGACGGCAGGCAGAAGGCTTCTGCCTTGCCTCACGTTTCTTCGTTTCTCTCGTCGTGGCGCTTGCAAGTTGATCGATGAATGGCCAGTCGACGCGGCAGGCAGGGGGACAGGAGGAGGTGGGGGGGATACCACCGAATCGGCGCCGCTGCCGTTGCGAATCCAAGCGCCGCTTTTGAGTTGGGGCTCACACAAAGTCCCTGCCCCGGTCGAGAGTTGAATTTTGTTGATTTTATTTGTTTTTGTTTCTTCAAAGCCAGGATTAAGCTCTACACACCGCGATTATGCGCTACAGCGCAAATAGAGTGAATCGCTGAGCAAAGCGATAACCAATGACTGATTAGTCCGGGGTTAGTCTTACTGCAGGAATACCAAAAAGTGTTGCCCAGGGCAATTAGTGCAAACAAAATCTCTAGAATTCAGTAAATGGCTTAAGTCTGCATTAGATCAGTATATATGGGAATTCCATTCCTGAGATTGAGAAAGGTATAAGGTAGGACCTAGCTCTGACCTGCCCGCATGGACCGCTGGCCCACAATGGTCTACTCTTGTCATGCGCTCGTCAAAATATCAAAGAACCATGAGTTATCCAAACCCCTAGAAGTTTTTTCTGCAGCTTAGAATTATATAATCACTCCATGAGAAATATGTTAGAACCATTTGGGAATTTCAAGCACGATTCGGTTAAAAGTGATGCGCATTTTCCTTTAAGCACTTTTGGGAGCCAAATGTGCTTTTCTAGACTAGAATATCTCCTCAAGGGTGTTTCTCACTCAAGGAAGAAACACTTTTTCAACAGCTGAGCGCTATGTTTTTGGTTCCAAGTAACTTTTTATACCCGTGTCTCCGAGGTTTGTTTCATTGAATTGCAATTTTATCATGAAAGACAGTATCAAAGTTCTGTTTTATCTCCGTGAATGCAGAATCCGGTTGCTTCCAGCATGAGGTAGACCAGACAAGACAGCTTATGAACTGTAATTCAGTGATCTCTTGGTGTTCAACTAGCCAGGACATTGCTCATATTGGTTGCAGTTCTGAAAATGGTTTTAGTTGCTCATAAAATATTTTATGTCGATTCCGGTTCAGTTTGATGCTTATCGTACAAACTCAAGTCCTTAATGAACACAAATACTCTCTAGGAAATGGGAAGTCATTAAGAGTCCTTTCTTCACTCTCTCTCTCTCTGTCGCTGTCGCTGCAGGGCATCCCTCTGGGTCGTGGTGCTGGGGCTCCTCTTCTCTGTTGTTTTGGCCGAAATGAAATGCAGCCAACATGGTCATGTCCACTTTGTTTGCTTCCAAATGACAGCTGATTGCTTTGCTTCGGTTTCGGTTTCGGTTGCTCCGCGTTCTCAGGTTCTGTGTAAGGCCGGCGCCTTTAATTGGCATTTGAATGATGTGCACACGCTGTTCCGCCGGCGAGGCCTGCTTATCACTTGGGCTTAACCTCTGGGCTCGTAGCTCGCGTCTTATCAAACTTGTCGATCGGCTGTTGTGGCTCTGCTGCGGCTGTGGCTCTCTGGCTTATCTGATGCTCGTTTTGGATAAACGCATCATTATTACTGTCGCCGCGACGACCAGCACCAAAAACACACACACACACACACACACACACACAGCACAGAAGGGTTAACCGGACGGACGCACGGACGGACGGACGGAACAGTCGGTGGTCGAATGCGTGTTCTGGTTCTTTGGGCCTGTTCCTTTGCTGTTGTTGTTCGGTTGTCATTATCAAGCGATCTCAATCGCTGCTAATTAATTTCTAGGGTATTTAAGTTAATTTACATGCAACAACAACAACATGCACCCGCGCAACCAGCTGCCCTGCCGCTGCTTACGCATTCTGCTCCGCGTAGGCGTCGACGTTCAATTTTCGTTAATTAAAGCAAATGTCTCTGTGAATCGTCGGTCGTCGTCGTTGAGGGCGCAAAAGCGCAAAGTGGCGGAAAAACGTTGCATTTGCTTTTAGCATTAAGAACGGTTGGCGTTGGACATTTTGATTTCCGTGTCATTAAACAGGAGTAGCAAATGACTCAACTGGACGCCAAATGAAATTATGGGCCACTACAAAAAGGGATGCGGGAAAATGTAGTCATATTTTGCACCAGGGCAAATGTTACACTTATTCTGTATGTGTTAGAAATGTGGCTAATTGGGAACATAGAAGATAGAGATAGATGGTATGGTGACCCCCACGTCTTAGACACCTTATAAAACAAATGGAATCGATTAAAGAACTCCAAGAACTCTGGAAGAAGAAACTAAGAACATTGCACTGAATATTTGAGTCTGTTATAGATTGTAGCCACCTTTTTTCAAATGGTGACCCCGACGTCTTGGCATTAAAAACATTGGAAATTCAAGATAAACTGTTAAGGGACGAAATGGAATCGATTAAAAAACTCCAAAAATTCTACAAAACGAACATTTCGTAGAAGGTTTGAGTTTGTTATGTATTTTAGCCACTTTTTGTAAATGGTGACCCCGACGTGCTGGTAACTAATATATATGAAATTCAAGATAAACTGTTCAAATATATAACTAAGAAACTAGGAGAAAATCCGGGAATATAAAGACTACAGAGGCTCAGAGTCTTTACATTGAAAGTTTCTATAAGGTGACCCCGACGTGTAAGCTATAAAAACAAAGAATTGGAATCGTTTCCTGTCAGAAACTTTCGACTGAAAGCATTTCGGCACGAACCCAAACAGTTAGCATACTCTCAGGAGCTCAAATGGTTCAAAATCAAGTCTCTGTCACGGTCACCATAACAGTAAATTTAAGAAAAATTGAATGATACACTCTCTGCTTCATACATCCTAAGGTACAGCTTGATATTATACAAGTTGCGACCAGCTTAGCTTACCAAAAAAAGTGGCTTTAGCTGCCAATTCCCCCATAATGAGTCATTTGTCTGTGTTCGCAGCATTTGAAGTGTGACCCAGAGTCATAGCACACATGGCCGTTGCTTGTCCCAAAGTAGAAAAAATTTACTGGCCCATTTCATTTGCAACGTGGCATCACTACAAAGCGCCCCACGCTAATTGCGGCAATTAAGTGAACAAAAATCTAACGACAAAAATTCGCATTGGTATGCTCGCTGACTCAGAGAGCCCACCACATACCTCCATACCTCCGTACCTCCATGCCTATGTGTGCATGCCCCTGCCCCGTGCCCCATGGCCAGTGCCTTCGGCCTGTGCTACCTTTTGTTGTGCCGGAATTTCGGCGTTAAATGCTCTGCGCCCAGTTGCGTTTTGGGCTTTTGAAGTTTAATAGTGCCGAGCGGAGAATCTGGCATACTCAGTAAAAGAGGCAAATGACATGCAGCAAATCACAAAACAACAAAAAAACAGCAGCGGACCAAAAAAAAAAGAATACTAAAAACCGTTGGCGTTCTGACAAGATGTCACAAACATTTGGAGCCACTGAGTTTGGGCTGGCTACGAAGATTCGATACTCTATTTGTCCTATTTAATATAATAGTTTTATCTGGCATCAAGCCTTTAGTGAGAATTCATGCATTAAGAACTTAAAGGTCTTTAGTTTCCATTCCCTAGCCTCATTTTTGAAGCTCTGCTTTTACTCACTTGAATATCCTTT
Organism: Lordiphosa fenestrarum; assembly: GCA_035044985.1. Lineage (NCBI taxonomy): Eukaryota > Metazoa > Arthropoda > Insecta > Diptera > Drosophilidae > Lordiphosa > Lordiphosa fenestrarum. The sequence continues at coordinate 1,415,772 of JAWNNO010000297.1, read as the reverse complement.
TCTTATTTTGATGTTTATTTCGGAGATTGCTATTTCCACTTAGCTTATCTTCTCGTTCTATTCTGCTTCTTCTTAGAACCATATCACTTGTCTACGGGTTTACTCATTAACTTCTCTACTCGTTAGCTCGCACACTCCTCTACTCGTTTACTCATCTTTTAACTTCTCTACTCGTCTCTTTTACATTGTCTACTTAAATACTTGACTAATTGACAATAACTATGTATGCACTTGTCTTTTGGGTCTTGTCTATTCGTTAACTCATCCACTCGTTGACTTTTCTACTCATCCACTTGACTACTTGTACACTCGTCCTTTCGTCTATTTACTTGTTCTCTTATCTATTCGTAGACTCATCTTTTTGTGGACCCATCTACTCATCTTTTCATCTACTTGTGCACTCGTCTTCTCTTCCACTCATACTTTCGTCTATTTACTCGTTGACTCGTCTATTCGAATACTCAGCTTTTCGTTAACGTATCTACCAATCTTTTCATGTTCGTCTTCTCGTCCACTGGATTATTTCTCGTCGTTTAGTCGGCCTCTCATATAATCGGTGACTCTTCTACTCGCCCGCTCATAGAAAATAGTCTATTCGTTGACTCAATTACTCGTCCTTTCATCTACTTTTTGAATCTTCTTTTGTCTACTCGTTTATTCCTTCGTTGGTTAATAGACTACTCTTCTAGTCGTTGACCTATCTACTCGCTGTTTCATATACTCGCTCTTTCATCTACGAATCGTCATCTCTTCCACTCGACTGTTCCTGCTCAGTTCTTTCACTTCACTCGCTGAATCTTCTCGTTGACTCTTTTACTCGTCCTTTGAAGTACTTTTCTGCTAATCTTCTACTTACAATTCCAGCAATTGACAATTACTCGTTTACTCTGTTCTGCTCTGCTCTTGTTTCTTCTCCTTTTCTCTACTTTTACCACTTTCATTTGCTGGAACATTTCGCCGTCTTCTGCTTCGTCTGCTTATATTTTGTCCACTCTCCTCCTGCTACTTCACCCACTCCTCTTCCCTTCTACTTCCTTTCCCACCTCAGCTGCAATCGCACCAACATCTTAACCAAGTGTCCCATGCCCTTCCATTTGATGTTAGTGCACAAAACCATTTGATAGACGCCAGCGTGGATGTCACAAAACTGGCCCGGCCCGACCCGGCCTGGTCCTGTCTCCACGGCAGCCTCCTGCCTGTTGTCTACTCCTACACTTCTGCTTATCTGTTGCCGGCAGGAAATTTGCGCCGCTTTTGATATGATCGCCGCCGCCGACGATGACGATGACGTCGCTGAGATTTTTGATGGAACAATATTTTTGCTTGTCTGTCGTTTTGTCGCGTCGCCTTCGCGGTGGGGGCGGTGGCGCTGGAGGGGGCGCCAATTGGAACACTTTGCTGGCTTTGGCCTGGGGTTTTTCGGTCCGCGGCTTCTTCCTGCCGATGACGCCGCGTTGACAAGGCGATGACAGATTTCTGCGAATTGTTCGCATTAGGCTTTGAACTCGCGCGCGCGTTTTGTTTTTGCAAGTGGCTGGCGCTGAGGCTGAGGCTGTGGCCGCGGCTGAAGCTGCCTGAACGGCGCTACTGTTCTCGCTGAAGCGCACAGGCGCTCCCCTTTGATGGGTCCCCATAACGGTTTAAGAGATGCGATGTCGATTTCCCTGGAATTGCTAATAGAATCACGGTCCTGCCCTCCCCGCTGGTAACATGCAAAGTTGACTTTTATCAAAGGGTTGACTTTGTCTAAGCGCCGGGTCGTTGTTTGGGGGCTTCTGTTGAATGGCTGACTGCCTGCCTGCCTGTGCCCCCGCACCACACCGGCCACCTGATGGAGGCGACACGTAGCTCATTTAGCCAAGCGCCTGTTGGCGGCGCCTATGGGAAAATGTTATACGCGCCTCCTGGCCAAATAGATTTCTGACAACAGATTTGGGACTGACCATTTGGGGCTGGGCAGGGGGGGGGAGCCGGTGAGTGCAGTCAATGCGTGTGAAAATGTTTGTGGAGAAAGAATGCATGATAGTGGGCAGGAGTGTGAGGCGAGCCCCATTCAAATCTAGACCAAACTTAGAACTAGAACTTAGGGAAACCTTTGCTTGACCTTAGACAGACCTTAGCTGGACCTTAACTAGACTTAAGATCTATCTTAACTACCTTAAGCTTAATCTTGCATAATCTTAGCTAGATTATAACTAGACCTTGGCTTGACCCAAGCTAGACCTTTGCACGATCTTACCTAGACCTTGGCTTGACCTCAGAGAGATCAAACTTTGCTAGACCCTAGGTAGTCCTTAGCTAAGCCCTAGCTATACTTTTGCTAGACGTTAACTTGACTTTAGCTTGAACTTAGCTAGACCCTAGCTAGACCTTTGGGTGGCTTTTGATAGACCTTTGCCCGATCCTAGCTAACCTTAGCTAGACTATTACTTAACCTTAACTACACCTTAGCTAGACCTTTGCTTGACCTTGCACAGACCTTAGTTAGACCCTAGCTATACTTTTGCTAGACGTTAACTTGACTTAAGCTTCAACTTAGCTAGTCTCTAGCTAGACCTTTGCTTGACTTTTAATAGATCTTTGCCTAGACTTAAGCTAGACCTTAGCTCGATCTAAGCTTACTTTAGCTACACCCTTACTTAACCTTAGTTAGACCTTAGCTTGACCTGGCTGAACCTCAGATAGACCATAGCTCGATCTTGGCTACACTTAGCTGGACCGTAGCTAGAGCTTTACTAAGCAATAGGTAGTTTTTAGCTAAACCCTAGCTAGACCTTTGCTTGACTTTTAATAGACCTTTGCCTAGACTTCAGCTAGACTTTAGCTCGATCTAAGCTAACCTTAGCTACACCATTACTTAACCTTAGCTTGACCTTAGATATTCCTTAGCTCGATCTTACCTGGACCTTAGCTGAACCTCAGATAGACCATAGCTCGATATTGGCTACTCTTAGCTAGACCGTAGCTAGAGCTTTACTAGACAATAGGTAGTTTTTAGCTAAACCCTAGCTAGACTTAAGCTAGACCTTAGCCTGATTTAAGCTAACCTTAGCTAGACTATTACTTAACCTTAGCTATACCTTAACTAGACCTTAGCTAGACCTGAGCCAGACCTTAGCTAGAGGTTAGCTTGACCTCAGCTAGACCTTAGTCATGAATATCATTTGCAAGACCTTAGATAGGCCTTAGCTTGATTTTAAGTACCATTAGCCTTACCTTAGCTAGACTTTTATTTGACCTTAGCTATACTAAGGTAAGGCAAGGCCTTAGGTAGACCTTGGCTAGATCTCAGCTCGATCTTAGCGTAAGTTACGACTTGACCCTAGCTAAGCCTCAGCTGACCTTAGCTTGACCCTAACATATCCTTAGCTAGACCTTAGCTAGACCTGAGCTAGAGCTAATGTAGATCTTCAAAAACCTCAGCCGCTCTCAACCTAACCAAGCTTCCCCCAAGGACTCTGCTGCAAGGTCTCAATGGGCCACAGTATGCCCAGCGTTCGCCTTAACCTGATATGATCCTCACCCCTCTTTCTCTCACACCCACCGAGGACTGCACTTGTTCTGCCTCCCCTTGCCACTTTGGCCGCTGACTTCATAAACTCTTAAGAATGGCCAAGATAGAATCGCGATGCCGGCCCACTGATAGATGAGTTGCTGGAGTTGCTCCTGGGGCTAGCATTTGTGGCTAATGTTCATGTGGTGGCACGACGATAAGATGTGTGCATGATAAGATCAAGCGTCGTGTTGTGTGTGCGAGTGTGTGTGCGTGTGTGTAGGTAGGAGGCACTGCCTCATTAGACTCATGCTCAGCCCATTGTTTGGGTGCAACATTGTCAAAATATTTGGCCGGGTGGGTGGAATGGTGACGCAGCTCGATAGCCATCTAACGTCGCCCCCACCCCCGCCAACGCTGGCCGGCAATTCCTCTCAAGTGCACACGCGTCCCAATGGCCAAATGACAAAAGATGCCGCCGCCAAAGCCATTGAGATTTAATTGCAGAAGCGGCAGTTGAGCAATAAAATTTATGACCTACAAATAATAGGTCTTGTTTGACTGGCGAAACTGGAGAGAGCGGGCGAGAGAATCGATGGGCTTTGATGGCCGACAACGTTGACAGCGACGATGTGCGTCAATTACGCGTAAAGTGCCCAAACATCGGGCAGGGAGGGAGGGCGGTAGGTGGGCCAAAAACCACACACACACAATTCACAATTCTTGGTCAAAACGAAAAAAACCAGAGGAGAAGCGAATGAGTATCGATTACGATTACCAGATTACAGCTGCAGCTCTCCTGATCCTCATCAGGTACCACAACTACAATTCTCTCGCTTAATGGCCTCAAATGCACCAACGCCATTGTCCTGCACCCCCGCCCCGGGCTCCTTTGTGCGCGCCGTTTCCACACTGCATTTCCCAACTGTTTTTATTGTAATCGATAGGCTTCGCAGTGCAACAATTGAAATCAATGAAACTGAGAAGCAAACATCCAAAACGAGCACACAAATCTCTCAATTAAATCTACTTGACTGCCTTATCCCACAAAACGAAACAGATCCAACCGGCATGGAGATGCAGCCAACAGAAGCCGCCACCGGCAGCTGTGCGAGAAAAACAAAAGGAAAACAGCCCCTGCGAATGCAACTCCTCGGCCAGCAGAAGGAAGCTGAGAAAGAGAGGGAATTAGTTTAATCCAAGCCGAGCTTGGCTTGCTCCATATAACGGCAGGAGGAAGAGGGTTGGTAAAGCTCTGTTAAGCTAGCCAACAACCATTGCTCTTTTCTCCTGCTGCAGGGAAGGATTTCAAATACTTATGCCTCCTCGTCCAAGTGCCCATCAACCTTTTCGGCTCTTAAGCTTTGTCGGCCCCACCTCTTGGGGCTAATAATAATGTTTGATCTAAACGAGAATACAAATCAAACCGTTAGGTGTCACAAATGACCCAAACACGCAACCGAAACCCGAACAAATCACCAAGTCAGTGGACAGACGGACAGACAGACAGACGGTCAGGGAATGGAGAGCGGAAGGAGGGGAAGGCAGACTTCAAGCAGCGTGTGGTAAGCATTTTCAGGGCTTTGGCTGATTAGATGAGATGATGATGATGATGATGCGGATGCCCTCTTCCCCTGGGGTGTTGGCCAAGCGTGCGTGCATTTCATTAGGCGCGGATGAAGCGATGAGTCAAAATCTGAGTAATTGGCTTGCAGTTTTATTTCATGTGTGTGTGTGAGTGTGCGTGTGTGGCTTGGTACTTCTCAACATGAATTGCTCGAACTCCTCCTGTGTCCCCTGTTCCCTGCTCCGTGTTCCAGTGTCCCGTGTCCCGTGCCCAGTGTCCTACCTCCTGTGTCATCTTCATCTGCTTCTTCTAATGTTTACATTGACTTTCCGTGGTGGACTTGGCATTAGGCAGCATGCCATGCGTTACATTTCGCTGACGCTCAGACACATTCATCATGCGTTGAATATGCATGGACGAGGCCTCCAGATCGCGTCGCAACTTGATGCACTTCACACTCAAATCCACATAAGTGTTGTCCACATCATGGGCCGAGCGTGCCGACAGTTTGCTCTCCTCATTCTCATCATCGTTGTCCTCATTATCGGTTTCACCCTCTTCCTTGGCTGGCTTCTCTGGCTGCACCAACTGCAACTGGTCAGCAGTAGCCTCGTTCTCATCATCCGAAGAGCTGCCCAGCAGCGAAGATGCCTCCGAAGGCTCTACATCAAACGGTTTCATATCAATGGTATAACGTCCAGCCGCATTGTGTTTGGCAGTCAAACGCTGCAAGGTTCTCAGGCAATCCTCCAGATCGTCCTCCATTTGTCGGCACATATCGATGGCCCGATCAATATTCTCGTCTTCGGTTGCCATCATGAATTCGGTAGGGGAGCTCTGGAAATTGTTGAAGCGATTGTGAGGCGTGCTGGTTATGGAATGAGAAATGTGGGCAGAGAAATGGACCTGGTTAGAGTGACAGTTGGAGATCGGGTTGCTTTAATGCTACAAATTGTATTCCTTAATTCTAGGAAATACTTTTACAGTTGTTTTTGTGGTTCCTCCCTTGCCTTGTGGTGGTTGTTGTTATTTGACAAGTGATTTTTTTCTGCTGCTTTGCAAGGACGGAAAGTTCGAGAGAACCTTATTCCGCTTTTACTTTAGAATGTCTTGGCATCAACTTGGGAAGTTTATGGTATTATAAAAAGATTTCTATATAGAAATATCTGGCATCTCCAAGGTGTAAACTTAACCTTGACTAAAATGAATACAAACAAGAAAGAAAGTCGGTCAAGCCCGACTATAACATACTCTGTACCAAGAAATTTAGTCTTTTGATCATAACTCGAAAACCGTTCATCCGATCTTCTTCATTCCTTTGGCGGATCTATAAGTTATTCTAATAACTAAATATGTCCAGAAGGAACAAGCCATCTATCTTCAAAACTGTGGGAGATATGACGTTTTTTCTAAATTGCGGGGGCGGGAGGGGGCGTGGCCAAAATTGAAAATAAACTTGATCTGCCTGCAGAGATAAGAAGCATATGTCCCATAAACGTCAAACCTCTATCTCTTACCATCTCTGAGATCTGTGCGTTCATACGGACAGACGGACAGACGGACATGGCTATATCGACTCGGCTGTTGATGCTGATCAAGAATATATATACTTTATGGGGTCGGAGATGCTTCCTTCTGGATGTTACATACTTTTGCACAAACTTATAATACTCTATGTACCTACGATACAGAGTATAAAAATTGCTTATTCTGAAGCATTTTGATCATTTGGAAGTGATTTTCTAAGGTGTCAACCTAACCTTAACTTAAATATATAGGGAAAATTGCAAATTTTGAAATATATTTTATTATTTGTTTGTGTAATCTAACCAAATCTAGAAATACAAAAGCAACCGCCTTGAAGTTGAAACAATTTGTATTATTTGATGATGTTTTTCTTAAATACATCTAAAATAAATACCGGAAATTGTTCAATCTGAACCATTTTTATCATTTGGACGTGTTTTTCTATGGTACAATCTATCCCTTTTCTAAAGCAAATAACGAAAATTGTTAAATTTGAAACATTTTTATCATTTGGACGTGTTTTTCTATGGTACAATCTAACCCTTTTCTAAAGCAAATACCGAAAATTGTTCAATTTGAAACATTTTTATCATTTGGACGTGTTTTTCTATGGTGTAATCTAACCCTCATCCAAAATAAATACAGAAATTGGTTAAATTTGAACCATTTTTATCATTTGGACGTGTTTTTCTACGATATAAACTTAACCACATCCAAAATAAATTCAGAAAATGGTTAAATTTGAACCATTTTTATCATTTGGACGTGTTTTTCTATGGTGTAATCTAACCCTTATCTAAGATAAATACAGAAATTGGTTAAATTTGAACCATTTTTATTATTTGGACGTGTTTTTCTATGGTGTAATCTAACCCTTATCTAATATAAATACAGAAATTGGTTAAATTTGAACCATTTTTATTATTTGGACGTGTTTTTCTACGATATAAACTTAACCACATCCAAAATAAATTCAGAAAATTGTTAAATTTGAAACATTTTTATCATTTGGACGTGTTTTTCTATGTTGTAATCTAACCCTCATCCAAAATAAATACAGAAATTGGTTAAATTTGAACCATTTTTATCATTTGGACGTGTTTTCCTATGGTGTAATCTAACCCTTATCTAAGATAAATACAGATAATTGTTAAATTTTAACCATTCTAAGCTTCTTTCCATATTACAGTGGCAAATATGACGTTTTTTCTATAATTTGCAAAGAAACAGTGGGCGTGGCATATTTGAAAAGGAACTTAATCTGCCCTTGAGCATAAAAAGTCGACATCCCATACATTTCGTGCCTCTAAAATCAACATTTTTGATGTTTTGAAACAATTTTTATCACTTGGACGTGTTGCTCAGTGGAAAAAAGTGAAAGAAATTATAAATTGAACTTAGGTTTAAGTGATGTTTGACCCAGACATCTCTAGAGATTTGCGTATAAGCGTTTTCATTTCAACTAACAACTACTTGGCCTTGTATGTGAAGTGTCTCCGGAATGGTAGGCTGCTAGATGAGGTGACAAAAGTTAAGAGATTCGAAAACGACTACTCAAGGCGGCCAAGTAGAATTTGAGTATTTCAAGATTTCCAAATGTAAAATCCATTGGGGCCTGCCGAGTGGGTGGTCCCTCCCCCCTATGCCTACCCTATCAAAAGCCATTCACCATTTTGCATAAAGCGACAACATCATGTAAAACTACAACTCTTGTTGTTGTTCTTCTGCTGGTGCTGGTGGTGGTGGTGGTCTTTCATTTTCTCAGGCCCAGGCCATCAAATGAGCGAAAAGAAAAGGCAAAATTTGAAACCAAAGTGGAGGCGACGTCGCCATCGCCATCGCCATCATCATCATCATCATCAGCTGCAGCAGCAGCAGCCGCAGTCGACTTTGTCGTGCATTTACAATTTTCTGCGAATTTCTGGAAATCAGTACGAGAGTCAAACTGGTGGACTGCCACCAATGCATCCCCTTCTAGCTGAGGATCGCCTGTATTTCTCTCCTCTGCAGTTTTTGTTGCTGGTGCTGTTGTTGTTGTTGTTCTCTTCTTTTGAATTTAACTGCCCGCCCGCCATCATCGCTTCGCAATTATAATTAAGTTTAATTGAGTGATTGACGTTTTTAGAGAGTGCGCGGTCACCCACAAATCTACGAGCACAACGGCAACGGAAGAGATTATGAAATCAACAACGACGGCAGGCCCCCTCCCCCCCTCCCTCAACCACCATAATCACAACAAGTCACAAAATGTTGAAACCAACGTTGCCTCACCCCATCCCCCATCCCACCACCCGCCCATCACAATGAAAATGTGGACAGCGTGGGTGGCCAAGCTGGGCAAATGCAAGAGACTCAGCCTCTGGACACTGGGGGCGATTGCACAAATTCTCTAGCAACAGCAACTAGCACAACAACTACAGGCAAATGTTGACAAGTTTTTTGTTGTTTTTCTTTTTTGGGTGGTCCATAAGGAATCTTAGCCAGGAGACCATGAAAGACTCACCTGTAGCCTCGGCTGTAGAATCTTCTCCGGTTTTAAAAAGCTAAAACGCCGCAGTTGGCGGAGTTATTAGCAGTGAAAGATTTGAGAGTGTGAGAGGGAGAGAAAGGAAAGTTTTAAATATATAAGCAACGTTATGTACTGGCATGACGTTACAAGAAACGGAGATGTATTACGAAACTCTGAGAATTTTTGAGAAGACTGTGAAATAATGTAAGTTAATTCTGCATTTTAATATATTCAAAGACCTTTTCTTGATTTGGATTTATTAGCATCGTATGTGATGTGATGTTACGTGACATTATGTGACGTTACGTGACGTATAATATCTTTTTTCGAATTGTATTTATTAGCATTTGAATGTGACGTTGCCTTACATGTCATTACGTGACGTTACGTGACGTTACGTGATGTTAGGTGACTTTACGTGACGCTAAGGGAGCGTTACGTAACGTTACGTGACTTAAATTGCTTAGAATAGGTTAGCTTATCTGACACTTTTCTTTCCTCTCTTCCAGAAAACTTAAAACGTAAACATTTTTCTGTCATTCTGACGTAACGTGACGTTACCTGACGTTAAGTTAGTTAAATTTTCGTTGAAGGGGTTAAACTACAATGCTCTTCTCTTTCCTCTCTTTCAGAAAGCATTCTAAAAAAACATTTTTCTGCTCTTCTCTTTCCTGTCTTCCACAAAACATTTCAAATAAGTAAACACATTTTCCTGTCATCTCAGCAAGCGCTTCGTTTGCAGTTTCTTAAATCATTTGTAAATTGTATAATATATAAAGATGTGTTTTTTGTGGATTTCTCAATGTTCCAAAGCCAATTCAATGGTATTTCCTGTTCGTACCGACCCAGTTAACCCATATTAGCACACAATTTTCTACACAAATCTCTATTTTTCTATGACAGAGACGGCTCAATCATATAATGGAAATAACCAACCCTCTGGGTTAAGTACTTTAAGAGACTCATCGCTGGTACTTTCACCTAAAGAGCTGGCCAAGCATAACGGTACTGAACTGAACTGGATTGGCCTCCCGCTGCACGCTTGTGATCTTTCACACACGGCGACAAGAAACACCCTCCCTCCCTCCATCCCTCTGTCTACTCTCTACTCCCCCACCCGCCCCACACACATTGCATTGTTAGGGATGTGGAGAGGTTCGCATGAATTTCTCCATCCACCATTCCATCATTATGTAAAGAGTCGACGCAACGTGTGGGCGTCAACGTGGAGCGTCTAGTGGAGCGAACGACCAGTCGGTTGACCATTCGAGCGCATTGCGTGGACGTTGTCACATATTTTTACGCTTTTGCGATTTGTAGCAAGAAATTTGTTGTATAAGTATATAATTAGGGGCGGCTTTTGTTGTCCGCTTGGCTTGACAAACTGTTGAGCAAGAAGACAACAACAAAAAAAAATAAGGCAAATAAACCAAATTTGTTTGGGGGGAGAGGAAATTTCGAAATCCAAGTAGACGTTGGTCTTGAATCAAGCTGGTCAAGGAGTAGTAGAGCTTTACTTTCGGTAGCCTTGTTAAGTCACACATTTACCACGCTTAATTCTGGTCCTTCGAGCCGGATTTAAGCATGTAAAAGAGTTTAATATGTTGCTTGGAACATCAAATGTCCATTGTACAGACTGTATTGTAACCTAACTATGGAATTGCTCTTCTGCCGTGCCGTGAATTGCTCTTCCCCACAGAACTAGCTTAGGACTACAGACTAGACTTAGGCGGAAGCATCTGAAGAAAGCTACTGTTTAAAAACACTTTTTAAAGCATTTTTAGAAGACCGGGTACTTTTTGGAGTTTGTTTTGCTACTTAATGATTCGTCAGTCACGGAAAAATGCATACATTTAATGCTTCAACCAAGTTTATTATCGCGGTTCATCAAATTAAGTGAGTAACTTCATTTGATTTCAAAGTTCTTAGCTTAGAAAAATCTTCAAATTGGCTTGTGAATCTCTTTTGAAACAGTTTTACAAACTGAAGACGGTATAAAACTGCTTGGAAAGTCAGAAGTCATTTTACTTGAGTCTTAGATGGGAGTTGTAAACCACTAGATCTCATATTTTGGCAACACAGCACTTGATAGGCTTGAAAAGTTTGCTTGATTAATAATTACTTTCATTCTCTGGGGTGTTTTTCTCACCCTAATGATTCGTTAGTCACGGTAAAAGTTTCATTTCTTGCTTTTTGAGCCCTACATTGACTGAATGCAATTGCAGTGCATACAGCTTCACAAGAAATGAAAGCCATCTTTTGGATTATAGCCTCTAAAAATGCATTATGATGTAAAACCCATCCATAGACTAGGACTTCATTCAAATATTTCATTCCCGTTTCCCTATTGCTACAGTTTGACAGCCACTGTGGCATTATTAGCCCGGTCCGAGATCATAATAAACCTGTTCGTTTAGGCTTGTTAAAGGCCATCGTCATCGTCATCATCTCGTCCATACCCCAAACCCAAGCCCAAAATCGAAAAACAACAACAACCTCTTTGCCGCCGTCATAATCAAAAACTTCACTTCAACTCATAAGCGGGCGGACGCGAAGCTCCTCCGTTGCCGACCCGACCCTGGAGCGTGTTGTGTGGCAGTGCCTGATCTTCGTCTGGATGTTGTTGTTGTGCTTGTCGTTAAAGTCGTTATTATTATTTGTGGCTCTTTAAGTGGCTCATTCGCTAACTGCACGATGACGAGGAACGACGCTGGCGATATTCGTGTGCCTAAAGATGGAGTTGGAGTTGCGGCTCCGGCTGGCGTCGCCGCTGACAGCGACGGTGGTCCACTTGGCGCTCTCGTGAATTGATTCATAAAATATTATATCATTTTTTTTGTTTTTGTTTTTTTTTTGGTGGGTTCTCTCTCAGTTTGGGTTTGTAATTAGCGTGCATGTTTACCCGAATAATTTCACTTGATGGCGCTCGTTGAAGAAGTTATTATCGGGCTTCTTTTTTTTTCTTCGCTTTTGGGCAACGTCCGCCAATTAACTGACCGGCCAGTGTCCGAAATCTTTTGGGGGCAACTGTAACGGAAGGAAGTTGAGCCACAAGGCAAATAAATCAGCGACTCGGTTGACTCTTAATTGACATACACATAGACCACCATGATGGCACGAACGTTTTTCCACCGAACTGTCGCCAATTGATGAAGGGTTTGGCAAAGGGTCACGTCTGTGTGTGGATCTTTTGGGCTTGACAGCAGCTCATAAACTTGGAAGAGCAGGCACAGGATCAGTCAATTGATTAAGAGATGAGTTGAAAAGTTTGAACATAAATTGAATGAATTAGGTTGGCAGGGAAAACTGAACGAGGGAGAAAGGGAGCAGCCATGTTTCTATACATAAGAACTAAAGAACTTCTACCTGACCAAAGAATCATTAGTGAACTCTTACTTTGAGAACAATTCAACAAAAAGCATCAAGCTAGCAGCTTTAAAATGTAACAAGCACGGTCGCCAAAGTATTTAGGGACTGTACCACTGCTAATTAAGCTCATTGCTTACACATTCTTAAGTAGCACGGTCGCCAGTTCTTGCAAACGAGTTGTTTTCAACTTAAACTGAAATAAAACATTCACGCTTAGGGCCTGGCTAACTATTTGAGGTCATAGCTCAAATATTCTTAAGTATCACGGTCGCCAATTTTACGAAAAATGCTGAATTTAACTTAAACTAAGCTGCGAGTGGGTCGTTTGGTTAGTGAATCAGTCAATATACTCAATGAACAAACCTTTTACCCTAAGTGGCAGTCTTAAAACACAAAACTAGATAATCTAAAGGATAATTTGAACAAAAATCACCTGAATGAACCCTTTTCGAGCCCTTTTGTTGATTAAAAAGGTGTTAGTATCATTAGCAATTCAAAGAAGACTCGAAATGACTCAAGCGCTTTGCACAAAATGTGATTCCTTTATAAACGACTCAAAAATGACTCACAAATGACTCGAAAATGAGTCAAAACTGACCAGAAGAACGGGCTAAAATCGAATCTTTCAGAAGATTCTCGGCTGGGATACCATTTTCTACATCATTTATAATCATAAAGCGAGCACATTTATGACTTGATAGTTTAATCAGACGAAGGACTCGAAAAAGGCTATAATGTGATGAAAAGAATTCACAAAATCTCAGCAACCACTTCTTCTCCTGCTCATAGACATAAGTGCGCTCCATTTCTAATCATAAATGATACTGTTGTTGGGAGGATATGGTAGCCTAGCTCCTCTTATTGAAGAGTCGTCTTAAAACCGTTCTTCTTAATAGTTTCGACTCATTTGCGAGTCTTTTTCGAGTCGTATTTCAACAAAACATATTTTAAGCATACGCATGAATCATTATACCCTTGCAAGAGTATTATAATATAATTTTGCCCAGAAGTTTGCAACGCATAGAAATATTCATTTCCGACCCCATAAACTATATATATTCTTGATCAGGGTGACGAGCTGAGTCGATTGAGCTTTGTCCGTCCGTCTGTCCGTCTGTTTGACTGTTTCTACGCGAACTAGTCTCTCAGTTTTAAAGCTATTGAGCTGAAATTTTGCACAGAGTCTTCTTTTTGCTGCACACTACTAATATGTCGGAACCGACCGGATCGGCTGACTATATCTCATAGCTCCCATAGGAGCAATCGGTCGGAAAACTAGTTTTAGTATGAAAAACTTTTTTCTTTTCAATGGAATCGTCTCCAAACTTTGTAATCGTAGGTTTTATAGGTTTTTTTTATAATCCTACCAATTTTTTTGAAAATCGGACAACTATATGGTATAGCTGCCATACAAAAGATAGGTCTGAAAAACAGTCTTAGTTAGAAAAACTTTTTGGTTTTTAATGGTAGCATCGTGAAAATTTGTATTTGTCTGTTTCTCATGCTTTTACATAATTCTACAAGTTTTTGTCCGAATCGGATGACCATATCATATAGCTCCCATACTAACGATCGGTCGGAAAATGGGAAAAAGTATTTTTTTAAAATATTTAAGCGAGCACTTGCAAGGGTATAAAAACTTCGGCACAGACGAAGTTAGCTTAGCTTTCTCGTTTTTAAGTTATTGTTGAATCGCACATGATAGTTATCTCTCTTAATCCTGAAATCTACAGCTTAACCATTAGAGATGTTTAATTCTAAGAGCCTGATTCGGGTTGAGCGTGAAAAACTTGAGCCATTTGAGCTCCTGTGATTGCCGGTACATCGCCACACAGGAATATTCGATAGCGATATATCGTATTCTGGGACAAAAATAACGTTATTTCGATAAATCGATACTATTACTCTTAAAATGAAACATATTTCAATGTTAGGCATACGAAAAGCAGTTTCAAAAATATACGATATTCGATATATCGCCACCAAAAACCATTTCGATAACGATACAACGTATTCTTGGACAAACATATAGATATATCGATATGTTACCTACCTTGAAGTGTCATCGTTAGTCGATTCGACTATTGATCTTTCACTGTAAGGCATATATGCCAGAGTTTTCAAATGGAACTCCTAAGCTTTTGGGTGCTCTTCAAGAAGAAGCGTGGCTGAAGCGCTTCTTTCAGGCTAGAAAATTACATGAAATCTCTTTATTAATCTGATTATTGTTCTTATGCATTTTGGTAAGCTTTAAGCCTTAAATTGGCTGCGTCAAGTGCTCCGCCAAAGCATTGACCTCCTTCACACACACACCCACACACTCGGTGTAATGGCCGTATGGTACGGTCTGAGAATTGCAACCCCTTTTCATATAATATTTTTTGTGGAATTGTTTGTTGTGCGAGTAGATTTTCTTGGTTGGACCCGCCTCGACGGCTTGTGATTTCCTGCAAAAAGTGCCTGCTGAACCGGGGTCTGGGGGTCTAAGTGGCCTAATTAGCAGCCGTGCGGCGATCAACACCACTTCTTCAGTTGCACTGCACTTACCCACACACTCGCACACTCGCACACACACACACTCAGCCATTCATTCGCCCATTCGCCCATTCTCGTGTGTGTGTGTGTGTGTGTTTGCACAAAAGTATTTTGCATATTATTTCACGCCATTGTAACGCTTTCAACGCAAAAAGAGAAGAAAAAAATGGAAAAAAACTACCAACAATGAGGCGACTGAGTGCCATAAAAACTCTGTCGCCAGAGTCAGGGTTTGGCGTTGCTGCCAGCACTTTGGGCGGTAAAATTCGCTCTACACAGAGCAATGGCGTCGTTCCATAGTTTACAGCGCGATGTGTGTGTGCGTGTGTGTGTGTGTGTGTGTGTATTTTGCATGGCTTCCGTTTGGGTTGACGTTGTCGTTGCCATGATTTGTGGCCTTCCCTCCACGTTTCTTTGCTACTCCTCCCGGCCAAGGTGTTTGCCCCCTTAACCAAAATGGCCTTATGCAGTTCCCATTTTTTGGCATGTGACATGTGCCCCCCCCCCCCCCCCCCCCCCCCAGCCCAAACCCATCCCAAGCCATACTCCCCTGCAATAAGCTTAATTAAGCATCTGCTCTTACCCCCAAAAACACAATACTTATTGGCTCCCCCCCCCCCCCCCCCCTTAATGAATGAAACTCAAGCACACAGGATATGCGGCCCTTTTGATCGACCAAAACTTCTATATTTATGCATGTTTTTGTTGTTTTTTTTTGTGTGTTTCTTTGGACAAAACTTAGACAACAAACGAAAGATCAGAGAAACTCAACCGACGCAGGTTTTCAACTCCTTTTCTTCTGCTTCTTGTTGGGTAACCTGAGATGACTGAAAGGATATACGCGAACAGATTCATTCAACAGCAGCAAACAGCAGGATGGCCCACTGTCAGCCTGTTGGAGTCAAAGTGAGAGGGACTAATGAGTAGATCGAGGATCGAGGTCCGGTGGGAAAATGTGAAGATTACAAAAGGGGGTTTCGCCTCATTTCTGGCCCTTTTCCACCTTTTTATGGTCCTACAAGAAAGAAAGTCGGTCAAGCCCGACTATAACATACTCTGTACCAAGAAAATTTGTCTTTTGATCATAACTCGAAAACCGTTCATCCGATCTTCTTCATTTCTTTGGCGGATCGGAACAAGACATCTATCTTCAAAACTGTGGGAGATATGACGTTTTTTCTAAATTGCGGGGGCGGGAGGGGGCGTGGCCAAAATTGAAAATAAACTTGATCTGCCTGCAGACATAAGAAGCATATGTCCCATACATGTCAAACCTCTATCTCTTACCATCTCTGAGATCTGTGCGTTCATACGGACAGACAGGCAGACAGACGGACGGACAGACAGACGGACATGGCTATATCGACTCGGCTGTTGATGCTGATCAAGAATATATATACATTATAGGGTCGGAGATGCTTCCTTCTGCCTGTTACATACTTTTGCACAAACTTATAATACTCTGTGTACCTACGGTACAGAGTATAAAAACCGTCTAAGTCGGTTCTAGGCGTTAGGCGAATTACCGGAATTAAGCTTACATATAGGACCCGCTCTTTTCCATTACCTGTTTCTCTCCGCTCAAGTTGAATGTGTAGAGTTCCAGTTGCGAAATGATGTATCAGAGATGGTTAACCTTGGTAAACCTGTCAACGATGAGCTCGATCTCAAGACTCACCTTTGCACCTTTAGATCCTCTTTCATTCTTCTGTAAGCTGACCTTACATAGCAGTTTAAAGCACCAAGGAATTGCTTCTAGCTCGTAGTTTTCCAAAGCCAGCTCTCGCTCTTAGTGCTTTATTCTGAGCGCGAGCTGTAGCTTTTGAACCGAGAGCCGTTTTGCTAGCTCCCGACTGGCAGCTCAGAGGCGAGAGCCTCTCATTTGCTGCTTCCGGCTCTCAAGCTCTCACTCTG
The DNA here is from genome assembly GCA_035044985.1 of Lordiphosa fenestrarum. Classification (NCBI taxonomy): domain Eukaryota; kingdom Metazoa; phylum Arthropoda; class Insecta; order Diptera; family Drosophilidae; genus Lordiphosa; species Lordiphosa fenestrarum. Next base: position 1,398,858 of record JAWNNO010000297.1, on the reverse strand, counting down.
AAGCCACAGCTCTCTGCTCAAGGCTAGGAGCTAAGAGTGAAAAGGAGAGAGAAACGACTCCCAAACTTAGGCTCTTAGGCTTCTACTATCAAGCTGCAGTTCTCACGCTACGCCTTTCAAGCTCCGGCTCTGTGCTCAAGGCTATTAGCTGAGAGTCAAAAGTTGAGAGAGTTTCCTTACTGTTCCCGGCTCTGACTATTAAGCTCCAGCTCTCAAGCTACAATTCTCAAGCTCCAGCTGTCTGCTCAAGGCCAAAAGCTGAGAGCGAACGACTCTCAAGCTCACTAGGCCAAAAATTAAGAGTCAAAAGTTAAGAACCGGCTACCAGGCTCTGGCTCCTACGGTTCCACCATTCTCAGCTTCAGCTCTAACGTCACGACGCTTAAGCTCCGGTTCTCTGCTTAAGACCTAGAGCTTAGATTCAAAAGGTGAAACACGTTTGCTGTACGCGGCTGTTAGGCTAAGGGAGCCGGGAGCCAAACGTCAAGAGCTTTGAGCCCTTTGAAATTTGTAAATTTGCCCTGAGTTGAGTCTAAGCTTGATTCCTGGCAACAGATCTCGTCTCGCAGCTCTAGGTTTTGAGCTGAGCCACAGGTTTTGGCTCACGTGCTTTGTCTACTCAGCTCAGAGATAAAAGCTGCAAATCTCAGCTCTTAACTCTCAGCTCCAGCTACCGAATTCGAAATGTAGCTCCAAGCTTAGAGACTAGAGCTTTCATTAAAGAGCTCCAACTCGGAGCTCAGAGCCGAGAGCCCATCGAACAGTAGAGTGCTTAGATATGCCCTCATCAAAAGACACTACAACGTTTCGTTTTAGAAGCTCTTCTCCCACCGCTAATGAGCTCAGCCAACTTTGGGGAAATCCTTTACAATGATATTAAGAGAAAATGTAGGATTTCGATTCGCGTGCGTGAGTGCGTGCGTGTGTGCCAAGTACAGTTGTGTCTGAAGTGGGCCTACCGCTGATGCGGTCGGGTGCCTCAATTAGTGGCACTCCATAAGCGCAAGCGCAGGGGACCACCTCCCCACGCTGCTCTGCCGCTGCTCAGGACCGCGATTTCTGGGGATTGGGCGAATCAAAGCAAAGTGTGCAAGTGTATGCCATTTTAGCTCAGAGTCACACACTTTGTGTGTGAATGACATGGCACAGCTAGCGGCAGCTCGAAGACAACGCCGACATATGCACAAAAGCCGCAGTGAGACAACAGCAGGAACAACAACGACAACAACGACACATGGAGGCGGCTTTGTCAGCGTGGCTGCTGTGACTCTGTGACAGTCCTAGAGCGAGACAAGTGGCTCTCGGGCCTGGGTGAGTTGTGGGTCGGTCGGTGCAACTGGCGAACTGGCAAACTGCAACTGGCATGCAAATTACTGTCGAGCATGCTCATCTAAATTAGCTACGGGGGCAACGGGAGCAACGGGAGCCGCTAGCTGGGGACCGACAACGGTGGCATATGCATAATTATTTTTATTATTATTTTCTATGGTTTGCCCTCGCCATCGCCATCGCCATCGCTATCGTCGTCGTCGTCGACTGGCACAGATTGCAACTCCAGCGCCTACCATGCCGCACAGTGACGCGTGCTGGTGCAAAAACGTTAGGTTGTTGCTCTTTTTCATTGATTCTGGCTTAGAGACGCTGGTTCAGTGACACTTTTATTTGGTTACTACTGTTTAGTCACTGTCAGAAAGTGTTGTTGGCTCAGTGATTCTTATTTGATATTTCTTGTTAGGTGACTCTGATTCAGTGACTATTGCTAGGTGTTTGTTATAGTGACTCCTGTTCAGTGAATTGTCTTAAGTGACTCTCCATTATGCATATTCAGAGAGTCTTGTTCAGTAGCTCTTGTGACTCTGGCTTAATGACGCTTGTTCAGTGACTTTTATTCAGTGGAGATTGTTCAGTGACTTTGTTTATTGACTATTCTTTAGTGACTCGATCTCAGTTACAATTATTCAATGACTTTTATACAGTAGCTCTTGTTGAGTAACCATTTTAAGTAACTCTTGTTCTATGACTCTTGCTCAGTGACTATTATCTAGTTTCATTTGTTGAGTCACGGTTTTAAGGTCACACTATTTCAGTGACTTCTCTTCTGTACTGTTTACAGTGAATATGCTTAAGTTAGTCTTGCTTATTCAGTCTTGTTCAGTGACTTTTCTTCAGTTGCTCTAGCTCAGTGACTCTGTTTCGTTAATATTCTTCAGTGACTCGATTTCACTTTCTCTCATGCAGTGACTTTTATTTGGTAGCTCTTGTTCAGTGACTTTAGCAACTCTTGTACTGCGACTTATGTTAAGTGACTCTTATTCAGTGACTTTTATTCATTAATTCTTGTTCATTTTCCATTTTTCGCCACCTATGTCAACATTGGTCAATGTTAAGGGTAGATTTGAATCATATAGTAGACATTTTAACATTGATTTTGGTTAGTACTCCCTCTTAAGGCTGGGAAACGGTGCCCACCTTGGTAATTTTAGGAAAAGACAGGCTTGATAAGTATAATACTGGTTAAAACTAGGCCATAACAACTATATTCATTCACCTGTGCTCATATTTGTCAATGTTAAGGGTAGATTTAGGTCTTCTTATAGACATTTTATCATCAATTTTGGATGGTACTCCCTCATAAGGCTACGAAATGATAGCTAGCCTGGCAAGTTTTGGAAAAGTAAGATTAGGGAAGCATAATACAGGTAAAAACTAGTTCATAACAACCATACTCATTCACATACGTTCATATTTTTCAATGTTAAGGGTAGATTTAGATCATCTCTTAGAAATTGTATCATCAATTTTGGATGGTACTCCCTCTCAAGGCCCTGAAATGATACCTAGCTTATCAATTTGTGGATATAGAAGTAAGAGAAATGTATTAAGTGACTCTTGTTCAGTGACTTTTCTTCACTCATAGTGATAGTATTACAATTGCTTCAAAAAAAATGCGAAAAAACTGCTCCTCATTAAAAACTTAAACATCTTCACATTTTGTTTAACTCTTGCACCACTGTGCCATCCTGGCTCCCATGGCCATCTACATCTTTTGGCTCCGACCACACGACCCCGACGCAATGTGCCGTAAAAATAATTATGGCTGCAACTGCACAATTTCCACTCCCACTCCCAGTTCCAGTGCTATTCCGCCTCCTCCTCCTCCTCCTCCTGCTGCTGCTGCTCCTACTTATGTATGAGTATGCATGTGTGTGTGTGCGTGTGTGCGTGTGCGTGTGTGTGAAGGCGGCCAAGAGAGAGAGTCAACCAAGTACTACTCGTACATGCTCATAATTCCACACCCAGCGTCAAACGCTGAAGCCGCTTGCTGCAACGCTTTCTGCACTTATGTGGCAGCTGGGGGGGATCGCGGGGTCTAACGGGGGGCGGTTTTCTAATGTGCAATTTTGTTTTGTTTTGCCGCTTGCCACGCCCACAGCACAGGATGCAACCCAAAAGACCTCAAGTTGGAATCATCTATAAAGTCCAACAGATGCCGTGCTAACCGCAAGTGCTAATACACATAATTAGCATAACATTGCAGAGTTTCATCAAGCAGGGAAGTGGGTGAACGAGTGGGAGAGGAGAAAGAAGTTTGATTTGGGGTTAAACTTGGAAGAGCGCATATCATAGGCTGCAAATTCAAGGCATTTCCTTCTTAACTTAGATAGTTGATAAGTAGAAATCTTCCAAATTGAGTCTGGTTAGTACTTCACACGGTTCGTACAGTGGGTTACAGCCTACCTGTTGACTTAACTACACGTCCAAATGATAAAATTTTACCAATACAACTGAATTTAGTTGGGGGAAAAGGGTAAAAGTTTTAGGCTGCTAGAAGGTGCTGAACCAAACCCCTGAAAGTCGGTTCGGTTCGGGTTTGTTGGAACCAAAGCATGAAACTTACCTTTTAAGCTTATGAATTGAACTCTCTTGGTAAGCTCTCTAGGTATTTAGGCTGGGTTTGGTCCCAAGAAGATGCAATTGTCAATTTGGATGATTTTCAGCTCCTTCGGATGAGCATTTAAGATTCATTCAACATTTAGTGAATATTTTCAATATCCAAAAATCATATCCCTGTTTACCTATGCCCAATTACGTTGACAGGTTACATGTCCAAGTGATAAAAATACTAAAATTTCTCAGTAATTGACTTAGTCCAGGCATAGCCCAAGCTTTTCCCAGTTCACCTTTCGTTGTCAGCTGACACAAAAATAGCGTGTATTGACTTCACGGACGCTCACACACACTCACACACACACACACACAGTGAGACATGCAACAAGCAGACTTTTCTAGGTAAAAGGCAGAACACCCCTCGTTGAGGGGCTATTTGAATGATTATTAAACTGTCTCCGTGAGTCTTCAGAATGGCAACCAAGCGAGGAGATAATTATGAGATGCGCGTTGAGCTGTTTTGACCCGGGCCCAGAGTTTACTGTACCACACACGCACACACAGCTGAAATGCAATTTAGCGTAAGTGGCTCTAGACGCGACAATTGTCGTCCTTCTTCCACCCAACTCCAAACGGGGTTAACTCCTCATACCTGCCGCCCGGCACCCTCGCTCGCCCGCCCGCCTGCTTGCTTACATATGCAAGTTCCGGCGAAGCAGCCCAAGCCGGAGCCGAGGCTGAGACTGAAGCGGTTTGTGTTTGTCGAGTGTGTTGCTTGAGTGGCCTCTGCACTTTGCGCTCCCGGCTACTACAACGCTCCTCCTGCCACCGCTGCGAGTGCTAATAATAATCATGGAGTCTGGAGTCAGCGACATCAAATGGCATGTTAAATTTTGCAGCCTCGTCATCGTCACCCGGAAATATTTTCCACTCGCACACTCGAGTCGCAGCGACTCTGGGTTAGGGCGTTATTAGCTCGCATTTAGGTAAATCCCATTAAAACACAACAAAAAGGAGAAAAAAATCGACAAAATCAGCCACGTTTGGTTGGTTGGTTGCTCGGAGGGGTGCTTTTTGGTTTGGTTCTGGTTGTGGTGTTGATGCAAAGCCTGGTTTTTGCCACCAAATGTCAGGAAATGAGGCAACTTTAAGACTTTTTCCCTGAAAAGAATTGGTTGCTTGAAGAGAGTCGAAGCTTTGGGAATGACGAGAGTCAGGAAGGTTTGATTTGTTACATTTTGCTAAAAAGTTTCCTACTTTTTAGCAGCATCTTACTCAGAATATCTTATGGTACGGTCCCTCTAAACAGCCTGTTCTGGACTTGAGTCTGTGTAGTGGAGAAAGGGAAAGAATCCCAGAAAACTCTTCGTTTCTTTTCACTTGTTGGGAACGATACACTGCCTGGGAACTTTAAATAGCAACCTTCTAAAGGTATTACGCTTCTACAGAGTTCACTGAGAAGCTTCTGTCCAGTAGCGTAACTAGGAGGGGGCTAGAGGCGCTGAAGCTCTTCCCAAATTGCAGACCGATCAGGCATTTCCAACCAAGGAAGTGAGTTTTCCAAGAGATTGGTAAGCAGTCACTGTTGAATTTTCATGTAGATCTTTGTATATCTGTTAGTTGGAAAAACTGAAAAGGTGTATGTTACAGTTTCCCCACCCATTTTCCTACACTAAAGGTAGATTTGCCAAAAATTGAAGGTCACTAATAGCAAATTTTTGTAAGAGTAGCATTGAAAATGAGTTTCAAAAGCAGATTGGAAGAAAATTGAAAATTATATTTAACAATTTTCACCCATTTTCCAGGAAAAGTGAATGAAATTTCCCAGAAAAGCTTCAAAAAACGAGTTTCAATCCAAACTAGTGGAAGAAAAATGTATTATTTGTAAACTGTACGGCTGCATTAAGCAGTTTTCCGACCATTTTCCGACTTAAGAAGTAGATTTCCAACCAAGGAGCTGAATTTTCCGGCAGAAAGGTAAGCAATCATTGTTAAATTTCCATGTAGATCTTTGAAAATGAGTTTGAATCGCTTAGGTGGAAAAGCTAAACATGTTTCATACAGTTTTCCGCCCATTTTCCGACTCTTAAGATAGATTTTCCAACAATTGAAAATCACAAATAGCATATTTTGGTTTGAGAAGGTTTGAAAATGATTTTCAAGTAATTTGGGTGAAAATAAACATTTTCATTTAACAATTTTCAACCATTTTCCTGGAAAAGTGAATACTTTTTTGAGGGAATTCGCTTGAAAAACTCTGAAAATAAGCAAAAATACAGCAAAAACAAGTTGTATTTGTAAACTGGAAGGCTACATTCAGCAGTTTTCCACACATTTTCCGACTTTAGTTCATCCAAGGCGGTGAATTTTCCAGCAAAATGACAGTCATTGTTGAATTTTCATGCAGATCTTTCGAAATGAGTTTGAATCTGATGGAATGAAAAACTTACAAGTTTCATACAACAGTTTTCCACGCATTTTCCGACTTTGGGCTTAGATTTCCCAAAATGTAAAAGTACCGTTGTGTAGGTTTTGGCATGTGTTACTTTGAAAATGAGTTAAGTTGGCCAATTCTTAAGGCAAGTATGAAATTTCTTGAGATGAGGAAAGAAATACCAATTTAGTGTGACCAAAGCTGTCAACTGACAGCTGGTCACACACACACACACACACTCTAAACAAAACTAATACACTTTAATTTTGTAGTTTTCCACACCGATTACCAATCACACACACAGGGAGAAAATGTGGCCATATTAAAGACCATTTTGCCTAGATTCGCTTCTTTTTTCTCCGTAGGGAAAACCAAACAGAAAGGAAAACAAATGACAGAGAGAAAAAAAATGACAGAAAACAAAAGACCACAACAACAAATTTCAATTCATAACTGAAAATGAAACGTTTTGTTGCCGTAGTTTTCATGCAACTTTTACCATAATTGCAGAGGCAGCGGCAGCGGCAGCGGCAGAGGAGACAGAATTGTGGGCCAAACCGACATTATGACATCGGGAAGCGACAAGCGAAACGCAACCGGGCATAATTACCACAATTTGTTGTCTAGTGTTTGGTCTTTATTGTCATGCTTGAATGAGGCAAACTGCAACTGGAACTGCAAACTGCAGAAGCCGCAAACAGAAATGTCACGCAACATCCGAAAGGTGGGAAAAACGTCTGGTCCTCTGGCTCGTTCGACTGCTGTGGCTCCGACTCCGACTCCGGCAGCGTCTTCGTCTCGTCACACTTCATTTCAACGCTCTCAACGCTTGTTGCGCCTCCAAATTAATTGCCGCCGTTGCAGCCGCCTGAGCAGCGCCAAAATTTAATGCAAAGTTTAACAAATACAACGGACGTGGGGCGCGGGCAGCCTGCCACCGTCCTCCGGGTTGGAGCGGTTTCCACTTCTTCGACTAATTAGTAAGGTTGGGGCGCAGGCGCCAGAGTTGAGGCTTTTGGGCAGGAAGGAGAATGAGGATATGCGCGCCACATGCCTCATTATCAACAATTGCAGCACATTGTGCCACATTATACAGTTCATTTTGATTTCGTCTTCGGCTGTTTCCTCCATCGGCTGGGCAACTAAAAAAGAGAAATCCTTTGAGTGGCTGTGATTGTGGGCCACAATAGCTGTTCTAGTCTCCGTTGTGAGATGCAAGGACTGATTTGGGCCACTTTTAGCTGAGATTTTTCAGCTTTGGGGTTCAATATTCGGTTATGATAGCACAAAGCGATCTACCACTTGAATAAAACGTTTTTATTTCACTAACAGATGGAAGAAGAATACGGAGGGAACACCAACTTGAAGACCTCCACGTTGACTTGCTGAACTGCAGCTAAGTGTAAATGGACATCCAGAACAGAACTAGGCATCCCAGTACCGATAACTTTGTACACGAACCAAGTATAAACGGTCTCAACAGTGGGGTGAGTACAAATATACTTGACTCATGTACGAAATTCCTATTTTCGCCATCCAGAAATATTTAAATTCAATATTCAATTTACTCTACACATTTTTTGATCATACCTCTTAAGTCAAACCCAATAAATCCAATTATCCGGAGTCAACCCCAACACATTCTTGAGTCTAAGAGGTACAATCTAGGTTCTAGGTTTAAGCCCTTACAATTCTAAGGCGATTTCCAATTTGATCTTGAAATGAGTGCTTTATATTGAACCCAAGAAATCGAAATATATCCAATCATAATGAACTAACCAAAGACCAAGTTGATATCTGAAATCTACCAAGAATCCATAAAAAAAGTGTTAGAACCAGTTGAGAATTTCAAGAACAGATTCGCTTTAAATTAGAACTGTAACTTAGAAATTTGTAACTGTATTTTGTACTCAAACCAAGGTATTTGAAATGAAAGTGTATGCTCTGGGTGCATTTGGATGCTGCAGTACATTATTTTGCTTATAACTCGACTACTGTGCATTCGATCTTTACCATTGTCTCGGCAAATCGATAACAAATGTTGATTAGAAGGTTAGAACCTTCCATCTAAAAAACTGTAGGTGATATGATCTTTTTTTTGAAATTCCCCGGGTTTTGGAGGGGGTGGGGGGGGGGAGATGCTTCCTTATGACTTTTTTTTATATACTGTGCATTCGATCTTTACCATTGTCTCGGCAAATCGATAACAAATGTTGATTAGAAGGTTAGAACCTTCCATCTAAAAAACTGTAGGTGATATGATCTTTTTTTTGAAATTCCCCGGGTTTTGGAGGGGGTGGGGGGGGGGGAGATGCTTCCTTATGACTTTTTTTTATATACTTTTGCACAAATTGCATATACTCTACTTATGTTTGGTATAGAGTTACATAAAAGCACTTACGCTGATTGAAACTCACGATCATGGCTTTATAATGCAAAGGTCCTTCCGCTGTTTCTTGCTAAATAAGTGCCTAAATGAGAAGTGCTTAAGTGTTACATTCTTTACTAAGCTTTGGTTTGTAACACTCGCGAGCGCTTGATAGTCTTGTGCGCTAAGATGCAGACGTCTTTGTTGAATACAGTCTTCGAAGTGCTGAAAAATGCTTAATTCAGCAAATCGGAAATGAAAACTTGGTGCTGTTGAATGGAAACACTCCAAACTTTGTTTTACTTGGTTTTTTTTAAACTAAAAACCAAGAATTGTGGAAATTTTTAAACGAATCCCTCAAGAAAATGCTTAGAATATGTATTTTAGTTAAAGAATCAAAAAGGATTCGCAAAGAACTGACTAGGCTTAATATCAAACTAAAAGTTTGAACTTTATTTGGCTTACAAGGAGCCAAAATCGGAACTAAGCCCCAGTAACGGGAACATGCTCTTCAAATGAAAGCTCCTAACCACTTTAAGAAGCCAACAATCTTTGAAATAAACCTGATAAACACTTAAGATTAGAGCTAAAATCAGCTGTACCTAAACAGATGGCATACAAAGGCTGCGAATCTGAGAGTAAACCCTAAGGATTTACGAATTTTACGAATATAGCCTTTTCTGAGCACAGCAAACCAATCGGAAATTTCAATTGCTACCGCCGCAATCCGCCAAAACTGTCACTCATCATTTTAAGCTAGAAATTTGGCGCCAAAAGAGGAAAAAAGGACCAAATGTGACGGCAGGCAGCAGCAGCATGAGGCAAGGACGACAACGACACGCCGTATGGGGGCCCAACTAGGAGGCTGACTACGATTTTTCCATTTGCAGGACATTTGCCTGCGATGTGACAAAATGCGGGTCCACTCAATGCTTGCGTCTCGCTTGCACACACACTCAGTCTGAGGCTCCGCCCACAAACCGATCGTGCAGGCCACAAACTCACCACAGCCTACAAATGCGCTCAACTCACACACACACACGCAGAGCAGAGCAGAGACAGAGATGGGTGCGAGCAGCGTCAACGCTTTGCTGTCGTTGTTGTCGTTGGCTCTCTCACCGCGTCGGCGCAGCTCGAAGCCTGCTCACTCGCACTCGTCGAAACGACCCCACGCCACTTTCCCTGCCCACGCCATGTAAAATGGTCGTCGTATGGTGGGCGTTGCTCTCTAGCCGTCTCGCTCTGGCCCAGGCGACACGACGATGGGGCGTACCAGTCGCTCGGAACGGGACGACGACGACGAGGATAACGACGGCCACGACGCTCGCCTGTAAAACGAATTTGCATATTTTCCTTCTTATGTTTATTGCATATTTTATTCATTACGTTCTGGCGCTTCTCGGCCAGCGGCAGCAAAAACAGCAGCGGGAGCGCAGCAGCATCGGGGAAAGTGTCATAAGGCATTTCTCCTCGCCCGCCCTCACCCCTCGCCGGCCCCCCCGCCAGCTGAGCAATTGCGCCATGTCATGTTATTTGTTTTTCTTGTTTTTATCATTAATGACACCATTTTGGTAGCTGCTCCAGAACGTCTAACGGCATCTGGAGCCGGGTGGGATTTCGATGAGTGGGTGGGTTGCTAAATTTCCATATCTGCTGAGAACAAATTTTGATTTGGAAGACGCAGAGGTAGGGGGTAGGTGCTTCAGATACACCAAATCCTGCGGTGGGGTTTGAATATCGTTTGGATGGGTGGTGGTAGAAAGAGCTTTCAGGATTGGAGACTTTGTGGAAGGTGGCAGGCGGTCCAAGTGGTATGTGCTTTAGTTTCTACCATTTTAAGAATGCGGTGCTAGGCAGTGTTTACGATATTCTTAGTTCTGTGTTGAATATCGTATTTAAAAGGCAGGGGTAAGGGGTTACGATATAGTGTAAGCGGCCTACATCATATTCCAAATGCGGTGCTTACGATATTCCAATTTTTTACGGTGGGTGTTGAATATCGTATTCAAAAGGTATTGCTAGCAGTTGCTTACGATATTCCAAATTCTGCGGTGAGCATTGAATATCGTATTTAAATGCGTTCTTAAGCGGTGTTTACGATATAAAAATCGTGGTTGAAGTTGATTTACATGACACTAAAAAAGCAGTGGTTGGCGGTGCTTCGGTGTGTGTTGAATATCGTATTTAGAATTCGTTGTAAAGTTGTGCTTACGATATACGAAACTAGAAGAAGAGAAAAGGTAAGCACATTTGAGAGACTAGCTTTCAACCCGCTCCCACAGTTCCGTTTTATATGGGAAAGAAATGTGTGGGGAAGCTACCATCGATATTTGCACTCATGCTGCCTTGAAATTCCCAAGCAGTTATGGCATGGCTGGCAAGGAGAGATGGCTGTTGTACTTGACAGTTGACAGGCAGAGACTGCAGCTGCTTTGTGGTGTTGTGTTTTACTCCAGACGGCTAAAACTTGCTACATAGTTGGAGAGTTAATTTTTTTTTGAAACTTTTTCAACTTTTCATGCTTACTTTGGTCTCTGTGAAGCTCTAGATTCAAGTATGAACGATCTTACGCTTGAAGCTGATGAGCTTTTGATACCAGAATGAACATTCTTGATTCAAGTACAGGCAATCTTAGATTTGAGTACGCTTAGAACTTGATTCCAGAACTTTTCTACTTGATTTCAGAGTGTTACGTACTTGGTTCAACTATAGAAGCTTTCAAATTGCATACTTGGATCAAAAATTATGCTCTTGGTACAAGTATTTTCTTTCAATTCAAACTTCTGACATTCTCCATATTTTCTCTGCATGTAGAGTCTACCTAAGGTACGAAATAACATTTTCCACCCACCCTTTTAGAAAAATCAAAGAATATATCACCAATTATTTGGCTTACTAAGCTTATAAACTGAGTTTTTAGTCAGTGGAATGCAACATTTATATCAGCCTGCCAATTTTCAGGTTATTTTCACACTTGGGAACTCAACTTATAAAATTTTATTTCATACTATGCTTACAAACCGAGTTTTGAGTCAATAGGTTAAAGAAATGTAGACCCATACTTAATTTCCCGCTAAATTTCCCTACCTGAGCGCGGATATGCGAACTAGAGATGGCCGCGTGCCGTATTTATCCATTTTAAGGATATTCAAATATCCTTCTAAAGTTAGATGGATCCAAAGGAGCTGAAAATCAAAAAATAGCTTGATAAATTAATATTTTAAGGTCATCTCAAATAATTTCCATTCCAAATGGATCTTTCTTCTGTGTAGGATCACTCTGGGTGCGTCTAAGTGACTACAAACCACACGAGAGTTCCTGCCTTCCAAAGAATTCTTCTGCAGCTTCGATTTTTAAAGCAACAGAACTTCAAATCATATACTACTCCCGCATATCTTTCTTGCAACACAAGTTTCAAGTCAAAAGGATGTAAAATAAAAGTTTGCATGAAAAACTTTTCGAAATTCGAATATCCCTATCAGTTATCATATAACAGTTTCACTTCAGTCGAGTCGATATACCCACAGATCTCAGAGATGTTAAGAACTAGACAATCCATAGGTATGAAAAAAGGACCCCTCAGAACTTCCATCTCAACAAAACCCAACTCATATTTTCCGCAATTTGATAGGCATCTTCATTTCAGATGTTGGTTAAGGATCACTTCCTAGCTACCCAAGTTATAAGCAAAAGAAAATGCGCCATAAAAATCTCGACTGTTCCAAAAGAGAGAGAGAGAGAAGGAGACAGCAAGCACAAATCACCAACTTTAACTAGTATGCCGAATTTTTGCTCCTTGCTCTAGTTTCGGTAGCTTTAGCTGCTTTTTTTTTTTTTGGTTGGCCGACATATTAAAGGCAGACGACACGCAGCAAAGTCCTGCGAGACCAACGCCTCTTCCCACCGGCGGACTGCTCTTTTTCGGGTGCGTGTTGCTGTTATCCTGTCGCAGAGTACAAAAAAGAACCGGTATTTCTTTCCTCCTTTTTTCGGGCTTGTTTTTTTCCTTCTTTTTGAGTGAGTTTCGCTGCCGGCTCACTCAAACTGCGGCGCGACGACGCCATTGCCTAATTAACTCGGCAAACAGGCGCAACATTTCCAAGTGCCGCTGTCGCTGTCGGCCGCGCAGTCGGCGTGCGCTGCTGTGGTGAGTTGCTGTGTGTGTGCTGCTCGCTCGTGCTCTCGCCAGCTCTCCGTCATTTGAAGCCCGAACGAAGTGCGGGTTGTACGTGTGCACCAGGGGCACACGTACGTCGTCAAATGGGCGAAGGAAAATAGAGGAAATCGGTGGAAGGATCACCATTTTGTAACGGTGTCAAAATGCTTGTCAAACAACAAGAAAAACTAAGCTAAGCTCGGCTAAGCTTTCGGGGGGGTGGTGGTGGGTGCGTGGGAGCCGTGGTTCCGTGGTGAAACTGACGCCGGCTCCTGCCGCCGCCGCTGCTCCGCTTGCTACTTTGTTGCTGCTGCTGCCTGCCTCTCTTTTGATTTTTGTCGCGCAGCTTTCGCTGCCAGCGTCGTCGTCGTTGTCGTTGTTGTCGTCGCTCTGTCATCATCTGCGCTGACTTGGACTTGGTCTTGTCTTAACCCGGTCCGTTTTGTGTTGCCTTTGTGGTGCTTTGGCTTGGACACGTTTTTTCGGCCAGTGCCAGTTGTCGCTGCTGTCACGTTCCACGTACCACAAATCGTTGTCTACTTTTTTTTGCGCTTTGCCGTCGCGTCGCGCCCAGAAACGAAGATTGTTTTGGTTTTTTGTTTTGTTTTTGAGAAAAAGAAAAGAAGCGAGGAGGAAAAACGCATGACACCTGACATGTTGAAGGAGAAAAGTGTGTTTCAAACAACAACAACAGGCAACCGAAGAAGTTGCCCCAAAAACCAGTGCTAAAAAGTGTTTTGATTAATTTGAACAACTACAAAAAAAAAAAGAAAAGAATCACAATCGCATTTTGGATTTTTCCTACAGGAAAAGAGGGTAAAGCGAACGAAAAGAAAAACGGATTTGTTGATTGTTTTTTGGCAGCGGCTTAGTCTATAAAAATCGCACAAAATACACACACAAACACACACATGCCCATTATTGTCCCCTCAGAATGCACTCAGAATTTTCCCCATTCCTCCGCCATTTGCTGCTGCTCTCTGGCATGGAGGGAAGGGATAAAGGGCCGGGCGTTGAGGGCACTCTGGGCCATTGTATGCCCCTCTTTTGCGTTGGAATTTAGGCACTTTTGCACCTAGAATTTCATTTATATTTGCATTCTTGACTCCCCAAATAAGAACTTAAATGCTTTCAGCAAGAACTTTTGTTAATTATTCTAAAAAAAACTTCCGTGTTTGAGTAACAAATGCATTTCTAATGCTTACCAAGCCCTAAAAATAGGTAACTTACTTGAAATTCCCAACTGACTTAAGCATTTTTTCTTATTTCTATGGCAACCAAAAGTTCTAGAAAACGCTTAGATGTTATAGGGCACAAAAGAAACATTCTACAGGAGAAAAATATGCCGAAAAGCTGTATTTTCACTTGTCTTGATAACTCATAGATGTTTATCGCATGAATTATAAGACAACTGTAAAAGTATAAATATAAGAAGCACTGAAATATACAAGGAGCTGCCTAAGAAGTAGGCTAACTGAGTTCTCTTGGGAATTTTTTGATGGTAAACTCATAGTAAACTGAGGTATTTTTCACCCATTCCATCTCAAAGATCTCGACAAGTGAAAAAACAGCTTAAGCAAAGACAATTGCTTACGTTTTTGTGCTTGAAATTCCCAAGCGGTTCTAGTTCGGAGTGCCAACCCCTGCGGCGTTGACTAGTGTTCGTTTTTGGGACTGTCTGTAGGTCTCAGCTAGTTTAAGAGAGCATTTCATATAATTTTTTAATAATATTTTGATAGAATTCCCAGCTGGAAAAAGCCTCTTGGGGGTATGTTTCAGAAATCTCTAGAGAATTTCGTGTAAAGGCAGGAATTTTGAACCAAACCAGGAGAACTTTATATGTAAAGTCAGAGAAACGTTGCCGGCTACTAGATTATAGAGAAGGCACTGCCAGTTTCATAACTCTCAACCTAGCTTTGTGGCAACATTTCACATATAAAGGCAAACAGTCTTAGCTTGAAATGAAAGCGCTTGTAAGGAAATCTCTAGAGATCTCTGGGACATTCTAACATGGCAACTGAAATGTGTCACACAGCCCTGTTTTCAATTCTATTTTCGCAAAAGTTTTGCGATTTTGAGACCAAATGTAGACCACATAAAGGATATATATATGCTTGATCAGCACGACAAGCTGCGTTGATTTAGCCATGTCCGTCTGTGTCTATGCGATTTTCTCCTTCAATTTGAGAGCTATCTTCACCAAACTTTGCACGTAGTCTTTTAGTACAAACAAGTTGTACATTTATCGGAGCCGGCGTGATCGGATGACTATATCGTATAGCTGTCATAGCAACGATCGCTCGAAAAACTAGTTTTAGTAAGAAAAACTTTTTTATTTACAATGGAAACGAGTTCAAACTTTGCATTTCTTAGTTTACTATGCTTTTCCATGATTTTACCAAGTTTGGTCGAAATCGGACATGTATATAGTATAGCTGGCATACAAAAGTAGAGTCGAAAAAGCAGTCTTAGTTGGAAAAACGTGCTGCAAGCGTATACCAACCTTCCCGTTTAAGTTTTTCAACCAATTCTAATTGCTACAATTACCTCCAAATCCTAAGTTACCTATCTAAGGATACCAAACCAAGAGTAGTTTCGCTGCAGCTTCCCAAAATCAAACCATACCTATCGTCCCACTTCTCACCAATTACAGTTTTATTTTGTATTTTGATGAGGTGACAATTGTTAGACCCATTAACAACATCATTCAAGCCTGACAATCACGCTATCTTTCTGAAATAGATCACCCGTGCCCCTCGCCAAAGGTGTAAATCACCAAACCGTTGCATGCATTATGTCAGCACATACACACACTCACACTCACACACACACTCCACACAGTCGGTTCTGTATTATTTACATTTGTCAAATCAAATTTGACAGCTGTGGAAAACATAATACCCTCATAGCAAAACCAAACCCAGTCCGGTTTGCCATAGGAAGAGAGGGACGGAGGGACATGGAACATGAAGCGCTGCGACGAGTCTAGACTGGGCTCAGAACTTGATTTTGCAGGCTTTGTTGGGGTTTTTGTGGGCGCGCAACTTGTTAACCAAACTGTTGAACTTTCTGCGGAAAAAGACAGATTCTAGGGCCGTAGTTGAACATAATGATATGATATGAAATGGAGATTGAAGGGAAAATGATAGAAATTCAATGATATATATAGGAAATTCTTGTGAAAGCAATTTGTAGACTGCAGCTTGCAAGTTTTGGGGGCAGCCCTACGTTGGGCGCCAGACAGATTTACAGGGCTGATAGCACTAACGCCTTCTGCTCTCAAACTGGGAAACCCACTTCTGCTCAATGATATTCAACCATCTGAAGCAACACTTATATATGCTTCACCAGAAAACGACTCTATCAACACCAATCCATCAATCCGAAAGAAGATTTAAACCGATTTGAATATACTTTAAAAGGGATTCTCCTGCACTACCTTTAACTGACGAATTCGCTAGCTAAAAGTAGTAAGTGATTTAGCCCGTAGCCCATTTTAATCAGCATTTCTTACATCATTCTATATATTTAACTGCCGAATAAGCTAACGAACAGTAGCTAGTGATTTCGCCAGTACTTACTTAAGTACAAACCAACTCTAAGCAGGATTTCTCTACATTATGCTTAACTAGAGAAGTGTATCATGGTTATATCTGCTTTAACTTCAACTGGCGAATAAGCTAACGAACAGTAGCTAGTGATTTCGCCAGTGCTTGTTTCTCCACAAACCAATCTTAAACAGGATTTCTCTGTTTTAGCTTTAACCAAAGAAGTTTATCATGTTTATCTGTGCTTTAGCTACAACTGGCGAATAAGCTAACGAACAGTAGCTAGTAATATAGCCACTACTAGAATGCAGTCTCTGGAATCTCAAATAGGACTTTGGAAAGCTGATTAACTCTTCTGAGTGTTACCCTAAGCTCACTAATACCTTTGGTAAGGAAAAGGTGATTCGGGTAGTCTTTATTCTACTTAGATTCGTCTCAAAGAACCAACGTCCAATCGTTTTAGGGTAGCAGGAAAACGGTTTCCAAGCTAAAAACTAGAGAAAGTGACCAGTTTTCCGAAATCTACATATGTCATCACAACTCAGCCCCACGTTGGGCGCCAGTCAGCTTCCCTTGGCCTGAAATCTGCATAGCAATTAATCCGAAAGCAAAACTGTCAAGTGCTGCCCCTTCCTTGCCTCTTCTTTCTTGCACAAACAAACAAAAATAGCGTGAAAATGCGCCAAATTGTTAGACAAAAAAAAAAGAATGAAAATGTTTTGTTGTATACATTATGCGGAGTGCATACGACAGGAGGCTGGGTGGATGTGGAAGGACCCATAACTTTTGTGGCCAAATCATGCCAGCAATGTCTCGGAAAGAAAAAGCAAAGAATTCCGCCCCCTCCCCCCCACCACCGCTCTCGCAATCTCGCTGACATTGTCAGACTGGAGCGGGTGGGTTTCCTTTCGATGATTGCATTGACTTGACAGCATCAAGTAGAAAGTTTCAATGAAGTGCTCCGCCAAAAAATTTCGCCCATGGCGGGGGGGGGGAGCCACACACTTGGGCCCAAGTTGATACGGGCTGTAAAATCAATATGACCGCTTCCGCCTCCGCCCTCCGCCACCGTCATGCGTAACCCACGTCACCCCGAAGCGTTCTCTAAATTTCAAGCTTCCTGTGCAGAAAGCGCGCTCTGTTATATAAATTAAATTCGTAATTGATTCCTGAATCCGCAATCCTGCAAATGGGATTACAACACGTTGGGAATCAGCAACCCACGGCCACGGAACGCAACGCAACGCGACGAGCAACCCACCACCACTTCTATAGATACAAAATTGCGTGTGCTGTAAATGAAACTGAAGTTTCATGTCAGTCAGCCGGGACGTCAGCTGGATCTATAGATAGCAACAATAGATGTCCGTCCGACAGTCCGTCCGTACGCCCGTGCGCTGTTTATATTTTGCGTTAAGTGTGCGCGTATTTCAACCCCCGTTCTTTAAGTGCCGACTGCCGAGCATCCATCCCATCCAGCAGCAATTCCATTCTTCCGCCGGTAATAACAACAACAACAACAACAGGAACAGCAACAGCAACAGCAAGGGCAGCACAATGGAGCACCATGTCCTCAGCATTTTATAGTGAAAACCCTCATCCCTTGGCCAACAATTGGTCCGACGCTTCCTTCCCACTGGCTCACTGGCTCGCTCGCTCGCTCGCTCGCTTAACGTCTTACAATAATTTCAATGCCATTCAAGTGGTTCTGGGTTTTTGATCCCGTTTAGGATTTAATGCTTTCAGCTATTGATACGCTGGATTATTTTTGAAATAGGAAGCAAACAAGTCCGAGGAATGGGGAGGGGCTACTATCTGAAATTATGGACACAAATTGATGATTTGATGGGGAGGAGGCAAGGTAAATGCGTAGGTAAATGCGGCACCCAATGTTCTAAGAGCTTGCCTAAAGCCGAGCTAGACAAAATCACAGCTCAACCAATGTTTTCTATGCTGTCTGCTCACCCAAATGACAGGTACAAGCTTAATAGACTCAACAGAACTCGTGTTCTCTGTTTCCTGGCTCTCGATGGGACAAACACACAAAGCTGTCTTACGATAACAGCAAAGTTTTTGTTTCTTTGCCTTTCAGAGAAGAACAGAAGAACACAAGCACGCATACACACTTGCAGTTTGCAGTAGGGCAAAGTGTTTCATGCTCAAAGAGAGCTAGAAAAAACTCCCTGGTTGAGATTAGACAGAGGTGAACTGACATTTTGGCTTCACTTTTCATGGTATCCTAGAGGAACTAGGTTTTTTTTTCAGACAGCCTTACAAAAAACTTAAGGGAAACATGAAAAAGCACTGAAAACTCATACATAGAAGAACATACAAGTATTTCGACCAATCGTTCCTATGCCAGCTATAAGCTATAGTAAACCGATTGTGTAAACTAAAATAAAATAAACAAATTCCAAGATTGAAGAATTAACCTTTGATAACACAAAAGTTTATCTTTCTAAGACTATTTCTTTGACCCAACTTTTCTATGAAAGCTATCGAATGGTTGTCTTTACTTACTTTCTATTCTAAATGATCGAAATTCCGATTTTTATATTCTTAAATAGATTGAACTGTATTTTGGGGGTTGTGAGAGCTTTCAATTCTTGGATTCAATTAAATTGGAAATCGTTTTCGCTAGATTTCCATGCTTAGAAACTTTGTTTTTCGAATAGTTTTTAGGCAGACAAACTAGTTTTTAGGGTTTTTTGTTTAATGTTCTCATAGTAGGTATATCTTTTCCCAGTCCTTTCAATGTTCCTTTAAGGTGACAAAAGCATCGACACAAGTTTTTGGTTATTTTGTTGGAAGAGCGAAGAGGTGTCGTCGATTTCAATTTCAATTTCCAATTGAACTGAAAGAGGTTTTGAATTGAATTGAAATTGAGTTGAAATAGAATTGAATTAGAAATGGAATGGGAAAGTATTGAAATAGAATTGAAATTGAATTGAAATAGAATTGAAATTGAAAGAGATTTGGAATTGAATTGAAATTGAGTTCAAAAATAGAATTGAATTGGAAATCGAATCGGAAAATATTGAAACAGAATTGAAATTAAATAGTTTTGAAATATAATTGAAATTGAATTGAAATGTAATTGAAATTGACTTTAAATTAAATTGAAATTGATTTAAAATTGCTTAGAATTGAAACTGAAATTGAATTGGAATCAAAATTGAGCTAGAATTGATATTAAACTCAAATAGAATTGAAATTGAATACAAATTCAATTGACATAGAATTGAAATATAGTTCAAATTGAACTGAAATAGAATAGAAGTATACTTTAAATGGTATTGAAACAGGACTTCAACAGAATTAAACTCAAAAAAAGTTAATAGAATAGAATTAAACTCAAATAGAATTGAAATTGAGTTCAAATTGAATTGACATAAACTTGAAATAAAGTTCAAATTGAACTGAAATAGAATAGAAGTATACTTTAAATGGTATTGAAAAAGGACTTGAACAGAATTAAACTCAAAAAATGTGGATAGAATAGAATTAAACTCAAATAGAAGTGAAATTGAATTCAAATTGAATTGACATAAAATTGAAATAAAGTTCAAATTGAACTGAAATAGAATAGAGGTATACTTTAAATGATATTGAAAAAGGATTTGAACAGAATTAAACTCAAAAAAAGTTGATAGAATAGAATTAAACTCATATAGAATTGAAATAGAATTGAAATTGATTCAAAATGGAATTGAAGCTGACTTAAAATTGCCTAGAAATTCAACTGTAATTGATGCAAAATTGTACTTAAATGGAATCCAAGCTGAAACTAGTTCCATATATCGTTTTTTCTTTGGTTTTTCGAAATTCTTGGCTCAAAACAACAACAATTATGGTTGTTAGAACCTTCCTGCAAAGGTCTTAACCCACAGATTTCCTCTACCCTTAACAATGCAGTCAAATTCTGAGATTAAGAATCACTTCCACCTGCTTTTCAACACCATTTAAGCCCAATTTTCTTGAAAGGAAACGAACTACATACATAGATGAAATGAAATTTGTTGAATACGCTGAGTCACTCTCTGTGCGTTGCATTTTGATGACAAACCAGGACTCGGCACTTGCCACTTTCAATACAAAATCTCTCGCATAATGGAGACTTGAGCTTGGCAAGCGAATTTCGGTTGGCGGGTCGGGGAAAGCCATTGTCTGGGCAGCTTCTGCTGACTTTTACATTAATGAGCATGTTTTTATTTATAAGTGTTTTCTTTTTTCTGTTCTGTTCGGTTCTGTTCTGCTTTTCTTTTGCTCCAACTCGAGGCTCGCTTTTGTTTGGCTCGCCGCTGCGAGTGGAGGTGGGGTGGGGGTGGGGGATGGAGTGGGCGGCTGGATTTGACATTTGCCTTATATTTTGTTTTTGGGCGAACGCTCGATTTCATTTGATGTGCCCGCTGGCGCGTCCTTTTTTCTCTGTGTTGGTCAGTCATTTAGTTGATTGGATGCATCAGCTCACGGCCCATTAGCTGCCATACAATCCACAATCCACGGTGTTTACCCATCGCACCTAGACAAAAGGTGGTGGGGTGGGCTTTTGGTTGGCTGTGAGGGAGACGGACAGAGTGTTGACCTGAGAAGGGCGTCCGTTTCTTGCAGATGCCTTTTGTGGGGCACATAATTGCTGAACGCGTCGTCAGACTGGCGCCTTTTTTATTGCAGCACCACCCCCTCTGGCTCACACACACACACGCACACACTCACACACACACACGCTGCCGTAATGAGCTTTGGTCAGTCGTGTTCGTTCGTGTCTCGCTTTGCCTCGCTTGCCTTGCTTTCGCTTTACTTTGGTTTTTTTTTATGCTTTTTGCATAATAAACGGAAAGTTTGCTTTTTAGCGCATCATAAAAGTTCTGCCAGGTGTCATGTTTTCATTTACACTTCGCCTTCTTGTTCAGTTTCATGGAAGCCAAAGGATAGAGCGAGAGGGCACACAACATGTTAATGCCCTCTCGCTTTGCTTTGAACAAACTGCTGTGTTTCAATAATGCAAAAGTGCCAGAAAAGTTTCTCTTTGAACTAAAAGTCACTTTTCAAATACGAAATTAATGGCAAATCAATAAGCTTAAGCTTCAAATTGGCAACAGTTTTACTAAACTAAAGTATCTGGATCAGACTGTACTTTTGCAAAGACTAAAGACTTTGGTAGGGCTTTAATGATGTCTTGATTGTTTGTTGTACATATCAGTTGATTAGGTTATGTACTAGTTTCGGGCTCAGTTCAGTTTGTGGCTGTATGTCTTTGTGTCACGGTCGCCACTTCGTGATAATGTTGAGTATTTCGAAGAGCTTAAGCTGTTGATGTTTGTCATTGTCTAAGAAGTGGCATTTTTAAACTAATTTGCGATTTTTGTGAGCCAATTTTGCATAACATTCTTTGTGTCACGGTCGCCAACTTTTGAAAAACTGCGAAACGGCTCTCAGCCAGTTTTGAAACTGTACGAACAATGTGGGAAACGTTTTTAAACAATGGAAAATAGCCATATTAGCAGCTCTTCTCCCAAATAATAACTGAGTTATGGCTCTGAACCACATTTGAAATGGTTCAAACTAAGACAGAGCCTTTTTAAAACAGGCAAACATATTGATATTATGAGCTCTTCTATCAAATCAGAAGTTCATAAGTAGAAAAATATGTGAGATATGGCCCTGAACTACATTTAAACGGTTCAGGCTGTGCTGAACCAATGGAAAATAACCATATTGTTAGCTCTTCAACCAACTTAGAAGTTCATAACTCGAAAAATATGTCAGATATAACCCTGAACCGCATTTGAATCACTTCAAACTAAGTTGGAACCATTTGTAAACAGAGGAAAATATCTAAACTCGACTTTAAACTGGTTCAAGCTGAAACACTAAAATCTGAAAATGGACCCACCATTCAACTGAACTCCAAACTTTGACTGCAAACGCCTTAAATTGTTTACTTTTTGCTCTACCTTGTGTTGGCTTTTTTCCATTCCTTCTCAAATTTCTGCCTTTTGATTCATTTTCGTTATGTTCCCTGGCAAAAACACACACACACACAAATTGATACAATTGCTGGCAAATAATATTATGAAATTTTTGTGCTGACAATTTGTGCCGAAAAACTTTCAAATGCCGAAAATTGAGTTGGGATATTCTGGCAGAGAGTGTTTCCGGCTCTGATAAGTGTGCTACAGTTTTTGGGGGGCTGGCAAATGGAATTAACTAAAGTTCTTAATGCAAACGTGTTAAGAGTTTTCTGGATTTGCACATTTGCTGTGCGAGTGGAAAATTGCGAGACGTGATAAAGTGCCAAAAAGTTTTGCAGCCTGTCAAGTGTCAATGGCTGAGGCGGCTGTTCTTCGCCCTCCCTCTCTCTCGCTCCCTCGCTCCTTTCTTTTTCCTCTTTTTTTGTGTGTTGTAGTTGTTGTTTTGTTTGGCATTTTCCATTGAAAAGCGCTCTTCACAAGCAATTAAACACACAAAAGCGTTTGGCGCGCCGCGCCGCCTAAGAGAGAAGAGGAAGATAAATGGCAAAACAGCGGCAGCGGCGGCGGCGGCGGCGGCAGCTGCAATATGAATAATCGCAGTGCAGCGAGCACGGCGGCGGGGCAGGGGTGCAGTGGGGCGCCCCAACACTTTTTGTGTGAAAAGCTCCGAGGGCGCACAAAAGCGAATGGGTGTGTGGGTGTAGAAGTTGGAGCTGGGAGGTGGAGTGTGTGTGTTTACTTTAGCGATTGGCCAAGGCAAAGTTCTCGCTTCTTCTCGGCTGGCGCAAGGAGTGGCCAAAGTACACAAAATTCACACCCAACACCAACACTTGACAATTTTCCATGCCACTCACACACACACACACACATGCCTGCACTGAGTGTGCATGTGTACATAGCGACAACTCTGGGAAATGGCGCAAAGTTTTGTCTCTGTCCGTCGCCGACAAGTCGCCTACGCTTTTTGCCAATGGGCAAACGGCAAAATGTCTGCTCGGATAAGGAGCAGGGATATGCATTTGTGTGTGTGTGTGTGTGTGCCAGTGTGCTTGTGTGTCGTGGACAAAGTCTACCGCAGATAGCATCGGGAGTTACTTCTTTTGGTTTTTTAGCTTGAAAATCCCTCGAAAAAGGTCTCTTAGCAGCTATGCAGACCATCATTTCAGTAGATTTTACCTTACCTAAGCAAAATGAGCCTAACTTTTCTTTACAGCAACTAATTACTGTCCCTTTTTTAAGAACAGCAAGTGAATTTGAAAAGAAATTAGCATGATTTCAATGTGGCGACCGTGACACTAAGCGGTACAACAGCCTTTAGGTCATTTAAAGCTCTACACAGAGTGCCAAATTGGCTTAGATTTAGGAAAAAAATGAGCTTAACTTTTCCTCTCAGCGGCTATATAAGAAATGGAACTATTTCAAAGTTGGCGACCGTGACGCTATGCGGTAGACAAGCCTTTAGGTCGGTTAAAGCTCTACACAGAGGCTAGTAGTTGCTTAGATCTAAGAAAACTGATCGTGTTTTGTTAGTAGATTGAATAAGTAATTAGCATTGGCGACCGTGACACTAAGAATTACATAAGCCTTTTAGTCGGATAGAGCTTTAGGCTCTTAGAGAGCTTAACTTTTCCTTATAGCGACTATATACAGCCCTTTTATAAGACAGCAAGTAGATTGGATAGCAAACAGGCATAATTCAAATGTTGGCGACCGTGACACTAAGAATTACATAACCCTTTTAGTCTAATTAAGCTTTTAGCTCTTATAGCTCTTTCCTTATATCGACTAAATACAGCCCTTTTATAAGACAGCAAGTAGATTGGATAGCAAATAGGCATAATTCAAATGTTGGCGACCGTGACACATAAGCCTTTAAGTCCGACATAGCTCTACAAAGAAAGGCAAAAACATGTCTAGCAAATAACTTACAACAGAAACAAGCTTTGCGAAACGCAACACCCATTTTCTAGAATATCCGGCTCTAAGGACCGAGCTTATTTTCAAGAATTCTCCATTTTAGGTGGCCAATAAGAAAAGTCTAAGAACAGAAAACTACACTAAGTTTTTGCTGAAAAAGAACCAGAAGGCAGGCAAATTGAGTTAAGAACTAATTAGAGGCTGTCAAAGGTAAGGGCAAACTATCATCAGTAGGCTTTTGCTGAGAAACACAACAAAAAAATCATCTTCTTGGTGAATGAAACTAAATGTGCAGTGCCATTTGGCTGGAAACAGGAAAGGATGAAGAAAACAATTCCATAAGCCAACTCGCTCTGCCAGTTCTAAATACCCCGAATGGAGTCAAAAGGAGAAAATGTGAGGGGGGAAAGGCAAATGCACTTTGTTTTTCACACATTGCCCTAACTGATTAACTTTTGTGTTGAGCTGGAAAAACAACAGCAAACAGTAGAGAAGGATGCGTGGACTGTGCACACATATACACTCTCGCACACACACACAGGCTGACGCTGTCAGCCGTCTCTGTGTGTGTGATAGACAGGCGTAAAGTTAATTAAACAATAAATACATACACACACCCACACACAGACGCGTTAAAAATGGCGAAAAACTACGGACTACACTTGGCAGCGTGGCGTGAAATTCAACACAACACACACAGACACACACAGGCACAGGCACAGACACTGCAGCTGTATGCAAGCAAGTGTGGGTGTATGTGTGTTGCACTGTAATTGAGCAATGCCCACTCCCACTTCCCTACCAGCTACCACTTGACGCTCAAAAGTAGGCAACACTCAACAGACAGACAGACAGACAGGCAGTCGGTGGCAGAGTTAGTGTGTGTGTGTGTGTGTGTGTGAGTGTAGAGTGAAAACGAGACAGAGCAAAAGCTTTTATGTGTGTGTGTGTGGAAGAGAGGCTGCAAGCAAGCAAAGAAGAAAAGGTGCAACTTAAAGCCAAATGAATGATCAGTCGAGCCTAACAAACTGGAACTGACAAGCGGATTTCAGCCTAGACGATTCTGTATTCATTAACTGACACAGTTCTAGATCGATTGGAATCGTAGTAAAACCGTTTTGTACTTCTTGGAAGCTCTTAAATTAAGTATGAAGCATTCTGAAAGTCAAAAAATGACACTTAATGCAATTGAACATCTTTATTAAGGAATTTATCATACTAAGCCCAAACATCTCAAAAAATTGCCTTCTCATTTCAAGTTTAAGTACTTAGAACGCGTTGAAACGGACTTAAATCAAGTATTTAACAACTAACACTGTTCTAGATTGATTGGCTTAGAATGCATAGCGTTTAGTACTTAAAATACGTTCTTGGCAGCTCTTCAATGAAGTATAAAGCATTCTAAAAGTCGAAAAACGACCGTATATGTTGTTGAAATGAGAACAAACGTTCTTGAATTAAGAATTTTTCATTCTAAGACCAAAAATTTCAGAAAATTGCCAACTTAAGGTACTTGGAATGTGTCGATACATTCTTAAAACAAGTATAATCATAATTACAGTACCATTAACCCATATTTTGCTGCTTCTGACGCCTGTTTAACCCAGCTTTTGTTTGTATCAATATGAAATGACTTTTTATCAAGTCAATTTACACGTCCAAATGATAAAATTGAACAAATTCTTCATCAATCATCATTTGGGATAGGGTTTAAGCATAATTGCCGTAAATGGAAGCAAGTCTATGCATCAAACAAGAGTGACTCCAAGCTAATCGATATCTTGGGGCCCAAACTGAACTCATAAACTCAACTTAAACATTCTACTTGAAAGTTTTGTAGGGTTTGACTAAAAAGTGTGACCTTTAACTCAACATAATCCACATGAACTCTCAAGATCTGTTTTTTTGAATTCGCAGGAAGTAATAATCTGGGCCGGTCATTGTTTTTGTACACTTGAAGTACAATATCTGCATTTTGGTAGTCGAATCATCGAAGTTGTTTAAAAGAATGTAGCTAGCAAGTGTTTTTCGACATAAAAACGAACAAAAAGTGAAACTTTTGTTTCTTATAAACGATTGCAAACTAGTTTCTTTATAAAACCAAATGAAAATCTTCGATGGAAGCTCGAAAACTTAGAAGATGTAGCGCAGTTGTTGAGCAACTCTGCTTAAAGCAGTGCTACAAAATGGCGCGGCTTCCAGAGCATTTATCCAACCAAAGGCCAGAATCTAATTGGATTAGGGCGTCAAGCATTTAAAATGAAAACAAGAGAACTCAAGAAAAGTGCCCACATATTCAACCAGACTAGACTTCAACGACTTGTAACATGTAAGGGAATCTGCTATGTACACACACGCACACACACACACACACACATATGTGTGTCAGTCTGTGTTTACATAAGACTAGACATTTATTTTGGCCCTTTTGTTGTTGTTGTTGTTGTTGAACGACTCGATTTTGAATACGTTCTGCTGTTGTTTGTGTTTGCTTTAGATAGATATGTATCCATGTGTTCGTCTGTATGTATCTAGCCATATGTAAGTACTATTATATATGTGTATATACATATATGTGCCCGGCCCCTGTGTGGGTGCTTTTGGCTTTTTGTAAACATCCCATTCATTGTTTTTGACAGCATTTGAATTTAATTTTATGCTAATTTTATTGATTGCCATTCTCCACATACAGCAATAAAATTCAGGCAAATTATGTGGCATGTAGAATCCAAGTCAATTGTGTTAACCCAGTGAATAATTTTGAGAGAATTATGGTCACACTGTGGCACTTATGTATGTTGCTACCCCTTCGAAAGAGAGTTTTGGTCACACTGAACCACTTTTGTATGCTTCTACTCGTTCTAAAAAGAATAATGGTCATACTGAAACAGCTATGTTTGTTCCTACTCATTCTATAAAGAATGATGGTCACACTGAAACACTTATGTATGTTGCTACCACTTCTAAAGAGAGTTTTGGTCACACTGGTGAATGCTTCTTTCAAAATAAGACTCAGAAACTGTAACATATTGGAAAATATCGTTTCAATTCTGAGAAAACTAGCAATTTTAGCCGACGCAAGCTCAAAACAGAAACACACAAGCCCCACAAAAAGGCTAAATAACTATAGTAGCTGTTTCAGCACCCACCAAGCTCTCTCTCCTCAGATGTCTGTACGCAATGTCTTAACTGCTTGGGAATTTCAAAGCAACATGAGTGCAAAAATAGAAACATAACCTTACAAATTTGGTATCTGCAGCCAAAAGAAGTTGACTTAAAACTACAAAACCTTTGTAAAAGATAAGCACCAGCTGGTGTTTGGTTTATTTGAGTAGATTGGTTTTTAAAGCTTAGAATTCTATGATTTTTTCAACTAAAAGCTGATTTATCAAATGAATAATGTGATGATTTTTCTATGATTTTTTCAACTAAAAGCTGATTTATCAAATGAATAATGTGAGTAAGCAAAACGAACCTAATTCTTCTTGAAAAACATTTAAAATTCTGGAGTTTCAAACCCATGGAGATGTCTCTGAGCCTTTCCTATGCTTGTCAAACCTAAGGATTTACTTTTTGAGTTTTCAAAACATTTTTCTTACATTTTTTTGTCTCTAAGCCTTTCCTATGCTTGTCAAACCTAAGGTTTTGCTTTTTGAATTCTTTTTTTGGCAATAATAACCAATTTGATGTCATAGTTAGGTCAGTTTGAATAACAAAACTCTTGAAAATCTACTCAATGCGCATAGTATTTGAGAGGGTTTCGATTCAACTGGTACTTAAAATCAAGAAATTTAGGAATTTTTGAAAATTTCCAGAAATTTTAGGCTCTTTGAACTTTTATAACTGAAATGCTGTTTTAAAGAACAAAATTTCTTGACTTTTCTTTTGACTATAGAAGATTTTTCGATGCTAAAGGGGGGGAAATTCAATCGTAGTGGGTCCCAAACCGGTTCGGTAAGTTCGGTTCAACTTGGAACTTTACAATTCCTAAAGTTTAGAACATAAAACGATGAAAATAGCTTCACCCATAGAACGAATCTTAGCTTGCTTAGGATACTTCAATCTTTCTATAGGGAAACTGTTTGACCTTACTCCCTCCCCCTCTCTTGTGTCTCTCTCTTCCTGGCTCAGGTTCTTTGACTGGTCTTAGATCAAGATCAAAAGGTGTTAAAAAAAACAACCAACCAAATTGCCGTCTGACGCCTTTGGACCTCTCTACTCCTAGTTCAAAATGCTCTCAGCATCTGCCCTTGTTTGTTTGTATATTGATTAAGTGTGTGTGTGTGTGTACAGTGGTGTATTTCTACAACTCGCGCTCTTACTCTCTCTCTCTCTCTTTCTCCCACACAAACACACACACACTCTCTCTTCGCACTCTCTCTGTTAGATAACAGATTTTTTTGTTGGCGCTTTGTAGCTAATTAAAAGTTTATGTGCCCAAAGACTCACACACACACACACACACCCATACACACCCCTGCACACCCGCACACACGCACACACACACAACACCCACCGCACCGGTGGCTGGCTCATAATTATCAGAAAAACTTTATTTGGCGGCGTTTATTTGACTGGCTGCTTTTTGCAGTGGGCGTAGGACTACATGGCTAGAAAGGGTGCCGGGCGGGGAGGGGGTGGGGGCCATGGGCGGCTGCTGTCTGTCTGTGTGTGTTTATTTGCTTAACATGGTTTAGTTGTTGCCCCGTCTCTCTGTCTGCTGTGTGTGTGTGTGTGTGTGTGAAAATTTACGAGCAACGCGCGTTAAATTATCTAAATATGTTTTGGGGGCAAAAAGGTGACGACGAATGGGTTAACACTTGCTCGCGCTCTCGCTCCCGCTTGTATTGTACTCTGAGTGTGTGCGTGTGTGTGTGTGTGATGATATTACAAAAGCTTTCGCAGGTTTAGTTCGGAAGAGCGAGGCGGCCACAAATTGAGAGCTCTGACCTATTTCTTCGATCGCTAATCAGCGGCTGTTCGCTCTTCGGCAACTGCGGACCAGGCATGAGCATCGCTCTACCGTACTTAAGCCTTGAGAGAGAGAAAGCTTTAACTAGAAATACGAATTTTGTAAGCATACTTTTGGTAGCTTCCACCAGTGATCCCTAAAACAAAAGCTGGAAAATAAACCAATTAAACTTGTTTCGCCTAGAAATTGAATAAGGGAAGACAAATTTGGCTCAAATTGGCTAATTGAAGATGTTTTAACTCTGTAACCTTGTCAATTTAAGTACCAAAAAGCAAGTTTAACAAATAACAATCCAGTATAATAGAATGTTCTGCTTTGAATTTAGAGTCATACTAGTTTTGGGAGGATTTAGTTACGAAGGATCGCAAATAAGAGTTATGGGTCTTCAAAAACTTAAAGCAAATGTGCTAAATTAGAGAAAAGAAAAGAAAAACATGGGAATTCTAAGCTCTGATTGTATTTTTCATAATGCTAGTCAATCCAGACCAAATTTGGTTCATTTAAAATTCCCTTGAACCAAAACGAAGAGTAAAAAAACGGAGAATCGATTCGAAATGGATGAAAACACCCTAAAATTGATGCTTATACGTATGATATACATAGTTACCTTTCAAGAAGAATCTGAGACAGGGCAAGAAGGAACTTTTACTGTTTTTTTTTAGACTGATAGATTGAATTTCATACTTAAATCAAGAATTTGCCAAGTCAAAGTACAATTATTATCAAAATGCTTCATTATAAGTGTAAATTCCCTTTTACAACAAAGAATTTAGCAAGGCTTACCTCTCCTGCAGTTCGAACAGACCCAGTCAAATGTACAACACCAAGAAATAGGCTTGTGTTGGTGAGCAATAGACGATTCACTTGCTTCTCTCTCTGAAAAAGTTGCCCGGTCGACAAGCTTTTGTGTGAAAAGCTCTAGTCTTTCCACATTATTGCCTTACTGTTGATTCTTTACCATGATGTCGTTGCGATCGCTTAATAGTCGCGTGCGCTAAGATGCAGACGCGAGTTGAGTCTTCGAGTCCTCTTCCCTAGAGCGTCCCCATCTCTCTTTCAAATACCACATATGATCGACAAAAGGGTACCCAGAATTCGACTTAATTCTTGAATAGCTGCCACTACTCATTACTCTAATTTCAGTAGTATTTTTCGCTTTATTTTTATAGTTTTAGGGAAAACCTTTTTACGCCTCCCCACCGAAAATCAAAAAAAAAAATCTGCCTTTCACTTTACTTTTAACCTTACCGCCGCCGCTGACAACGTCGCCGTTGCGCCACAGCCTCCTCTCATTGTCTTTTCTTCACCACAGCGCAAAGCAAACGAATGAAACGAAAAGAAACGACGACGGCGACGCTGCTGCTGTAATTTTTCACACCACACACACACACATACATACGCAAACAAATGCCCGAATGTTGTCACCTAGGTGAGCTCTTACAACTACAACAACACAAACACAGACACAGACGGCCAGAGAGCCAGAGCCCAGCCCTTCTTCTTCTCTTCTTCTGCAGCTGCTGCTGCTGAGTCTGCCATTTCACTCACACACAGAGCCGCCATTGTGAGGTGTGGTGTTAACTAGCTGGCGCGTCGGCTCTGTGTGTGCGTGCGTGTGTGTGTGTGTGTGTGTGTGTATTTGTGGTTAAACTTGTCACACAAGCTGAGGCAGGCAAGTTCAACGTCGTCGCCGTCGTCGTCGCTTCGCTTGTCGTCTTCTTCTTGCGCACAGGCCATCCCCATATTGTCAGCCAGCTCTCTCACACACACACACACACACACACTAACAGAACGTGTGACAAAATACATTTGCGTTGCCGTTTTGCTTTATGGCGCCGTCGCTTCTTTGTCTGCTGTGTGTGTGTGTCTGTGTTTGCTGCTGCTTGAGCTTTTTGCCTTTGCCTAGCGCCATCTCGCTTGCCCTTGTGGTGTTTGCGCAAACTTAGCGTCAAGTTTTGTCACACGCTAGCCAAGCGGCACCTACAGCGTCAATGCTGCTGCCGCTGTTGTTGTTGTTGTGTTTTTTCTTCTTTTTTTTCTTGCTGCTCTTCTGCTTTTTCGCACTTGCGAATTTTGCTTAGGCGTCGCCGTCCGTCCCGTTTCCAATCCCTTCTAGCATAAATCTGCGGCACTTACATTTTAGGACGCATAAAGCACACGCGTTTGGTGTTAGGCAGGGGGGAAGGGGGGAGAGGGGGTGAAGAGGGGAGGGACTCTCAATGTTCTCTAAGAAATTTCTGACTCTCTCGATCGCATTCTAAGCCGCTTACCCAGTAATCGAAAGAGTAATCGAAGTGTGTACAGAGATGGAATTACAGTGGATCACAGCTAAAATGAACCCAAATTACAGAATGTAAATACTGTGGTAAAGTAAGGTTTTTGGAGAAATGGGCTTAAATGTCGTGGAAGGTAACTTTTATAAGAGAGAGCAAAGAAAGTTGGATAGCTTTAAGCTGAATATGCTAACTGAAAGAATGGTAACAACTTATCA
The DNA here is from genome assembly GCA_035044985.1 of Lordiphosa fenestrarum. NCBI lineage: Eukaryota > Metazoa > Arthropoda > Insecta > Diptera > Drosophilidae > Lordiphosa > Lordiphosa fenestrarum. Next base: position 1,367,109 of record JAWNNO010000297.1, on the reverse strand, counting down.
AGCCCCGCTTTAAGTTAAACGTTCTTAGTTTCGCTTAAAACTGTACAAAGAGTCCCTTTTCTGTGCCTTAAAGTGTTGGAAACTCCTCTTGAATGCCAAAAAGCTCAGTCAACTCTATTAAATCTTAAGCCCTGCTTTAAGGATAACGTGCTAGTATTAGCTTAAGTCTGTTTAAAAAGTTTTTCTTTGCCAACTTTCAATTTTACGGCTGGCCGGCAAACCTCAAAAACCCATTTCTGTTCTGTGATCGATCGTAACCTTATTGAATCTCAGCCCAAGAAACCTTGCTCTAGGAATAACTCTATAAATTTCGCTTCTATCAGAGTTTTCAGTCCAGTTTTCCCTTAAATCTCTTCCTTTTCAAACTTATTTTCCTGTGGCGGTCGTTATTCCGCCATGTTTTTTTTATAAATCTGTAAATAAATCCCATTTCTGTTTCTAGAACACACGTAACTTCAAGGGGTGGATTTAAATCTTCTCGAAAAGTGGTTTGTCAGATCTTTCTATTCTAAGACAGTTAAAAAAATGAGCAGAATTTCCATTTCTGTGCCTAGAGCGGTCTTTTTTCCACTTATTTCAGAACTTTTCTACTAAATCTTTTCAAAACTTGTGGTCTTCACTTAATAAATCACACAAAATAAAGACCTTTAGCCTTATTTGACATGAAATGGTATGGGACACCTAGATTTATGATTTTACAACATTTTGCACCTTCAAAAGTTCATCCAAAAAAATGTCCAAGCTAAGAACAGACTAAGAGGAGTTAAGATTTGGTGGAATCTAGGGCGATCTTTGCACAGGAAGCTGTGAAGGACTTATAGCAGCTTCAAATATTCGAAAAGATCACTTTTCGAGCAGATTTAAGTGTAAGACGCGCCGTTATACTCAAGGAAAGGCTTTAAGAGTGAAGATAGTATGAAATTAGAGCCGATCCCAGAACAGAAATGCGATTTTACCAACTTTTTGAACTGCATTCGCTTCGAAAACTCGGAACGAGAAACTTTTCAAACAGATTTAGGGTGAAATTCTTCGAAATGAAGCACGATCCTTGCACAGAAATGCGATTTTAGCAACTTTTTGAACTTCCTTTCCCTCGAAAATCCCCAAAATAAAACCTTTCCGTGCAGATTTAGGGGCCAATCGGGTTAAGAATTGTGTTAAGCCTTGAGATTCTTCGAAATGAAGCACGATCCTTGCACAGAAATGTGACTTTGTCAACTTTTTGAACTGCCATAACCTCCGAAATTCGTAAAGTAACTTTCCCAACCCCACGCCCAAGTACAGTCTTTAAGGGTTGACATCAAAAGCTCTACAAAAAAGAACTCACTTCCCCTTTCACCTACAACCACTGCAGTCTCCTGCAGGACCTTTAAACAGAAAGGTCACTGTAGGTCAACGCTTTTTGGGCAAGTCCGAGAACGTTATCTCTCATTTATCAAGCTTACATCGTCAAAACATTTGACCATTGAAGCGCATTTTTCGCTTGCGCGTCATTTGTCAACTCGCGCGACCTCCCCCCCGCCCCCCGCCCCCGCCCCCGCCTCCACTCTTGGCTTGCCTCTTGGTTGCTGTTGTTGTTGCCGCGTACTGTGATTTAGTACACACGGCATTTCAGTTTTGTATTTTTGTATTTTTGTATTTTGTGCTTCTTGAGCCATTTTTCTGGCGCAGTGCACTTTTGGTGTCAGCTGCCTTGTTACATCTAACACGCTGGCGACGCTTACGTCGCTGTCGCTCAGCCTGCTGGTTGGTTTACCCCCCACACACACACACACGCACACAAACTCAACACGCTGAGTGTGTCTTATTGGAACCACCACCTCACTCTCTCCCTCTCGCTCGCGCGCGCTCTCTGCCGCCGCTGGGCTCTCACATCAGTCGACTCACTCACTCACTCACTCTGCTGGCGGCTCTCTCTCTCTCCCTCTCTCGCTCTGTCTCTCGCCTGCCCACCACTCGTCGTTGGCCAGCCGACGTCGCCGTCGCGCCTGCTGTGGCTCAGCGTCTTCGGGGGTTGCGCTGACTTTATGCTTGTGTGCATTTTCCAGTTTGGAAGCGACCGGCGTGTAGTTCGTATCGGCGTCGTCGTCGTTGTGCTGCTTCTTCTTTTACTACGCTTAACTCTCGTTGTCTCTCGTCTACTACGGCTTCTCGTGTGCGTGTGTGTGCGTATTTTTTTTTAAGCTTGCAAAAAACAACAACAAGAACGGCGTGCAGAAAAAAGTGACACGCGGTTTTGCCGCCGCCAAAACAACAAAATACAAATAGTTTTTATCCAGCCACCATCTTCTATTTTTGTTGTTGTGCAGTGCAAAGTGCGAAACAGAAACAAAAACAAGAACAAGAACAACGTACCTGTCCGAGAGAACCACGCACAGGCAGGCAGTAACTGTTCTTTCTCTCACCTAGTGAAGATTTCTCTGCATGACGCACAACCGTTGAGTAAATTGTAATGTAATGAGATACGACGTCCAGGAGCTGCTACTTCATCAGTCTGCTGAGGATCCATTCGCTAGGTTTGCAAATGGGATGGCATATCATCCATTTCTGCAGCTAACGCAAAGACCCACTGACTTCAGCGTCTCGTCGCTGTTGACGGCGGGTAGCAACAATAACAACAGCAACAACGGCAACAACAACGGCAACAACAACAGCAACAATTCACCAAACAACGGCGGACTAGCGGCGGCTCAGGCAGCTCTCGGTTCGCCCGGTGCTCAGGGCTCGCCGTCGCAGCTTTCGCCTCACCACAACAACAATAACAACAACAACAGCACCAGCAACAACAACAACAACAACAACAAATCACTTGTAACCACCGAACCCACATCCCCAAATTCAACACCGCCGCCCACGCAGCCGCCACCGCCGCCTCCTCCTTTACCCTCAGCCTCAACGATACCACATCCCGCCTCACATTCACCAGCAGCTGCTCCTGCCCCCGGACTGCACCAACCGCCGCCGCAACAACAACAACAACAACAACAGCAGCAGCAACAACAACCGCCGCCGCCGCCGTATTTCCCCGCCGCCGCTTTAGCCGCCTTGGCCGGCAGTCCGGCTGGACCCCATCCTGGTCTATATCCCGCCGGCGGTTTGCGTTTCCCACCACATCCAGCGCATCCGCACGCCCATCATCCATTGGGCACGGCCTACACCACAGCCGAAGACGTTGTTCTGGCCTCCGCGGTGGCACATCAACTGCATCCGGCAATGCGACCACTGCGCGCCCTACAGCCCGAAGATGATGGTGTGGTCGATGATCCCAAGGTGACGCTGGAGGGTAAAGATTTGTGGGAAAAGTTTCATAAGCTGGGCACGGAAATGGTCATCACCAAAAGTGGCAGGTGAGTGTCAGTGCGGGGATTGGGTGTGGGGATGCTCCTTCGACAGATACTTGGGCACGTGTGGCAAGTCTCAAGTCTGTTGAGCAAAAGTAGGTTGACACTTGGCCCCAGCCGCCGACACTTTGCAAAATGAAAATGCGTTTTAAGCCTTCACACCCACTTGACGGGTGCCCCAGGGCTGGGGCGGGGGGGAGTGTGTGGAGCGGGGTACAAGAAGTGGCCGTCTGAAGTGTTTAAATGGAAAAGCTTTTTATTTGTGGGCAAAAATCAGGTCAAAATTAGATAATTTATAAGTGAAACGACGGTCATCGCTCGTCGATTCGACTAGGCAAGTTAGGGCCAGGATGCGGTATAAAGTTCTGGAAGAACTTTCAAAGGTTGGAAACTTCTCGATTGATAACATTTTGGGATGCAGAATTAAAGGTTTTGCTAGAAAACTTCTCAGAGAAGACACCTTACAAAGTTCTTTAGATTAAAGGAACCTACGAGACAAAATTTCAATAAGCAAAACCCAAAATTGTGCCATGCATTCAATTTAAATCTTTCAGTTCTTATAAAAGTCGAGCTAAAAAGGTGACTTTTCTCAGACTCAGTACAAGGTGACGTTTATACCTCTAGCAAATCTTTGAGAGGACCATACCAAATGAGGGTTTCTTATAGATTTCCTAAAAAAAAGAAAAAATAGATCAAAAAACCAGGAAAAGTACTTAGAATAAGTAAGCTGAGCTATAGGTACCAAAATCACAGCCATAAAGATGTCAAAAGTCAGTCGATTCCGGTGTTTTTTTTTTAAACCAAGAACATTGACAAAGTTTTTAAATACTCAAATTGTAGTCCTGAGATGTCAATTTAAGCACGGGAGAGCTTGTTTTTTGTGCTTTTTCTAGTCCTGGTGTCAATTTAAGCACGGGAGAGCTTGATTTTAGTGCGTTTTCTAGACACAGACAAAACAAAAAAGGATATAAAAAAAACATACATTGCATAATTTGGGTATTCATTTGATAGGAATACTTTTTCAAATCCCTTTTTGAACATTAAAATCTTCATTTAAGGTTGAATTAAACTTAAATTTTTAGCCAACCTAGCTAAAAATCATACAAAGGATATGAAAAATTTGTATTTTTCGGCTCGGCAGAAGTTTGTATAACCTAGCAGCACGTTTTTCTAGCAAAGACTTCTTTTGGAACCATACTTTTCTATGGGAGCTATGCCATATAGATGTTCGATTTCAACCAAACTTGGTGGAATCATGCAAAAGCCTTACAAACAAACATGTAAGAAATTTGAAGATGATTCCTTAAAAAACAAAAAAGTTTTTCTCACTAAAACTAGTTTTTCGTCGAATCATTCATACTGCAGCTATATGCTATAGTCTACCGATTTGGACAAAACTTTGTAAAGTTGTGTAAAAGCATATCAAATGAACAAATGCCAATTTTAGGGACATTATCTTTGAAAACAAAAAAGTTTTTCTCACTAAGACTACTTTTCTGACTTAACTTTACTATGACAGCTATATTATACAGAGGTGCGATTTCTACCAAACTTGATAAAATCATGACAAAACATAAAAAACTAGGAAATACAAAGTTTGGAGGCGTTTCCATGGAAAACAAAAAAGTTTTTTTCACTAGAACTGGTTTTTCGACCGACCATTCCTATGACAGCTATATGCTATAGTCATCCAAACCGGCTGATTCCGACAAATGTGTAGCGTGTATGTATTAAAGGATTTCGTGCAAAGTTTGGTTGAGATAGCTTTCAAACTGACGGAGAAGATAGCATAAAAACTGATGGCTTTGGCTAAATCAACTCAGTTTGTCGCGCTGATCAAGAATATATATACTTTATGTGGTGGGAGATGCTGCCTTCTGTGCCTTACTAACATTCGGACAAGGATATAAAAGGATTTGAAAAGCAATCTATACCAATTGGAACTATTTGGGCTTGTTCTTCCCTCTACTTCTTCTGCTAGTTCCCTGCCCGTGTGCATAATGGATATTCCTTAGAAGGAATCCCAAAATTGATTATGCATCTATTGAAATCTACTTAAAGCCAGAGATATAATTATAACTAAATTCAATTCGAAAATATATGCCTTTAAAATTATCAAAATTGAATTGAAACTGAAGGATGTGATCTAAAAATAACTATTAAAAGTACTCTCAGATAAAGATATCATACCAAACTTGGAGTTAACGCTATATTTTTAGCTAGGGTTACAGTTGAAAAGGTTTCCCACAATATAAATGCATTGCTCATAATCGAACTGCATACCCTTATCGATAGTTTGCCAGCTTTGCTACTTTCCACAACAAATTTGAAGACCCTTACAGGTCATTAGTTGTAGAATCTAAGCGGTTGCTGAAATTCCCAACTGGTTTTAACACTTTTTTTTGTTGCCTGAAGTGATGGTACTTGACTAACCTATAGTCATACCAACTTGGTCTTTGCTTAATTGTATATATCCAGTCTAATTTGGTTAAATATAAAGGCTGCATTTTAAGAACCAATTGGGATAAGCTTTAGATTTGTATGGGTTTAAACCAAGAACATTACTTGACTCTTATTTTGTTTGAAGCAGGCATTGGGGTGTATTAGATTAATATTTTAAGATCTAGTGGGTATTGAATGAAGACTACAACAATCTAAACACAATTGAATAATGTATAGGTAGCCTTTCCCTTTGAACTGTTGAAAAGAAGAAATGAGAAAGGTTCTTTAGGCAATTATTCAATTGGAAACTGCCTTCGTTGTGTACTTTTAAAAGACTTTCCATATACAACTTACTAAAATACAGTACGAATCTCTAAACAAGTGTTTCAGGTATGGAAAATAGTGTTTTCATCAGAAGTAGCCGAAGGTTGCCTTCTCTTTTCAAGCTTAAGAAGAGTCAACTCGTTCTCAGTTGAGTAAAATACTCTAGAATTACCTTAAAGTTATAAACAACCTTGTTTTCAGTTCCACTTCCGCAAAAGTTTGGCGATTTAGAGACCAAATTTGTTCAAAAGAAGGGAGTTTGAATCACCAAAAAGTGGAATTAGAAGAGTTAGGCTGATTATTATGATTTTTATGTAGGCTTTAAACTAAAAATCTAGTATTTGATGAAAATTAATATACCATTTCAAATAAACTGTCACCGTTTTTCTTAAATTTTATCACTTAAGCTTACCCAAAAGTGAACTTCTGGTACCTTTTTTTGCTACAGAATTCAATAAATTTGAATAAATAGTTAATATCATCAGATTTCCTGTTATTATCCCATTCGTGAAACACTCACTAGTAGCTGCTTTTTATAGCACAACTCTGTTGATACTCGCTAGCCTTGCTCATAAGCCTGGGTTTCTTCTGTTCTGAAACCTAAAATGCCTGCCCACCGCTGATTTGGAGTACTCAATATGCCAGTTTTGCTCAGAAATCACACTTTGTAAGCAGCTTAGGTATGACAAATTAAGAATTTCTGCCTTAAAATCTTGTCAACTTCTGGGAAAACTTATAAAACTGATTTCTTCTTCGATTAAGCACACATAGAACTTCCTTTTAATCCTGCCATTGTTGTGAAACATCTTTCTAAGCAGTTTTGTAGCACAAATTGTTTAGTTTTTCAATATATTCAGCCAACATTTCAATCTCGATGGGCTTAAGTGAAGTTCTGAGCCACACAGCGCTAAAGCGCGAGAGCAACAAAGTTTGATGGGCACTGGGCTTCTTTTTTTTTTGCGACTTTACTTAAAGCCAACAAATTGCCTGACGCATTTACTGAGCTGCCTCCTTCTCTGGTAATTTCATGGCCATGGCAGGCACTCGGAGGCGTGGCGTTTGGTTAAAAAATGAGAAAAAATAAAGCGAAAACAAATATTTGCAAATAGTTTTGCCAAGCGGTAAAAGTTGTGAGTGCCCGGCAACGTCTGGACGGGCGTCTGGGCCCACTCCTTGACGCACCTGCGCCTGGCCCTACGCCACGACCCACTGGCGCTGCTGCTGCTGCGCTGCTGCTGCTTCTTGACGCCTTTTCTAAATATGTAACTTGTAGTTTGCATTCCGCGCCCCGCCTCGCCCCCTCTCTCGCTCTCTCTGTTTTTGTTTGCCAGTTGTTCGCACTTTCGCTTCAAAAGTTTTTCCTTTTTTTTTGTGGTAACTAATCCTTAAGCTCATTAGCCTAGGCAGGCAGTGGTTCAAGTGTGAAACTAAACCAAGTGGCCATCCATAAATTGCCAAATTGCATAACCAAGAACAAGGCTCCCCTGCCCCAGCCTGCATCCAGCTGAAGTGGGTAAGCACATTAAGGATTTTTCAATTATTATAAATGTTGTGCGGGGGGAGAAAAAGTACTTAACAGTGGGACAACAGTGGTGGAAAGGTGCTTTCTTTTCAAGTGATTTCTGTGAGACATGGCTCAGAACTTAAAGTTAACATTTGATTAACAGTAGTAGTAAATGTTTTAGAAACGGATTTAACAGCGAGTTGACAGTGGCTCCAAGGTCTTTTTTTTCTTAAATAAAACTAAAACTAAGAGATTTTTGGTGTCAAAGCCACTTTAATTATATAACAGTGCGTTAACAGTTCGTTAACAGTGCATCAACAGTGGACTATTTTGTAAAAAACAGTTTGCTAACTAAATTTTTAGCCTTAAACTGTATAGAAACCAAGTTTAACATAGTTAACAGTTGGTTAACAGCGCTTTAACAGTTCATTAACAGTCCTACAATCATTTACTTTGCAAAAAGACAAGCCTTGAAGGATTTGTTAAATAAAATGGCCAACAAATTATATATATAACAGTGACTTATTGACTTACTCCATTTGAATACAGATAAAGTTAACTTAACATTTGAATTAAAGTTGAACTATATTGAAAAAGCTATCAAAGGGTAGAGGAAGGGGCCATAGAACTGTACTGAACTTAAACTGAATCTTAATCTTTAATGAACCTAAACTGAACCTAAATTGAACTAAAACTGAATCCAAACTAAATCTAAAGAGAATCTAAACTGAACCTTAAATAACCCTGATTCTAAAGTTATTTTTAACTGTAGCTAACCTTAAACCTTAAATTAAAATTAAACGAAGCTAAACTGGACCTTAACTGAACCTAAACTGAACCTAACCTGAACCTTACCTAAATCCAAAGTTAATCTTAACTGAAGCAAAACTGATTCAGCTTTGAACCTTAAACTGGAACCCAAATTGAACCTTAACTGAATCTAAACTAAACCTTAAAAAACTCTACATCTTAACTGAATCAGTTTAAGAACCTAAACCGAACTTTTAATGAGCCTAAATTGAAAATAAACCTAAGCCTAAACCGAACCTTAACTGAACATAAACCCAAACCCAACCCAAACCAAACCTATACCTAATCTGAATCTTTAACGAACCTAAATCTAAACTGAACCTTAAATAATCCTTAACTGAATCTCAACTGAACCTTAAATAAACCTTAATCCAAAGATAATATAAACTGAAGCTAAACTGTTTCAGCTTTGAAACCTAAACTGAACCTTAATTGAACCTAAACTGGATTTAAACCAAACCTTAAAAGTCCCTAGATCTAAAGTTGATCCAAAATGAAGCTAAACTGATTCAGTTTTGAGACCTAAGCCGAATCTAAACTGAACCTTAAACGAACCTAAACTGAACCTAAAACTGAACTGTTTCATGAACCCAAACTGACCAAAAACCTAATCTCAACTCAACCTAAACTAAGTCTAAACTGAACGCTGCTGTCAAACTTTGAAAATTTAACAGTTTGTTAACAGTGTGTTAATAATATGTTACCAATGTGTTAACAGTCACTTAACAGTTTCGTAATAGTGCAAGTAAAGCCAGCACCTTTGCTCTTCTAGCTACTTCTTTTCTCTGCTCTCAACAGTGGCTTAACAGTGCTCTAACAGTGCACTAAAACCACTCAATCTTCGCTTGAAACGCTTATGGATTCTGTAGGATTCCATCTATTGGATCACTTGCCCCAGACCCCAGCTATGTCTTGTACTTCTTTAAACACATTTCCGGCCAAAACAGAATTTCAAACTAAACTGGATGCAGTGCGCCCGAGTGAAGTTCATGAACCCTTCCCCACGGCAGAGCCCCGGCAAGCCAGAGAGGGAGCGGGCGGGTGGGTGGTAAAGCCTTGCACGCGCGCGTGCAAATGAGTTTAGTATAACACTTGAGGAACAGCTTCTGGATGCGAAAGTGTTGCGCCCTGGCATGCAATTGTTGTAACCAACTCGCATTTGGGTGGTGGCAGTCCAAGTCTCCACCCTCCACCCGGGGCTTGTAAAAGTTTTAAGTACATTTCGCATACAAACCAGCATGTGTGTGTGTGTGTGTGTGTGTGTGTGTGCATGTGCATATGTAAGTTGCAACGTTTTTTGCACGCCACAAAACATTTCTGCTGTTGGTGGCGTTGCATGCAAAAAGCCAGCGCTGAAGCATTGAGACGTATGTAGGAGCCGTCGGTTGTTGTTGTTGTTGCTGCTGCTGTTGTTGTTGTTGCACCATCATCATCAATGTCAAAATTATTGTTTTGTTATTGCGCCAGCAAACCATAATCCGCCTCCCCAAGTGAAGTGTCAGGTTGTGAGTGTTGAAAAACACTCGTTGTGGCACTTGAATGTTGTGAATGATTGACTCATCTTGCTGCACACACACGGACACAGAGGGAAATGCAAAAGAAAATGCATTGGAAAAAAACAACAAAAAACCACAGCAACAACAACACATTGGGAAATGAGTCAAATTGAATTAGGATTTTAATGGCTAGTAAAAGATAAGCCCTGAGTACTTGAGAGATCGGTTAGGTTGGTGGGAATCCTACTCATTTGGTTTGTAGGAGGAGTGCAAGTCTTACTTTTTTTCCATTAATTAAAGTTTATTTGAAAAGTATTCGGAAACTGTTTCATAAGCGAGTCAACACCAAGTCTGTCAGTTGTGTCAGTGTATTCACATTGAACTCAGTCGAAAATGAGTAGCTTTTGAATAGTATTCAATCATTATGGCTTCTGTCAGAGCTTTTCTCTTTAGGTACTACCCGTATTGCTACTCCTTGAGTACTTCCTGCTTAGTCTACACTTAGTATTGGTTTCATTTGTTTCTAGGTGAATACCATTCATACATTTTGAATACCATTCACTTTTAATATGACCAATTTCGATTCTCTACAAGTATTTTCTACCTATTTTTCGAGTAATTGTGAATTGATTTGTTTTTTTTGTGAATACTATTCATGTTTTTGAATTCTATTCACTTGAAATATTATCAATTTTGAATAGTATTCCAAAATTTATTCGTCAGTCATTACTTTTCTCCTTAAATATGACCAATTTCGTTCCTCTTTGAGTACTTTCAGCCTATTTCTCCACTTAGTTGTGGTTTCATTTGTTGCTCTGTGAATACCATTCAAACATTTTGAGTACCATTCACTTTTAAAATGACCAATTTCGATTCTCTACAAGTATTTCCTACTTATTCTTCGAATAATTGTTCATTGATTGGTTTTTTAGAGAATACTATTCATGATTTTGAATACTATTCACTTGAAATATTATAAATTTTGAATAGTATTCCAAAATTTATTCGTCAGTCATTACTTTTCTCCTTAAATATGACCAATTTCGTTCCTCTTTGAGTACTTCCTGATTGCTCTTCACTTAGTTATATACTTATTTGAATACCATTCATACATTTTCAATACTATTCACTTAAAATATTACCAATTTCGACTCTCTACAAGTATTTCCCACTTATTCTTCGATTATTTAGGCATTGATTTGCTTTTTTTTGAATACTATTCACCTTGAAAAGGTACCATTCACTTTAAATATTACCAATTTTGAATGGTATTCAATAGTTTCTGCTTCTGGCAGTGGTTTTCGCCTTAAATATGACCAATAACGCTCCTCTTTAAGTACTTCTAGCCTATTTCTACACTTGGTTGTGGTTTCATTTGTTCCTATCTGAATACTATTCATTAATTTTGTATAGTACTCACTTTGAAGATTACCATTTTCGATTCTCTACAAGTATTTCCAGTCGATTCTTCGATTATTAAGGCATTGATTTGTTCTTTTGTGAATACTATTCATGATTTTTGTATACTATTCACCTTGAAAAGATATTTGTATACCAATTTCAATGCTCTACAAGCATTTCCAACTTATTTTCTTATCAATTGTGCACTCATTTGTTGCTTTGTAAATACTATTCATGAATTTAGAATACTATTCAACTTAGAAAGTACCCATCTAGACATTCAAAGTGTATGCACTTTCAATTCGGAAGTAATTTCTGCCATTTTGAATAGTATTCATTCGTGAACACTCAATTCACGTGATGTATAAAACAATTACTGGGTTTTATGAGTACTTTCGACTTCTACTCTTAGTCATATTGCATTCTTTTGTGTCTTTGTGAATACTATTCACTGCATTTTGAATACTATTCATTACATTTTGAATACTATTCATTGCATTTTGAATACTTTCAGTGTTTCTAGGCAAAATAAAGAATACTCATATGGAAATCCGAAGCATATTCACCATTAATTCTTAAGTAACTGAAAACTTTTTGAATACTATTTAGTTATGAACTCTATTTACTTGAAGTATGTACAAATTTTCTTTCTTAAAAAGAGAGACAACTATTTTGAGAGTGCTTCTTTCTCACACTGTATTAAGAAATGTAAGTTAATTGACAATTCTCTACAATTCGAGGTTAGTGCCTCTCAATCAGAAGTATTTTCTACTCTTAAACTCTCCCCTTCTTCCCACTGACGTCCTTAACCGTTTCCCTTACAGCATTAAGAAGTCTTCTCCAAAACGTAAAGTTCCCCTTTTCAAAATAATTCCTTTATATTTTTGTTGGTGGGCTGTCCTTTTGACCCGACCCGCCCTGAACAGACCCAAATGTGTGTTATTAACTTGGGGCCCAGCACTCTCCACATTTTGACACATTATCGCATGCAAAGGAACCAGGAACCACCACCCCACCGCCTGTTATCAATTAAAATGGAGAGGGGACTCCAAAACACTTTCAATTATCATCACAACTAACAAAATCAAAGCGCCAAACGCGCCCCAGTTGACATATAAAACATTTTTATACACAATTTGATGGGTTTTCGTTTTGCCCCGCCGCGGCACTTTCACGCGTGTCAGTGTCCCCTAGAACAGCCCTCGCGGGCTGTTTATTTATTTGCGCTTAGGCAGCAATTTCAATTAATTGATAAGTCACAGCCGAAGACGCAATTCGGTTGGCGGCTTTAATTGCCAGCGACATTTTGTCGCAATCTTGGGCAAACGAGGGCGATGATGGCGATGGCTGTGATTCAAATGTGCTGGGCGCGGGTTCCGGGGGGCAAATTGAATTCTGCAAATTGAGGGAGCAAGTGGGGGACGGAGCGGAGCAAGAAGGAATGACAAATCGAACTCTATTTGCAAGACTTTTGTTGCCATTGAAAGCGGCTTTAATTTGAATGGTACTCAATACTCAATACCCACAAAGACCATTCATGAGCAGAGAAGTGAGTGTGGGTATTCAAGTGAAACTTGCTGTATAGGATGTGCTCTGACTTTTACTTACTTGTGCGTGTGTACTCGATACACCTTATACAGTGCTTCATACCAAGTTCTCGATACTCAGTACTCCCTAAAATGAACTCGATACTAGGTGTACGATGATAAGTACTTGATACTCAGTGCAGAATATCTGACATGGCGAGTCCTCGATGCCGAGTACTTGATTTTCAGTACTCAATACTCCGTTCTGGCTTTTAAGTCGGTCTACTAAGTACTCAATGCTCAGTAAGCAAAACTCTGTACTCAAAAACTAAGATTACTTGATACTAAGTACTTTATACTAGGCTTTATATACTCAGAGCACTCGATACTCCACATTCAATACTAGGTACTTGAGACTAAGTACTCGATACTCAGTATTTAATACTAAGACTTGTAAGTAATTGTTACTTGGCATTCGATAATCAAAGTACTTCTTAATCAGTACTTGATACTCAGTATTACATAAGCAGTACCTGCAACTAAGTACTCGATACTCAACATTATATACTCAGAGTACTTGATACTTAATATTTAATACCTGGTACTCCAAAACTAATTACTCGATACTCAGTATTTAATACTAAAACTTGTAAGTAATTGTTACTTGGCATTCGATAATCAAAGTACTTCTTAATCAGTACTTGATACTCAGTATTACATAAGCAGTACCTGCAACTAAGTACTCGATACTCAACATTATATACTCAGAGTACTTGATACTTAATATTCAATACCTGGTACTCCAAAACTTAGTACTCGATACTCAGTATTTAATACAAAGACTTGTAAGTAATTGTTACTTGGCATTCGATAATCAAAGTACTTCTTAATCAGTACTTGATACTCAGTATTACATAAGCAGTACCTGCAACTAAGTACTCGATACTCAGCATTATAAACTCAGAGTACTTGATAGTTAATATTCAATACCTGGTACGCAAAAACTTAGTACTCGATACTGAGTATTCAATACTATGAACTGGATATTAGAGTCTCGATGCTAAGTACTTGATATTTAGTACTTGATACATAGTACTCCATACGCAGTAGCCGACATTAAGTACTGGATATGAGGAACGCAATACTCAGTGCTCGATACTTAGTATGATAATACTCAGAGTACTCGATACTCAATAATGATACTAGGTACTTGAAGTACTCAATACTCATTATTCAATACTATGAACTTCATATCAGAGTCTCGATGCTAAGTACTTTATATTAAGTGTTCGATATTCAGTGTACTCGATACTCAGTACTTGAGTACTGAAGTACTTGAACATAAACCTAAAGAATCTCATCTTTGTGAGGACTTTGTTTCAGCTTGGCTTTAAACTCTTGGGAAAACAAGAAACAAAGTCGGTCAAGCCCGACTATAACATACTCTGTACCAAGAAAAATTTGTCTTTTGATCATAACTCGAAAACCGTTCATCCGATCCTCTTCATTCCTTTGGCGGATCTATAAGTTATCCTGATTACTAAATATGTCCAGAAGAAACGAACCATCTAGCTTTAAAACTGTGGGAGATATGACGTTTTTTCTAAATTGCGGGGGCGAAAGGGGGCGTGGCCAAAATTGAAAATAAACTTGATCTGCCTGCAGACATAAGAAGCATATGTCCCATACATGTCAAACCTCTCCATCTCTGAGATCTGTGCGTTCATACGGACAGACAGACGGACGGACAGACGGACAGACGAACATGGCTATATCGACTCGGCTGTTGATGCTGATCAAGATTATATATACTTTATGGGGTCGGAGATTCTTCCTTCTGCCTGTTACATACTTTTGCACATACTTATAATACTCTGTGTACCGTAGGTACAGAGTATAAAAAGGGATCCCGTATTTAAAATAGCAAACCAGGAATCAATTTTTCTTAATTTGGGTCGATATTTCTTCGACTTAATGGCAGATTCAGGTCTTCAGAGTGGTTTCTAAGTTGGTACTTACCTCTTAAGGCCTTAAAGAGTAACCTTTCTTGACAATTAAGACAAAACGAAGATAAAACGAACATTTAGTGAATCTTTTATGTGATCCTTGAAATATATTCGCTGGATTTCATACATGGAGCACTCAATACTCGCTGGTAATCAATTTTAAAGCTAGTTTAAGAGAAGTTTGAAAGCTTTTTTTGCTTAGTACTTCGATTTGTAAAGGAGATCATAGGCATGAACTCAAAGTACGACTGGAAAACAGTAGATTTCTTATGAATCAGTATATCAGAGAATGGTATAAGAGCAGATAAAGATGGAAGATGAAGTTTTCTCCTTATAGGCCCTTACCTATCGAAGCCCAACTCAAAGATGTATGGAAAAAGGATATTCGCAAATGTTTGACCTAAGTGAGAGAGGGGAAACTCTTTATCACAGCAAAGTAGTTGGCTTGAGGTTTCAGTTTTGGTTTCAGTTTTGAGGCCTCCCAAGAAAGTCGAACCCTGCGCCTCTGGCCTTCGTTCTGTATGCCAACCTAACGGGTCAACCCTCCGAGCAACCGTCTGTCAAAGTTCACTTGTTTAATTTTCATAAATAAAAACTGTTCTCCCCGCACCTTTTTCGGGGGTATTTTTTTTGCCCCCCCACCTTCTCGGTGGGGCTTTTGGGTAAATACTCAGCTGGCGGCGGCGGCGGCGTGGGCAATCAAAGTGCAGTGGCATGTGCGGCCACCCCTGCAACCTACAACCTGCTCTGACCTCCACCACCGGCTGTACCCCCAATTAAAGGGGCGTTGCTTTTTGTTTCCTCCTTTTTTCCCCCGTTGCTGTTGTTGTTGCTGTACACTTTTTACTTTTCACATACAACCAAAGTCATTAGAAGCCAAGAAATTTTGTTACATTTAACGCGCGCGGGTTGGGGCCACGAAACGTTTTCCCATAATTGTGGCCAGGGAGTGAGTCCATATCGATGTGCTAAGTTGACAAATACCTGACCGTATCGACATGGCAGCGGCTCCTCCTACTCCTCCTCCTCCGCCCACGGACAGTTCCCCGCAAATTGCCAAGTAATTTGCTGACATTTTGTCGTCTTTTTTTTCTGCGCTGGGACAATTTTGGTCTATGAAAAATGCATAATAATTGCCATGCAAAGGTTTTCCACTCTGCAAAATTGATGAATCTGGAACAATTTGTGCGTAATTTGAGGTGCAATTGATTTGAACGAAGAAGCGGAGCCGAGCGTCCCTTCCGGGCCAAGACGCCGTCCACAAATTAACATCAGAATGTCATAAAAAAACAAAACAAAATAAAGTTAATGCTGTTAATTTAAATTGCATTTTGCGCCCACTTAAAACTAAATGAAAATTAATTTGACGAGAGAACTTTTTGGCAGCGGCTAATTAAGTGGACGCTTCCGTTGCGACGCCCACGCTGGAACCGTGCGGCGGCCGCAGCGGAAGTTTGAAGCTCGGCTTACGCATCTTAATGGCCTCTGCATTTGGTGTTCTCGTGGCCAAAAATAAACAATTTTAACGGCCTTCCACTTGCCGCTTCTCAAATTGGTTGGAAAATGCCGCTAAGTGAGGGCGGGGTGGGGGGCGCCTTGCCGCTATTTACACGCTCTGCTGCGGGGGGGTGGGGGGGTGGGGGGGGAGCGACTGATAAGATAGGCAAATGCAACTTCAACTCTGCTGACCATGACTAGGCTGGGTAGGCACTCACAGATACATAGATAGGGCAGCAAATGTGGCGAAGGGAAATCGAAGGAAGTTCACTTAAGTTTTCCCAGCTGTAGCGCTAGGCGGAGTTTTATGTTTGTTGTTTTTTGCTGCGTATCGAAACTTATGTTTCGAGTTTAGGTTGAGTGTAACGCTTTAACTAAGCACTCTAAAGACCAATATATACCTTTAATATCGATAAATATCTAGCCACCTTAATGAAAATGGGTGTTATGGCTGCCTGGGAAACTGTTTTTTACTTCCACAAACTGACTTTTCATTAAAACGGTACCTTAGGTACAGCGTCACGCGTCACGCCGTAACTTTTAGTTGCAAATTTCACACTTGCAACTAAAGTTTCCCTATCTAAAAGGAAAATTTCTTCTATTAATCACATTGCATAACCAATATATGATTATCTGACCTGAATCTGGCTGTAATTTCTATAAATATCGACCTATGTCAATGAAAATAGTCGTTCTAGATGCCTGGGAAAGTATATTTTACCTCTAAAACAGATTTTTTTTATCAAAAGAAGAACTAAACTACAGCGTCACGCGTCACGCTGTAACACTGAGTTGAAAATTTCAAACAAGCAACAGAATTTTCCCTGTCTAAAGTGAATATTTCTTCTATCAATCACATTTTGTGACCTATTTATAATTAGCTGACCTGAATCTGGCCTTAATTCCTGTAAATATCGACTTAGTTTAATGAAAATGGGCGTTAAGGATTACTGGAAAACTGTATTATACTTCTACAAAATGACTTTACTTCAAAAAGGGTACCTTTTCAGGCTTTTGTTTCTGTAAATATGTTTTTTAAGTTTCAAGAAACATTTCTAAAAATTTATCTTGTATTCAGCGTATGCTTAGATAGTCTTCATTTAAGTTTTAAGTTCTCAAATCAAATTATTAAAAATATACTTACTACTTTATGTTCTTTCTTTCTTTCAGGTAAGCACGATGAACCACTAAAACTATTCGCATACGATTTGAGGGTATAAAAGTGAGTTGATTTATGGAGCAAGTGCTCTTTTATGTTTTAAAAAGTTTATGTAAGTGTTTGGGAGCTGCTTCAAAATCACTTTAGGTGCTGCCAACTTAATTCTCAAAGACTAAAAAGTAATTTCAGTGCTGCTAACTTGCTTTTTAGCTTCGCTAGTAGTTCGCAAGTGTCTAAGTTAGACTTGTATAAGTTTTGGATTTCATTAAGTGCTGCCAACTTAAGCGAAAATTGCTATAAAATGTTGTAACTTGCTTTTCAGTGTCTTCAGTTGTACTCAAAGTGGCTATCGATATCAAAAAGTGCTGCCAACTTGTTGTAAAATAGCCCAAAGTTGTTTTATTTAGACTTGGGCTTGGTTTCGACATCTGAAAGTAGTGCCAGCTGGTTGAAAAATTTCTTCAAAACGGTTTAAAAAGTTTTCCAGATCTAAGTCAGGCTGAAAAAGTTTGTCCTACTGGCTCTTTCTTGATTTTGTTAGCGGAAAGTGCTGCCAACTTGTTGCAAAATGGTTGAACATGGTCTCCATTGTCTTAAATTGAACTTCCACTTAGTTTTTCTATCATTAAGTGCTGCCAACTTGTTTTGAAATACCTGCAAAATGGTTTAATTTGTTTTAACTGACCAAATCAGGCTTGTTATTCCTTCTGATTTCGGAAAACCCTGCTATTTTGTGCTTAAGACTTTTGTAAGATGTGATAAACTCGCTTTCTAGTGTCTTAATTTGTTTCGAACCTTCCTAATTAGGTTTGTACTTGATTTTGACAGCGGAAGGAGCTGTCAACTGCTGGCAAAATGCCTGGAAATTGTTCCACTTGCTCTCAATTGTCATAAATTCAGCATTCACTTGTTTTTGATATCTGAAAGTGCTGCCAACTTGTTTAAAAATAGCTTCAAAATGGTATTGTGGGTTTCCAGTACCCGAAATTAGGCATTTAGCTGCTATTGTTTTCTGGAAGTGCTGCCAACTTTTTGGAAAATAGCTAGAAAATTTGATTTTTTGTTTTCCAGTACCCAAAATTAGACATTTAGCTGCTAGTGTTTTGTGAAGGTGCTGCCAACTTGTTGCAAAATAGCTTCAAAATGGAATTTTTGGTTCCCAGTGCCTCAAGTTAGACATTTAGCTGCTAGTGTTTTGTCAAGGTGCTGCCAACTTGTGCCAAAATAGCTTGAAAACGGTTGTAATTAGTCATATTCGGTTTTTACTTAGCTTTAAGTATCTATAAGTGCTGCCAACCTGCTGAATCTAGGCAACAAATTGAACGTTGAGCTGTCAACTTACTCAAAAATTGAACAAAATAATGCCAAGTGTGGTTGAAGTAAGCTTTAAAATCATTTTCTTGGTCAATTTACTGAAAGAGAACATTTTCAAATGTTTCCCATTTTGGAATACCAAAAGCAATAAGAAGATATTTCCCATTGAATGCATCATTTTGTGGAAATATTTAGATTCCGCATAATTTGAACGGAAATGCTTCGAATGCATTTCTAATCATCCAGCTCTCCTATCAACTACTCCCTCTCTCACAGTCAAAGCATCTTCTTCTCTAGGCCTCAGAACTTTCGATTTCATGACACACACACACACGCACACACAGACCACCTCTGTATGTATTGTAGAGCCTAAAACGAGAGGCAACAGCAGGAACAAGAATTGAATATTAAACGCATATTGTATAAATTTTTGAAGTATGTCTGAAATGCATAAAGCAAAAGATCGCAAAAAACAACAACAACAGAGAAAAAACACAAAAATTATGATGACGACAACGTGGAAGATGATGACGGGCTTTATAATGAAGAACATGAGTTCAGAAGAACCCAAAAAATGAACAAAAAACCAAAAGCGAAGAAGAATGGGGCGAGACACACACAACAAAAAAGAAGCATGTTGTGGTCGCTGGAGGACGAGGACGAGGACGAGGACGAGGACGGCGTCTTTTTGGCGCCAGAAAAATAACGACAATGCCTGATGAATAAGTGGAGGAGAAGTAGCCGAAACGAAAGCAGAAAGAACAATGCATTCATGTGTTTTGGCCCCTGGCGCTCTCCAAAGTTTGGGGGGGAAAAGCTTCTGGCTGTAGAGAAAGTGATGCGACGACAGCGACAGCGGCGGCGGCGACAGCGACTGCGGCGACGGCGACGACGACGATCAGCGCCGTCTAAAAGAAATGTCAAAAACAATGAGAACGGTCCACTGAATTTGACAAACATTTCCTAGATGTGCGCTGGCAGATCAAAGAGAAGACGACGACGACGACGGCAATCTGAATTCAGCAGACCAACTCATACATAAGCAAATGCGTGGCTGTGTGTGTGTGCGTGAGTGTGAGTGCCATCTCTTTTTCTTTGGGCAAATTAGTCAAATTAGCACACACACACACACACACACACACTGGGAGAGAGAGATGATCCTCAGCTTCATCTTCTTCTTCTTCTGCTCCTCTTTTGTCTCGTGGCATATTCACGCGTTGAGCGCAAACCCGGCTTGGCTTTTAGCATTAGTTTACACTTGATTAGAACGCTAATTGGCTTCACAAAATGTATAAGGATGTCCTGTTGTTGTTGTTCTCGATGCCGCTGATGGAGCTGCTATTGATTAAGCTGGGAACTTTTCGTGGAAAAGATGCTGCGATCAGGCGCGATCACACGCAGCTGTCTGCTGTGCAGGCTTTTGATCTAGGCGAATGTAGCGGTGCCAAAAGATAGTGGGGCAGCGATGCTGTCCAGTTTAAGGTTCCCAACTGGGAGGGGGGGAAATATGTATGCTCCATACGCTGGTTAAGCATTTGGGTTTCCTCCACGACGGCTTGACAACGGATTATCTTCGAAAGAAAGTGGAACGGAACTTTAGAATATCTAATTAGGGCCAAGCGAAGCTAAAATTTGTATGGCTAGTTTCTCTTTAGCGAGTAGCTTTATAGCGGGTACATCTAAAGCGATTATCTCTGCATCTATATATCGAGTATCCCTGCCTAGCCTCCTTCCAATCATCTCGTTCTCGTTAGCTTTTTATAGCGAGTACTTTCTCATAAGACGGGTAAATCTAAAGCGATTATCTCTGCAGCGTGTATTTTTATCATCTCGTTCTTCCGATTCTTTTAGTCTTCTGCTCTCGCTCTCTTTTCCCCTTGATAAGGGCGCAGCCTAGCTTTATTTTTTATAGCGAGTATCCCAATATCGATTATATTGAAGTCATCTTTAAGAAAGTGACCGTACCACATATACCTGCTGGTCTCCTTCTATTTAGTCTCTCTATAAGAAGTTGCTTTCTTGTGATTCCTATGGTAGCGAGTCTTTTTATGTCGATTGTTTACACAGCGAGTCTTTTTCTCTTACAAGAATTCTGCGCTACCTTATGTGGCCCCTTGATCAGGGCTAAGCTAAGGAAACCTCTTTATGGCGAGTATCTGTATAGCGAGTAAATCTATGGCGAGTATGCCTATAGCGAGTACATCTATAGCGAGTATGCCTATAGCTTATATTCCTGCTAGTCTCTTTCATTAATATCGTTCTTGTGGCGCCTTTGGTAACGATTCTTTTTTATAGCGAGTGCTGTGAATCTTTTGGTAATTGTAATTGTAATTGTATAGCGAGTGCTCATTCAGAAACGAGTTTACAGTGACTCGCCACAAATAGCCACGTTTTAGTAAGTATCTCTTTTGTAAGGCTTCTGCTCTAACTTTATTGCTTACACAAAAATTCTGCTACGGCTTTTGTGTTACCTAATTAGGCAGAACGTTTAGAGGCGAGCATCTCTATAACGAGTGTCTATATAACGAGTCCATCTAAAGCGAGTACCCCTGCTAGTCTTCTTTCAGTAATCTAGCTCTTGTAAATCCTTTGGTAACGAGTGTTGTATAGCGAGTGCTCTTGTGTAAGGCTCCTGCTCTCGCTCTCACAATTCTAATCTCAATTTTGTTGGCCAGCATCTATATAGCAAGTGCTATTAAAGCGAGTATCACAGCTATTTGTCTTCCAATAATCTCGCTCTCCTGACTCGAGTAACGAGTCATTTTATAGCGAGTGCTCTTTTGTAAGGCTCCTGCTCTCGCTCTCTTTCTCTCACAAGAATTGTGCTCTGGCTTTTGTTGCCTTTAATTAGTGGCAACATTTGATGGCGAGTAACTATAACGAGTATCAATATAGCGAGTGCTACCAAAGCGAGTATCCCTGCTAGTCTTCTTCCTGTAACCTCGTTCTTGTGATGCCTTTGGTAACGAGTCTTTTTATAGCGAGTGCTGTGATTCTTTGGGTAACGAGTCTTTTTTGAAGCGATTGCTCTCTCACAAGGCTTCTGCTCTCGCTCTCTTTCTCTCCCCCTTGAGCTTTTTGATGTAGAGAGGGATAACACCTCGCTTTCCTGCCGCTGCTTCGTGAGTTTCTGCTGCTGCTGCTGCTGCTGCTGCTGCTGCTGCTGCTGCTGCTGCTGCTGTTGTTGTTCTTGTTGTCGCCAAGCCGAAGAACACGCTTTATGAATTTTAAGTGGCGACAAAAAACAAACCGAAGAAAAATTGAGGAGTCGCTGCTTTGGTTTTATTTTGTTTTTATTGTGGCATACACAATCTCTGCACACACACACACACGCGAGCCCACACTCACAATCGCACATTATTTAATATATTTTCTTATACAAATTGTGTTTTTTGTGTCATTTAACTGGCTCTGCGTGTTTTGTTTGCCAGATGACGGTGATGCTACGTTTTTGGTAACAAATTTATGGATATTAATAAAGAAGAATTCCGCCTCATGCAACGAGGCATTCTTCTCGCACAATTCGAGGGAAATTGAAGAGCAAATTTATGTAGCCACCTACGGGGCACGTACTTGGTGTGCCAGCAGTTGGGCTGGCTTACAGCGAAGGGCACTCTCCTCCGGCTAGGTGTCAATGACGTGCGCTATCAGTTTTCATTCATGCCTGTGCCGGCCCAGCCCTCTCTCGCTCTCGCTCTCGCCGGCTCTCCGACTCGCCGGCTCTGTGCAGTCAATTAACGGCAAACAAAAGCTCACTGCCTGCCCTCTTCTTGCCATTAGAGAGTGGGTGGGTGGGTGGTTGGCTGGGTTGCTGCTGCTGCACCGAAAAGGAGAAAAAAGGGCGCAAGTTTTTGTTGTATTTTTGCATATGTCTGCAGCGTGTTAATTGAGTGTGAAGTTGGTAGCTTTTGTTGTTGCTGTTGATTTTAATTGTTAAGCAACAAAGGCGCGAAATATGTTTTGGCTTTTAATTAAGCGTTTGTCCAAAATAATAAAAAAAAACACCACACAAAACAAAAACAACAAACAACAAGAAAAAGCTCCGCTCCGCTCTGCTCCGCTCGGCTCTGCTTGGGTTTGCGTGCAAGTGGCGGGCCAAGTGTTGATTTCATTAAACGCAATTGCAGCAACAAAAGTCAAAGTTGTTGTTGCTGTTGTTGTTGCATTTAATTGTTGTGCGCGTCGCTCGGTTCAGTTGGTTCGTCGTTCGTTGTCACTTTGAGTTAACAACTCGATTACATGCCGCTGCTGCCGCTGCCGCTGACGCTGACGCTGCAGCGTCTACTTTGCCGCCGGCCATGTGCAATTTTTTCCTCTGAATTATTAATGAATCTCAGCATCGCGGCCGGAGCAGCAGCCGCCTGGTCTCTCCGTGTTAATAAAAAACAATTAATATTAAGTGTATGTTTAGTGTTGAGTTGACTTGGTGTTTGCCTGCTGCCTGCACTCGTTGATTATTTGTACGATTAACGCGTTGACGGCGAACTCGTTATTCGTGTGCGTGTGTCGGTGTCTGTCTCTCTCTCTGTGTCTGTGTGTGTGTGTGTTTGTATGTAATTACTTTTAGTTGGTCATAATTTGTCAATAGCTATTTTGTTGCTTGTTGCCAATTGGCAACGGAAGTGCAAGTGTGCAATTGAAAGTCATCTAAGGGGAGGGCCAGCGAGCGAGTTGAAAGCCTTGGCATCTGGTTTGGGCTGCTGTTAGAGAAGCCAAGAAGAGTGGCTGTGTGTGCACTGATCCATGGCTGTCATTGAAGCGGCAGGGAATGTTTAATTTACTCGCTACTCGCCACTCGCCACTCGTTGGAGTTTGTCAGCAGCTCTAAAAAACTGAAGTGCGTAGATTATTATGATTAATTTGTATATTTTAGAACTCCAACTTGCCAGATTTGACTCGTCAGTTCAAGCGAGCGAGTTCAAAGCGTTGTGCTCTCAATTCGATTTGCTGGAAAGAACATTTATTGTTAACCATTGACTCTAAAATTTATAATTATACTCTGTACCGTAGGTACATAGAGTATTATAAGTTTGTGCAAAAGTATGTAACATCCAGAAGGAAGCATCTCCGACCCCATAAAGTATATATATTCTTGATCAGCATCAACAGCCGAGTCGATATAGCCATGTCCGTCTGTCCGTCTGTCTGTCCGTATGAACGCACAGATCTCAGAGATGGTAAGAGATAGAGGTTTGACGTGTATGGGACAAATGCTTCTTATGTCTGCAGGCAGATCAAGTTTATTTTCAATTTTGGCCACGCCCTCTCCCGCCCCCGCAATTTAGAAAAAACGTCATATCTCCCACAGTTTTGAAGATAGATGGCTTGTTCCTTCTGGACATATTTAGTTGTTAGAATAACTTATCGATCCGCCAAAGGAATGAAGAAGATCGGATGAACGGTTTTCGAGTTATGATCAAAAGACAAAATTTCTTGGTACAGAGTATGTTATAGTCGGGCTTGACCGACTTTCTTTCTTGTTTTCTTTTTACTCGCTTACTAATTGCTGAAATAACTCGTTACTCGTTCGAATTTGAATGCTAAACTGTTAAGTTGACAAACATTTACGCATTTGCTGACATTATTTTCGAAGCTGAAAGGTTTTATTTTCATTATACTCGTTAGAAATGACTTGTCCTCTCGCTGGGCTGAATATTTAATATACACCTGCTATTAATAATTACTCTGAAACTGTTATTTAGTTTGTCACTCGCTAGGTTTGCTGAAATAACTCGTTCGAATTTATATAACAAACTGTTAAATAGCATCTGCTGACACTATTTTCAAGGCTGAAAGGTTCTATTTTCATTATACTCGCCGGAAATGACTCGATTGTTCAAGCAAACGTGCTGAGAGGTAAATGGTATGAGCTTTTGATGTGACAAACTAACAAAATCAAATGTTTAATATACTCGCTACTCGTACCACTTACTTCATTAAACGTTACTTTTTAAAATAAGGAAGCTGAACTGGTTGTTTTCAATGCTAAAGACTTTGAGAGTTGAATTTTACACTTGCTATAAGAAAACTTTACTCGTTGGATGTGGCAGGCTGAACCAATTAGTGGAAAGCCTTTGTCTAGACGCTCTCATTAATAAGTACCACTAAGTTTACTTGTCACTCTTTCTAAATTGCTAGTACAACTCGTTAGTAGCTTAAAATTTCTACAAGAACTTATAAGTTATATTCTAGCTGCAACGGCTAGAACTACTCGTTATTCGCTTAAAATTGTTAGCCAAACTCATAATATCAATTTACTCGTTAGAGTTTGTTGGCTAATACATATGGTGGTTAGCCTTTGGCTATTCGTTCATATAAATAAATATTTAAAACGACTGAAGAGTTCTTACTACTACTTAGAAATTATAGTTTTGATGCATTTGCTATGATTATTAAGAACTCCTTACTCGTTAGTATACCAAGTAATGCTCGTTAATCGCTTAGGAAAGCTGGTGACACTTCTAAGAGACATATAATTTACTGGTTGTTCATATTATACAACATTGTGAAATGTATAGCTTACTCGTTACTTTCTAAAGTTAGGAAATAACTCGTTACTAGCTTGAGTTTCAAAGTTTCTACTCGTTTCTTGTTAAAGGCACGCTTAAAGGCATATTATACCTTGATTTTCTGAGCTCTCGTTACTCGCCACCCGCTACTCGTTGTCTCCTTAACCTAAACTAAATGTTAAACTGTTCGAACGTCCTACTTCAGTCAACTGTCTTGTCCATCTTACCGATTGGCAACGGTTTGGCCAACATTAACAAAAGCCTTGGCCCTACTCCAGCCTCTCCGCTTCCCCGTCATCCCAAGCTAATTAAATCTTAAGAAATTCGCACAGGAAATTAGCAGCGCAGCGACTGTCCGAGTGCTCTCAGCACAATTAGCAAAATAATCTAATCCCCCCCTCGCCGCTCAATCCCTTTCCGACGCCGCTTAGCCCAAATCTCGCCTCGCTCGCTCGCTCGCTCGCTCAACCTGTTCCGATGGACAAGCGGCGGTGGCGGCGGTGGCGACGGCGGCGCCTAAATGATGCGTTCCCAAAAAGGTAGCTCAACTCCAAAGTACACACAGACACACAAAAAGCGGCTTCGCTTAAGTCCTGCTTTGTTTGTTGGCCTCTAAAGCCGGTCGGTCGCTCCTCTGTCGGTCAGCTGTCCCTACGACCCTCACGGAGGAGCGCAGCAACCAACCCTGCTTGTGTTTTTGTTTGTTTTCTCTGTCTCCGCCGCCGCCGCCGCTGTTGATCGTTCAATAAATGGGCCCCGGAGCGCCAGGTAAGCCACATTCATGTGTGCGATCCTCGCCGAGATGCAGCTTGCATCTGATTATGCGCCCTGGGTTTGCGTTTTTGGCAGCGGTGCTCTAGTGGCTGGGAGGTGCCCACCCCCCTCCCGGGCAGGCACGTCTCTGACTGTGATGAAAAGTAAACATACCACAAATTGGACAGTGGAACACATGTTTGGCGCGTTAAATGCTCGAGCGTGTTATTTATAACGTTTTCTTGCCGGCCAACCGACTTGGCCAGACACCTTCCTCGTCGTCGTCGTCGACAACAACTTGCTGTTCTTCTTGTTAAGACGCGTGTACCGAATGCCCCGGCCCTGCCCCTGCCCCTGGCCCTGGCCCGGTGAGTGTGTGTATGTGTTTTGGTCAACACCTTTTGTAGACTTTGGCTTTGGGCTAAAAGCAGGAAAAAAAAAACACAGAAAAACGGCAGCAGTTGTAAGTTTCTGTTGTTGTTATTCTTGTTGGGCATTCTTCAGGTCGTTTCTGTTGTGTCGCCCCTCCTCTCCGGTCTTCCGCCGCTGCTGCTGCTTGTCTGCAACCGCAAAAATATGCGTGTTGATCAGGTCCTTTTTGGGCTTATGACAGTCGTTGAGTCCTTGAGCACAACTGACGCCACATCATAAAACTTTAACCCGGGCACGCAATGTCCTGTCGTGCGAAAAGTCGATTCTGAACAGTTCCCAGCAACAGCGGTTAAGCGAGCGAACGCCTAGCGATTCGATGAAACAACGCTTTGAATATGTTAACGGCGTTTCCGAGGGTAGAAAAGCAAACTTAGTAGAAACTCTTGAAGAACGCCAAGCGATTCACCAGATTCTTCTCAACAAGTGTCTTGTCCGAGAGGCCCAAGCGATTATGAAACGTCTACTAAGCCACGAAGCGATTCTTGAGCTACTCTAAGCAACTTTCAGAGAGGGAAGAACCACTAAACTACTTCGGAGCGTACTTCTTGGTGACCTTTAGAAAAGAAAGCGATCAATAAGCCACTTCTGAGAAAGTTCTAAGCGACTCTTAGAGAACTTCAAGCGATTTCGAAGCATGTTTGAAATTGTAAAGCTATTTTTAGACGACTTTTAGAGAAGGAAAGTGTCCTTTAGGTCAGGAAAAACCACTGAGCGACTTCTGAAGTACTCTTAAGCGACTTCCAAGCGACTCTTATGACAACCACAAGCATGTTTAAAGCTTAAAGCCAAAGTAAAGCCATTTCTAAACGACTCTTAGATAAGATAAGTGAGTTTTGGAGAAGAAACGATGAGTGAGCGACTTTTGAGCAATTCCTAAGCGGCTGCTAAGCGACTCTTGGCGAACTTCGAGCTACACTAAGAGCTTTTAAAGCTTGTGTGAAACTGTAAAGCTATTCCTAGACAACTTTTAGAGAAGAAAGTTGTCGTTTGGGGCAGGAAAAACCTTTGAGCAACTTCTGAAGAATCCTTAAGCGGCTTCTAAGCGACACTGAACGATTTTAAGGCATCTGTAAAGTTATAAAGCTATTGCTGGAGGCCTTTTAGGAAGGAAGAAAATGTCTTTTAGATAAGATAAGTGAGTTTTAGAGAAGAAACGATGAGTGAGCGACTTTTGAGCCATTCCTAAGCGGCTTCTAAGCGACTCCTATGCGAACTCTAAGCGATTTTAAACCATCTTTGGAATGGCGAAAGCTATTAATAGACGACTTTAAGGGGATAGAGGTATTTTTAAGAGCTGTAAAGAACCGTGAGCGACTTCTGAGCGGCTTCTAAGTGACTCTTATGTGAGCTCCAAGCGACACTGAGCGATTTCGAAGCATCTTTGAAATGGTAAAGCTATTTCCAGAGGATTTTCAGAGAAGAAGACGATCATTGAGCGACTTCTGAGTAAAATTCTAAGCGGCTTCTAAGACACTGAGCGATTTTAAAGCAGCTTTGGAACGGTAAAGCTATTTCTAGATGACTTTAAGGAGCAGGAAAGACCCGTGAGCAATTCCAAAGCGGCTTCTAAGCGACTCTTATGTGAGCTCCAAGCGACACTGAGCAATTTTAAAGCATCTTTTGGAATGATAAAGCTATTTCTAGACGATTTTTAGGGTATGGAGGTATCTTTAAGAGCTGGAAAGACCCTTGAGCGACTTCCGAAGAAGCCTCTAAGCGGCTCTTAGCAAACTCCCAAGCGACACGGAGCAATTTGAACTCATCAAATTCAAATCGTAAAGCTATTTCTTAACGACTTTTTGATAAGATAAGTGATTTCCAGAGAAGCAACGATGGATGAGCGTCTTCTATGCTATGCCTCAGCTGCTTAGTAGCGACTTTGAGCTGTTTTTAGAAAATTTAGAGCTACTCCAAGCGATCTCTCAGTTTTTTCTGAAAAACAATTAAGGGCGCTGTAGTCGAGTTTCCCGACCACAAAATACCCTGTTCATTTATTTTCATTTATTTGTTTTTGAATTTTTGAAGATGTCATCCTAAATGTAGGCAATACTTTTCTAGTCCTGATCAACAACTGGGCGGCTGCTTTTATCAGCTCAACTGTTTCGCTTATAACTCCGGTGTTTTTGGTCCGATCTGATTGTATAGAATAGATTTTCAGAATAGATAGATATTGGGCCTAGCTTGATGCATACTAAACCACGAGGCTCTAACTTAAAAATTGTGGATCTGACGGTTGTTTAGGTCTAGAATTTCTAGAGGAGGTCTTGGTTTTTTGGGGATAAAAGGGGGACGGGTGGGAATTTTCCAAATCTGAAACAAACTTGATCTGCGTACAACATAAATCTACCTTCCTGCAAAAATTTGTGGCTCTATCTCTTATAGTCTCTGAGATCGACGCGTTCATACAGACAGACAGACGGACGGACGGACGGACGGACGGACGGACAGACGGACTGACGGACGGACGGACGGACAGACGGACATGGCTATATCGACTCGGCTGTTCATGCTGATCAAGAATATATATACTTTATGTGGTCGGAAAATTTCCCTTCTCCCTGTTACATAAATTCGCACAACTTCATGATCCCCCTTTTCCCATTTTCAATGGGAACAGGGTATAAAAAACAAGAAAGAAAGTCGGTCAAGCCCGACTATAACATACGCTGTACCAACAAAATTATACACTCAGCATAAATTTTGATGCTGAGAGCAGCGCTGTCACTGCGCTGCAGCAGCGAACAGTCTTTTGATCATAACTCGACAACCGTTCATCCGATCTTCAACATTCCTTTGGCGGCTCGATAAGTTATTTTGATTACTAAATATGTCCAGAAACGAACGATTTATCTTTAAAACTGTGGAAGATATGAGGTTTTTTCTAAATTGCGGGGGCGGGAGAGGGCGTGGCCAAAATGGAAAATAGCTACTTTTAAGTGAATTTTTGAGAAGAATACGTCGAGGACGCTATGCCTAAGCTACTTCTAAGCGACTTTTGGATGTTACTAAGCGGTTCTGTTAAGAATAAGTTGACAGTGTTACTCCTAGGCGGATCTGTATGAAGTTAAGGGATGCCTAGGCTACTTTTAATTCGATTCGGAGCAATGCTCAAAGACTCTTAAGCGTCTTCTGGAGAAGAATAGACCTCTGAAAGGCCTTCAAGTGCTGGCTACTTCTTAAAGAAAGACATTTTAAGATACTTTTCTAATCCTCAGTGGTTCACTGAGCAATTTACTGGGTTAGAGCGAGTGATCGTCGGTATCGACCCTCCCTCCCAACACCTGTGCGACTTTTGCTGTAAAAATGCGGTGCAAGTGCCATATCCCGGCTACTGCTTATCTCTGGAGGATGAATGTGGCCCCTACCCATAAGCAACAGGTGCCAAAACAGGCAGAAGACGACGACGACGACGGCGACGACGACTGGCCATGTTGTTGCCGCAGCGTGCCTTATCAGACGCAGCCAGAAAGGGTTGCTGCTGCTGCTGCTTACCACCGTTTTCTGCGAATCGTGTTGATTTGATTTATTTTAAGCAAAAGGGGCAAGCAAATACGCGAATTTATCGCTGCTCGATCATAAATAAGAATTATATAAACATGCGTTGGCCTGGCTCGTCTTGCTTCGCTTGGCTCGGCTTGGCTTGGCTTGGCTGCACCACCCATGAATGGTTTGGTGCAGGGCGAGCGGAGCGCAGGTAGGTCGGTCCCGGGACCAGAGACTGTAGGCAGAGGAACAAGAACAAGACGGGCGCGCGAGCGAGCGAGCGATCGCTGGCTGGCTCTGTGTGTGGGACATTAGAAATGCTTGCTCCTCTGGCCACATCCTGGGACCCAGAGAGTATGCCCCCCGCCCCTCGTCCGTTTGCTGGGTTTTATGTTAACAACATTTAAACGCAGCTCGTTTAGAATCTGATTGTCTTTGTGTGGTTTGCCCACTTGGCCTAGCCTCGTTACGAGAGAGAAGCCTCTCGTTTGCCTTTGCCTTCCTCTTGTTGACTTTGAGGATTTATGAGTGTCTGACGTGTGTGATGACTGTTATTAGCCGCATCCCAGTCCCAGTCCCAGTCCCGGCAGGCAGCGTCGATCGTCGCGTTGCGAACGGATGCGTACGGATGTGCCCTGCCAAACTGATGATGTTGATCTGTGTCCCCCCCGCCCCCCTGCCCCCTGGCCGCTGGTCTGTGGTCTTAAGTAAACACGGCGCGTTAATGGCGTCTGGTGCCAATAATTTAGACATTAAATGTGGGGGCGCTGTGCGAGAGAGCGAGGGAGCGAGCGAGAGGATTGTGTTTAATTAATAAACCCACCCGGATTTGGCCACACTATTTTTAGGCTTCCTTTTCTTAGGGAATTACTCACAGTTTGCCAAGCAAACATTGACAGACCGACACGGACCTTAAGAAGCTAAGCCAGGACACGCCCACTGCTCAAAGTTGGGCAACTCCCCACCCCCCCACCATCACTTCATCCAGGCGAATGCGTAGCAGTTTTTGTAACCAGCCAAGTGCAAAAAGCATTTGACGCACAATTTAATTACGAATAAGACAAATAAAGACTCTGCTCCATGTCAGAACTTTCTGGGGAAATGACCCCCCCCCCCCCCCTTCAAAGAAAGAGGAAAGGAAATTACTTGAGATTTAAAGAAATCTGGTTAAGCAGAGGAAAATTGAGGGTTTTGGTACAAATCTTAAGCTTAAGCTAAAAATTGGTACCATCTCCATCTTAGGGGAAACTTCAACACGAACGGCATCTTAGCGCAGTCGACTGCCAGGCACTCGCGTGGTTCATAGTAAAGAACGTGGGTTGTTTTATTCCGAAAGCAGGGAAATTGAACTTTAGTATAACAGTTTCTCTTAGTTTTGGTTCGTTTTTCTACCTAGATCTACCAGCTAACCTAAGTAACAAGGACTTTGTGAGAGATTCCTAAGATATTGTTAGCGGTCACTAGGCCACAAGTCAGCGATTTCTGAGCAAATTTGTAAAACTCTTGAATGAAGGTGAGCGATTTCAATGAAAAGCGATCTGAAGTAAGAACATGTGAGCAATTTCTAAGGTGTTTTAAGCGGCTACTAGCCCTAGCCTTCTCAACCCTAGCCATCTCAACCTAACCTAAGCGGCTACTAACAGTTGAACAGTTGTCAAAGGTTTCTTATACAAAAAGCTACTTGTAAGCAGATTTCCTGCGACTTGTCATCCTAAAAAGCTCTCAGCTGCATTTGGCGACTTGTGAGCGATCTTACTGGTACTCCGAGAGCGGCTCTTAGAGATTACTAAACATCCTTGACAGTTTCCTAAAGAGAAGTATACTACTAAAAAGCTGCAGAGTAACTCAGAGCTAGACTCTAAGCAACTTGTGAGCGATTTCTTAACAACTTTGAAGATGTCTAAGATGATAAGCAATTTCTGAGCAACTTGTGAGTGATTCTTGAGGTATTCTGTGGGGCTGTGAGTGATTTGTCGGCCATGTTTTAGCACTCCGAAAGGCTTTAAAGAACGAATAACCATGAAGTTACTAAGGGAACTTGCCGCCTATCAAGAAAACATCATAAAGTTCGCTTCATCGTATAAATCCCGACTTGAGAGCTATACCTAAAGAAGTCTAAGCGACTTTTATAGAACATACTGTTACTAAGCGACTTTTTTTTTTTTAGCGATTTCTAAGCGACTTACAAGGACTTTAAGCGACTTGGTAGCGATTTCTAATCATGTTTAATAAACTCTAAGCGGTTTTAGGTAAACAAAATAATCCCAAGCGACTTGTTAGCGATTCCTAAGCGACTTGTTAGCGATTCCCAAGCGACTTACAACAACTTTGAGCGGTTTTTATACTCTGTACCGTATGTACATAGCGTATATTAAGTTTGTGCAAAAGTATGTAACAGCCAGAAGGAAGCATCTCCGACCCCATAAAGTATATATATACTTGATCAGCATCAACAGCCGAGTCGATATAGCCATGTCCGTCTGTCTGTCCGTATGAACGCACAGATCTCAGAGATGGTAAGAGATAGAGGTTTGGCATGTATGGGACATATGCTTCTTATGTCTGCAGGCAGATCAAGTTTATTTTCCATTTTGGCCACGCCCCCTCCCGCCACCGCAATTTAAGAAAAACGTCATATCTTTCACAGTTTTAAAGCTAGATGGTTCATTTCTTCTGGACATATTTAGTAATCAGGATAACTTATAGATCCGCCAAAGGAATTGCCAAGATCGGATGAACGGTTGTCGAGTTATGATCAAAAGTGTGTTCGCTGCTGCTTTCAGCTGCTACTGCAGCATCAAAATTTATACTGAGCGTATAATTTCGTTGGTACAGAGTATGTTATAGTCGGGCTTGGCCGACTTTCTTTCTTGTTAGCAATCAAAATATCAGCAAGCCACTTGTCAGCGATTTTCTGGGACTTTGAGCGGCTTTTGGCAAACAAAATGATCATATATAGCATAAGCATCTTTTTGAAACTCTGAGCGGCTTAAAGTAAGCGAAATAGCACTAAGCGACTTGTCAGCGACTCCATAGAGACTTTCGAAGACTCCGATCGGGTTTTTAGCAAACGAAATAATCACTAAGGGACTTGTCAGTGATTTCTAAGCAATTTTTCAGCGACTTTCAAAGATTATGAGCGGCTTTAGCAAACCAAAATATGATTAAGCGACTTTGGTGATCGGTTTTAAGTTATCGAAATGAAACTAAGCGGCTTGTCAGCAAAACCTAAATGACTTTCAAGTACTTTGAGCTGATTTTAGCAATCAAAATGTCATTAAGCGACTTGTCAGAGTTGCCTAAGCGACTTTTTGAGCTTTTTTAGAGGAACTATGAGCGGTTTTAGGTAATCAAAATAACGCCTAGCGTCTTCTCAGCGTTTCCTAAGCGACTTACAAAGACTTTGAGCAACTTTTGGCAAATAAAATATCATTAAGCGACTTGTCAGCAAATCCTAAGCGTTTTTCAAGGACTTTGAGCGACTTGTCAGCGATTTCTAAGCTTTTTTTTTAGAAACTATGCTCGGTTTTAGGTAATCAAAATAATATTAAGCGATTCCCAAGCGACTTACAAAGACTTTGAGCAACTTTTGGCAAATAAAATATCATTAAGCGTCTTGTCAGCGTTTCCTAAGCGTCTTTCAAGGACTTTGAGCGACTTGTCAGCAATGCCTAAGCGAGTTTCGAGTACTTTGAGTGTCTTTTAACAAAGACAATATCATTTAGCGACTTGTCAGTGACTTCTAAGCGACTGGTCAGCGTTTCCCAACTCATTTTGAAACAGGTCTTTAGTTTCGAAAAGCTTTCGAGCGAATTGCTTGACTAATCTTTGGCCATTCTGGAAAAATGAGTTGCTATTGAGCCACATCCAAGTAGTTTGGAGAGTCTAAGTTGATGCTAAGATCATATAGAGATGGTAAAAGACGAAAGTGTTACAGTTTCCTCCCTCCCCCTTTGACTAGCTCCAACTTTTACAGTCTAAAAAGTGCTTAGCAAAGTCTACTGATGTCAGCTAGTAGGAGGTTGCCCCCACACAGCTGTTTAAAACTACCCAATTTTGTCACATTTTTTACCCCACCCCCACTTCCCTCTCCCCCTCAGACTTTTGCTTAACTTAATTGAATGTTTCCAGTCAACAAAATGTGGCAAATGGAATAAAAATTGCTGCTGCTGTTGCCTTTTGATGGGCTGTGCGAAAAATCACACAACTGGCTTTAGCCGCTGGCATGCATATTAAACAGAACAACAGGCAGGAAAAAAGTACAGAAAAATTATTAATAAATTGCTGTAAATAAGCGACAAGTAGCATAAAACGCACGCAGTAAAAAAAATCACAAAAAATGAGCAAAAAAACAACAAAAAAACAACAACAAAAAGCGTTGTCTTGCATGCAAACAAGGCAGCGACGCTGACGTCGACAGCGTGACAAGTGTAGAGTGAAATGAGCAAACACACACACACACACACACACACACACACATGAGTAGGGGCGGGCCGTGGAACTGACCAGCAACACAAAAAAAACAACAACAACACAAAATTAAGCAAAGCTAAACGCGGGGGTGTCAGCTATCTCGCTCTAACAAAGGCCGGCAGCAGCCACTTGGGCCCAGACGCCCAAGCAAAAGAGACAGCATTAACCCAAAAACTTTTGAAAAGGGGGATGCATAATACACACACACACACACACATGCCAAAATACATGCACGTACAGTTGAATGGCAAAGGGGGTGCAGCAGGGAGTGCCAATTGACCGAAAATGATGGCGACTTTGTGTGTGTGTGTGTGTGTGTGTGACAGCAGCCGCAATTATGAGCAATTATGACAAAAAAAAATAACACAAAACAAAACCAAAAAAGCTTTTGAAGGTCTCCTCCATACTTGTATCGTCGGTGTGTGTGTGTGTGTGTGTGTGAACTACCGTTTGCTGATTAGAATCATAAACAATTGTGACAATTTATACACATATTTTGTTTTGGAACTAACTTGTGAGGGAACTTTGTAGAGAGTGAGAAGAGCCTTTGCCTCTCTCTCTCTCTCTCTCGCTTTCGACTGGCTGGAATTAGTCCACACTTTCGAAAGCTAGAGTCAGCAGCAGCTCAGCAGCATGTGTGCGAGAGAATGAAAACTGAAAGCAAAGTGGTCAGCGGAGTCATACAACTAGAACAGACGAAGTCTGCAACTTGGCTTGGCTTGAACCTTGCCATAAACCGATGCCTGAACCAAACCCTCAGGGGAGGTCATGCTGCACCGCAGCCCTGAAGCAAAGCTTGAATCTTACCCTGAACTTTATCATAAACCAAAACCACGAACCGCAGCTTGAACCTAACAATGAACTTTACTATAAACCGCACCCTTGAACCATAGCCCAGTAGAACCTAAACATAAATTGAACCATAGACCGAAGCCTGAATCGAATCGATAAACCCCAGCATAAACCGAACCATGAACCGCTGCATAATAGAACAGGACTATTAACTGAAGCTTGAATCATGAACCGAACCTGGTATAAACCAGAACACCAACCGTACACCATTTATGAACTTTAAGGAGTCTTTTAGAGAGAATTCTAGTCTAGAAAAACAAATTTTGAGCTTTAAAAGAAGTTTTGTATACCCTTGCAGCACGTTTTTCTAACCAAAACTACTTTTCGGAGCTTACTTTTTCATGGGAGCTATACCATAAAGAAGTCCGATTTCAACCAAACTTGGTAAAATCATGGGAAAGCATAGCAAATTAAGAAATGCAAAGTTTGGAGGCGTTTCCTTTCGAAACAAAAAAGTTTTTCTCACTAAGACTACTTTTTGGAGCTTACTTTTCCATTGGAACTATACCATATAGATGTCTGATTTCGATCAAACTTGGTAAAATCATGGAAAAGCATAGCAAATTAAGAAATACAAAGTTTGGAGGCGTTTTGTTTGAAAACAAAAAAGTTTTTCTCACTAAGACTACTTTTCGGACTCTACTTTTCTATGACAGCTATACTTTATAGATGTCTGATTTCGATCAAACTTGGTAAAATCATGGAAAAGCATAGCAAATTAAGAAATACAAAGTTTGGAGGCGTTTTGTTTGAAAACAAAAAAGTTTTTCTCACTAAGACTACTTTTCAGACTCTACTTTTCTATGACAGCTGTACTATATAGATGTCCGATTTCGACCAAACTTGATAAAATCATGGAAAAGCATAGCTAACTAAGAAAGGCAAAGTTTGAAGGCGTTTCCTTTCGAAACAAAAAAGTTTTTCTCACTAAGACTACTTTTCAGACACTACTTTTGTATGACAGCTATACTATATAGAAGTCCGATTTCGACCAAACTTGGTGGAATCATGCAAAAGCCTAACAAACAAACGTGTAAGAACTTTGAAGTCGATTCCACCTAAGACAAAAAAGTTTTTCTTACTAAAACTAGTTTTTTGACCGATCATTCGTACTATAGCTATATGCTATAGTCAACCGATTTGTACAGAACTGAGTGGAGTCATGGGAAAATGTAGCAAACTAACAAAGGCAAAGTTTGGAGGTGTTTTGTTTGAAAACAAAAAAGTTTTTCTCACTAAGACTACTTTTCGGACTCTACTTTTCTATGACAGCTGTACTATATAGATGTCCGATTTCGACCAAACTTGATAAAATCATGGAAAAGCATAGCAAACTAAGAAAGTCAAAGTTTGAAGGCGTTTCCTTTCGAAACAAAAAAGTTCTTCTCACTAAGACTACTTTTCAGACTCCACTCTTCTATGACAGCTATACTATATAGATGTCCGATTTCAACCAAACTTGATAAAATCATGGAAAAGCATCGAAAACTAAGAAATACACACTTTGGCGTCGTTTTTATGGAAAACAAAAAAGTTTTTCTCACTAAGACTACTTTAATTTCCTTTTTTTTGATGTTAAAATAGAAATTTTGCATGTTCTTTTGAATGGAAATTGAAGATCCATTTAACATTGAATCGTTATTTTAATCCCCTTTGGAAATGGTTACCCAAATCATCCAATGGAAACCACTTGAACCATTTTCGTACCGTCCAACCTGCAGACCAAATATCAAAGTTCTTGGCTTGAGAAACTTCAGAGAAATGGTTCAAAACAAATGATTCTGAAGTGGTTATCAAACAGGACTAGCAGCAGTTGTGGATCTTGATCAAATTTCCTGGATTTCAAACTAATTAAGCGCTCAACTGATTCCAAATTGTGATTTATTCCGGGGGGAAACCCGAAATTCCTTTCATGCCCTGGCACCCCCCCCCCCCCCCCCCCCCCCCCCCCAGTGTTGGGCATCCTGGAAGCGCCACACAGGCGTTTTTTCTGCTGGTCTCTTATGCCAACAACTTTAGTCTCGGGGCAGCTTAATGACATGGTCATTCATTTTGGGACCAAAGGTGGGCGTTCCCAGCCAACTGACAGGCAGGAGAGGGAGATGGAGACAGGGAGCGAGCGAGCGAGAGCGGTTGGTTGTTCATAAATTGTTTTATTATTATATAGACTTGATATATGACCCATACCGACTGTCAGTTTATTGGTTTAGCTAATTTCACTGCAGCTGCTGCCTGTGATGATCCTTTTCCTGCCGCTGCCGCCGCCGCTGCCACTCACAAATTTGTCAAATTGAAATTCAGCAAAACAATTTGCATGCAATTGTCATTCAATAAAATTCAAATTAAATGCAATTTCCCTCTGAGGATGCGACAGATGTTTGAGTTTTAGGCAAATGATGTTACAACAACACCGCTCCGTCTCCGGCTCCGTCTCCGGCTCCCCCTAAGATATGCACCCCAAATCAACTTATCGATACATTTTGGATCGCTGGATTGACAAAAACTTGCCAACAATTTTGTTGTCACAAAACGGCGAACTGTCAACGGCCGCCGAAACTGCAGGTGCTATCTACCTACTACCGGCTACCCTAATCCCCCATCCGTCCGTCGTCTGGCTCACTGACTGCGTGCGTTTAGCGGGGTCTTTTGTCCTTCGCTGTTGTTTGCCTGCTCGTCAGCTGTTCTCGCTGGCTGCTGCCGTTTGATTGACTATCAGATAATGCATTGACGCTTCTATGGCAGGGTCCAGCAGTCCAGGCCCGATCAGCCAAAGGCGCACAGGTGCGTTAATAGACGCCGTTTAGCTGGGAGCCGAGGGAGCGGAGATGGCGTGTCTGTTGACAGTCGGTGGCCTAACTGAGTTGTACAAGTGTCACCTGCCCCTGGGTTTGTCTTTTGGGTAAGCAATCAGTCAACATGGCTTCTGATACGAAGATGATTGATTTTTAAGGGCGCTGATCCCCTAAATTTTGGTACAGCAACAACAGGGTGCAACTGTGGGGAAGTCTTAGTCGCTGGAATCTGTTCTTAAAGCACAGTATGCTGTGGCAAATTAGGTTCTAGACCGCAGATTTCACAATTCAATGAGCTGGTTGCTGGTTTTGAATAGGAATTGTGTGCCAAGGGACTAAACATGGTACATATTCTGTTATTTGGCTTCTTTTGATATACTTTTCTAGTGTATGGAGGCCGTATAACAAAGAGAAGCAAAGGCTTATCGAATCTGAACCGAAACCACTTAGTATTTTTGCACTTCAATTTGAATTGGGAAAGCCCTACGTGCCTGAAATCTGTTACACAGAAGAGTTGGTGTTCAACAGACTTCCCCTATGTTAATTAACATTTCACATTATGTTAGCGCCCCAAAAAGTATGCTACATTTTGCATAACCCTTTATTAACCCATCTCTTAATGAAAGCTTAAGAGATCATACAGTCAAAACAACTTGGTTCGGAAAATCGTAAAACTAATAAAGAGCCTAGTTTTAAGGCCTTGTCAAAGAATTTTCCGGAATTTTCCACCCTGGGACACATGTAATATCACTTAAGTTCCTTACAAACTATGTTTCAAGTCAATCGATGTGGCCCACTTTCCCTACAAACCTAGTCTCAAGTCAATGGGAGGAAAAATATAAGCATTTTCCGGAATTTTCATATTTTAGGAACGGATTTTTATACTCTGTACCGTAGGTACACAAAGTATGTAACAGGCAGAAGGAAGCATCCCCGACCCCATAAAGTATATATATTCTTGATCAGCATCAACAGCCGAGTCGATATAGCCATGTCCGTCTGTCCGTCTGTCCGTCCGTCCGTCCGTCTGTCTGTCCGTATGAACGCACAGATCTCAGAGATGGTAAGAGATAGAGGTTTGGCATGTATGGGACATATGCTTCTTATGTCTGCAGGCAGATTAAGTTTATTTTCAATTTTGGCAACGCCCCCTCCCGCCCCCACAATTTATAAAAAACGTCGTATCTCCTACAGTTTTGAAGATAGATGGCTTGTTCCTTCTGGACATATTTAGTTATTAGAATAACTTATCGATCCGCCAAAGGAATGAAGAAAATCGGATGAACGGTTTTCGAGTTATGATCAAAAGACAAATTTTCTTGGTACAGAGTATGTTATAGTCGGGCTTGACCGACTTTCTTTCTTGTTCAACCTAGGAATTCGCCTACTTTCACTACTAACCAAGTTTCAAGTCAATCGGTTGAAAATCAGCTTATTGCATGCTGAATTTTCCGGTATTTTCCCACACTTGGGTTGAATTTTCAACAAATTGACCAACCCAGTGCTGGATTTTCCAACATCCTAGAGTCAAATGTCAAATTACTTGGCATAGAATGCTTAAAATTCAAATTTCAAGACAATCGGAAGACAAATAGAAGTTTGAATCAGAGCTGCAAACCGGTTTTGGACCGAACCGGATTGAACCCGGAAATCCGACTTTCAGATTACTGTGAACCGAACCTTGAACCAAACCTCTTAAGGTATTAAAGCTGAACCTGAACCTGTTCCGAACCCAAAATTTCGATTTGGTTCAACAAAAATTATAGATTTAAACTATTTCCCAGTGACTTCTTCTGTTATTCTGATGGAATTATCCACATTACTGTGGAAACACTTTTCATATGTGGACTACGAAATTGCATTTCACTCTAAGGGCTGTATCCAGAACTTCGAAGTTTTTATTTCGTCACAATACTTTATATAAGTAGAAACACTTTGTCATTGCTTTGATGGTCATGAGTTGTATGAAAGTGTTTCTATTTATATAAAGTATTGTGAAATTTCATCCCAACCCAAAATCGAGACAATTCCCTAACAGTTTATGTCGGTTGTAGGTCGCTTACTATATAAACGTGTATAAAGCTTGGCTGAACCAAGGTTCGAACCAAAACCTCGGCCCAAAAACCTTGAACCTTAAAATTCTGAACCTGAACCATTGGTAAATTTTGGTTCGAACCCGCGAGCCGGAGATCCGCGAAATTTTTTTGGTTTGCAGCCCTGGTTTGAATGTACAATTTTCCGGGAATTTTCCTTGCAAGCGAACTTTCCTAAGTCGGGAAAATACGTGCGTGTACGTATATGACCTGCTTAGATTACAAACCGCGTTTTCAGTCTTTTGGATGAACACTTTTTTACCCAAAACCAACTTTTCCGGTGCATTTTCATTCACTTTATATGAAAGTCAAGGCAAAATATAGCAGAAACATCAAACTGATTTGATTAGCCAAGAGAGTCTAATCCTTTTAATGTTACACAGCGTATATTTAGTTTGTGCATCTCTCTCTCTCTCTCTCTGACAGCATCAACTGAGCTTGATCAAATGGCAACTTAATCTATGAAACTAAACTGAAGTGTTTAATATTCCAACCCATGTCTTCTCATATCCTTATCACCACAAAACTGGCGTCGATCGACCCTTGTTGTTGATAAGATTTGTGTGCTGTCAACAAGAACTTGTTGGGTGTCTGATGACATAACTCGGGGGGCGCTCGATAAGGCGCAGCCTCCCCAAACGGCCCCTGGCCCCTGGCCCCCGGCTTCGTCCACTCGTTCGATTAGAGTTTGACTGGAGATGCGATGTTCCAACTTAATTGTTATGAATTGAAATGCAGTTGTGGCGGCGATAAGGCCGCCGGGGTTATGTTTGTTTACGAAAAAAGAAATGCGTCATTTGGGTGTTGATTTATGTGACATTTGTTGTGACAGTTTGCTCCTCTCCTGTCCGCTGTGTTTCAGAGAGGAGCCGTGCCCCACCACAGTCCTTGCCCGGCAATTACAACTCAATTGTTGAACAGGGGGACCGGCTAATTGATTAGCCATTAACCCCAATCGCCGCCGCGTACAGAGGACACCTCGCCCGCTCCCCAAACTCTCGCACACACACGCACCTGGACTGGACCCAGCACTGGGCTTAATTAGGCTTAATTATGGGTCCCAGGGTTACCAAAAAAACGGGAAGAAAGAATCGAAACAGAAACAGTTGGGAACCACCAGCAAGTAGCCTGCCAAACACTTTCAAGCCACATTAACAGCTCGTTGCTTGGCCAATAAAAGGCAAAAAATGTGTGGGCCCTTCGCCCGGCTGCTGCAGCAAACAAACCAAAAAACAAACAACTTTGGTCAAAAGGTGCAAGTTTTACACATAACGATTTGCACGAACCATCCAGCGGCTCGGAGCCAGCCCCAGCCCCAGCCCCAGCCTCAGCCCCAGCCTCAGCCCCAGCCTCAGCCCCAGCCTCAGCCCCAGCCTCAGCCAGGAGCAGCACAAACGAGAGCAAATCGTTTTGTTGTCCGAAGACTCTCGGCGCGCAGTCGCAACCAGATTTCCAGTGTGCGAAGCGTGTGGTGTGGGCCCAGGACTGGCTCCACATGGCTGGGGGCTATGGCGCGACTCGAACCGGCCCGGCCATAACAAGCTGCCAACAACTGGCGCCAAGTGCTCAATAATGTTAACGAGCTATTCAGTTAAGACCCAAGGCAGACGACGTGCCTCGCTCGCTCGCTCTCGCCGGCCCCGGCCCCGGCCCCGGCAAATAAAAAATAATTTGCAGTCGGTGTAGACTTTTGCGCGTTCGCCTTCTCTAAATAGAAACATCCTCCTCGGACTTGGACTCCACGGACGACCCGAGTCGAGTGCCGTCAGTCAGGCATCAGTCTCAGTCTTGTTAGGCTCTCAGAGTTTGCCCTCTGCGTTTCGTTTCGTTTGGCTGTTTTTTTTTTTTTTGTTTTTTGTGGGTTTTTATCAAAAATGCAGTCGCAGCTGATGATGATCTGTGAACATGAACAAGACGTTCGTTAAATTTGATTCATGAGGCTGGGCCGGGGTTGGGACCGGGACTGGGACTGGGACTGGGGCGCTGGTGCCGAAGCTGAAGCTGAAGCTGAAGCTGGAGCTGGAGCTGAAGCTGAAGCTGGAACTGTGGCTGGGTGATGGAGGCGCAGTCTCAGCGATTGAGTGATTGCTACTTAAAGTTATAATTTTCATATTTGTGTGTGTGTGTGTTTGTTGAGGGTGAGGCCCTTTTTGGGTGGGTACACTGGACGAATGATCAGTGATCAGGCATCAGTTAGTCTTGGTTCATTGAAAATGTGTTCGTAGACTTAAAGGAACTAAATTAGGCCAAGGAGCGAAGGTTTGGCGAACATTTAGCGAACATTTAGCGAACATTTAGCGAAGCTTTTTTCCAGACGGATCTCTTTGTTTCGAAACCAACTTACTTAAAGTATATTCGCCAACGTTTAAAGTACATTTTATTGAATTAACGAACGCTTAGCGAATATTTAGCGAATACTTAACGAATATTTGGCGAACCTTTAAACGAAAGATCACTTTGTTTCCAAAAAATTCAGTTTTTAAGTACATTAGCGAACACATAAAACATATTTTAATGGAAATTCGAAAGTTTAGCGAATATTTAGCGAATCTTTGGCGAA
Source organism: Lordiphosa fenestrarum (assembly GCA_035044985.1). NCBI lineage: Eukaryota > Metazoa > Arthropoda > Insecta > Diptera > Drosophilidae > Lordiphosa > Lordiphosa fenestrarum. The sequence continues at coordinate 1,324,342 of JAWNNO010000297.1, read as the reverse complement.
CATTTAGCGAAGCTTTTTTCCAGAGGGATCTCTTTGTTTCGAACACATCCAATTTAAAGTAAATTCGCGAACGTTTAAAGTACATTTCAATGATTTAACGAACGTTTAGCGAATATTTAGCGAATACTTAACGAATATTTGGCGAACCTTTAAATGAAGGATCTCTTTGCTTCGTAAACATTTCGTTTTTAAGTACATTAGCGAACACATAAAGCATATTTTAATGGAAATACGAAAGTTTAGCGAATATTTAGCGAATATTTAGCGAATCTTTGGCGAATCTTTACCTAAAACTTCTTCTCGTTTCGCACAAGTCAGGTTTTTTGATAAAATTTGCCGAACATTTACCGAATATACCAATAAAACATGCTTTAAATCGACTCGTTTACCAATATTTAGCGCATGCTCGTCAAATGCTCGTTTTTCGCTCAAATTGAGCACTAATAAAGTACCTTTAATCTTATACAGTGCAATAGAGCCTGCTGAGTTGTTTAGATGCACAGCAAGCTAAAACGATCAATCGAAAATGATTGCCGCTGATCAAAACGGCTGTTTGATGAAGCAAATTTTGAAAAGGGATCACCTCTAACAGCTGTTTCAGATCACTTGAGTTAAAAGATACAAAAAATAGCTTTGTTTTTCACATATCTAAAGCAAAATTTCCCTTTAAAAACTTGTTTTTTGCACCTGAAGTGATCACTGATCAGACTAATATATATGAGAAGTGATCAGTCTGGCGCAAAATATTGCTTAAGCTATTATTCGCTTACCTTTTCTTGATATACGATCACTGATCAATCGTGCAGTCCTTCTAAGTGTGATCAGTGAACACTTCAGCTTAAAGAAAGGTTAAGATGATCACTGATCCACCATTCAGACTGCTTAAGTGTGCTTAAGTGATCACTTTTTGCTGGAAAAGTAATGCCAAAGTGATCACTTTTCACCCATGCCGACTGATCACTTTGAATAGAACATGAAAAGTAACTTTCCCTTTTACATATCCTACACCAAAAGTGTTCCTAGTTCATAAGAAGCATTTGTATCTCTAGCGATCAGTCGTTCAGCTCCTTTCTGTCAGTGTATCGTTTGACTGGATCGCGCCTGTGTGTTCCACATGAAGCTGCGGCCCCATGTAATTTTCGAGTTTGCACATTGCCACCAACATGGCCACAAAACATGGACTAAGGCTAATCAAGAAGAAGAGAACTCTCGACTCGCCAGGGCCAATTTGAATTCGCATCGAGTCGGGCCGAGTCCGAGGAGTTGAGTCGAGTCGAAACAATTTGTGGCTTGGCGCCACTTGATAACCCGGCCCCGACGTCGACTGGTCCGGCGATTTGGGGTTTTGTTTGCTTTAGCTCCTCACTCTCGAGCTGATAATGATGATGATGATGATTGTGCTGGTGCTGGTGCTGGGGCTCGAGCTGGTGCCGGTGCCGGAGCTGGTGCCGGTGCTGGTGTTGGTGGTGGGCCTCCTGAGAACCGCGTTGCAGCGTTTAGGCTTTATGCTGCTTTGATTAATGTTTTATTTGATTACCAAAGCAAAATGACTTGTGCCCCACTCACTCACTCGCTCACTTACTCACCGTCCACCTCTCTCTCCCTCTCGCAGACAAATGTTTCCGCAAATGAAATTTCGTGTTTCGGGACTGGATGCCAAGGCTAAATACATACTGCTACTGGATATCGTGGCTGCGGATGATTATCGTTATAAATTTCATAATAGGTAAGTCGGCCACGCGGGGTGCGTGGAGCGGGCGAGGGCGCGCGGCAGTGGCTCAAATGTTTGCTCTTCTCGTTACAGTCGCTGGATGGTCGCTGGTAAAGCGGATCCTGAAATGCCAAAGCGCATGTATATCCATCCAGATTCGCCCACAACGGGTGAGCAATGGATGCAAAAAGTTGTTTCATTTCACAAATTAAAATTGACCAACAATATTAGTGATAAACATGGATTTGTAAGTACTGTACGTCTTCTTTGTTTACCGCATTAGTTATGTAAGCCACACACAGATGCTGCACCGTAGCATCAAACACTATCTATATATATATATATATACACACACATTTTTTTCGATGTTTCATTGGTTGACCATCGGCAAAGACTAACAGAACTTGAACAGGTTTATGAACGATTTATTTGAATTATTTTATAGAAAATTCCAGCTGAATTAAGTCATATTTTGAGTTTTCGGTGTATGTTAGATGAATTGGCAGGGGTTTGGAAGTAAGTTTCGGAGTTCCAAACGGACTTTTGTGCAACTGTTGTGTGAAATAATGTTTTAGCAGTAGATAACAGTCTCTGCCAGTCGTTTTTGAGTCAAAGTTTTCAGTGCTAAGCTAATTTCGGAATAAATTAGGAGTAACTAAGCGCCATTTATTAGGTTTTTTGGGAGTTTAAGCTAGTTTAGGAGTCAATTAGGAGTAGACTGAAGGCACAAGTAGTCATATTTTTGAATTAGCAGCAACTAGAACCGATTTTGAGTATTTTAGGAGTAAATTTTAGCCTAGTTGTAACTTTTAAGCAGTGCCTGAATATATTAGGAGTAAAGTGAGTGTCCTGAGATAAATCCACAAGAACCAAAAATGTCTACACCAAAACTGAGAGTAATATTTTAAAATTCGGAGTTGTTTTTATTAAAATTGTTGTGGATTAGGAGTAACTCCTAGCCTGTTATATAGCTTCCAGCACTCTTAACCCCAAAATAAGCCTAAATTAATGAGTTGGCTTAGACATTTTCAATGTTTTGCGGCAAAATACAAAGTCTATGGTGTTTTCGGAGTCGATTCGAAATGGTTTATTGCAATTTCGGAGTCAGTTGAGATAAATTACCAGCCAGTGTTGATGTTTCTAGTATCCTTAACCCTTTAATAACTAAATTCGGACTGAACTAACAACTTTAAGAGTTAGCCTTTACATGCTTTGGAAGGGTATACAAAAAGATCAAAGCCTTTATACATGTTTTTGGAAGGCTTTTTAGTATGAGAAGCAAGTTTTTCAAATTCGTAAAGCATTAGGAGTAATTGTTTGTAAGAAATACTGTGTTAAACGTATCTAAAAAACTATTTAGGACTTAATTCGGAGTAGTTTTAGGTGTACATTTCGGAGTAGTTATAGAGTTTTCCTTGATTTGCGGCCAAAACCCAAGTATATCAAGTTTTCGGAGTCGATTTGGAGTTGCTTAAATCAAATTCGGAGTGGTTTAAGAGTAATATCAAATCAGTTTTGATGTTTTTTAGAACTCAAGACCTTTGAATTGGTAAATTCGGACTCAATTTGAGGCTTTAAAAGTAAGAATCATTCGGAGTAATTGGTATCAAAGTAAATTTATGATTAATAATGGCGCTTCCACCTATTTCGCTGCTAAACAACAGCTTTCGGAGTCGATTCCGCCTAGAGTGCATACATTCCACCTAGCTGCTGCTGCAGTCGGTGCCCACATCAAAGGCCACCAACTCCTCTCTATCTCTGCTGCTCTATCCATATATCAAAGCCGATGCGTCGGCACCTAACACTCAACAACTTGGCCCGTGCCCGTCCATCTCTTTAGCTGCGGTCCATTTGCAATCTGTCAGCGGGACGGGGCGGCTACCGCTGGATACACTCCCAGGCTCCCCTCTTGGCTTATCAACGTAAATTTTGCATGGCACTTTGAAGTAAGACCAGCAAGCGCCGTGCCGTCGCTTATCTAAAACTTCTCACACGCATAGAGGAGAAGCCGCAGCGACGACGTGGACAACTTTCATTCTGTGGAAGCAAATTGGCGGCGGTCACTTGCAAAGGCCCCCACCCCGCTCCCCACTCCCCAACTCTTTGGGCACTTTGTACTTTTGCCGACGCCGATCGCGTAAATTTCATCAACTGCTGGGCAAAAGTTTTCATTTTATTGATCAGCTCGGGCTAAGCCTTTAGCCACCCGTGGCCACAGCGCCTACAACGCTGGCGGGCGCCATGTTGTGTCTCCGCCTTTTCTTGCTTTTTGTGTGTATTTTTGCATGCCAAGTCATAAATCGCGCAATGAACAAGCCGCACCGCCGCCCAGACAAGGGCCTACACACGTCTTCGTGTTCTTTTGCCGAGTGAGACAGAGAGGGGGCGATGGGGAGCGACAGAGAGAGAGAGAGAGAGAGAGTGCGTGGGCCTCCGCTAAGTAGCCTGTGTTGGCCATTAATTTCGCTTTACATCAAACGTCGTTTTGCCGACCAGAGTTTAGTATCGAGGCGCTGCGTGTGTTCTCCAAACTGCTGGCGGTGATCCCCAGTCTTGGGCCCTAGGAAGGAAGAAGAAAACAGATAAAAAAGGAAGGATGTTTGCTGCACTTGGTACAATTTTTGATATTACCTGGTACTTGAGGCAGGGTTCGGCCGAGGAAAGTTTTGAAAGAATGTGCTTTTACATTTTGTATAATCTCTGCAGCAGTTGTGTGAGGAGGAAGTGAAGTCAATGGCTATTTCTCTGCTCACATTGCCGAACACTGACTGCCAAACGATTTATACTTTTCAGGCATAGACCTTTGCTTACCAGTCGACAATGCCAGCTACTTTGGAGTGTGTTTCAAAGGGTCCAACCTTCTTCAGGCTTCCAGCCTTGATTTAGTATGCTTCTGAGGCTGCTTTAAGTTCAGCCAAACCATATTGAATCCCCCAGTTAACTGAATTGCGAACCAATCTAGGAATTCTGCTAGAGAAAACGATTCGGTTCGCTCATATCATCCATGAGTTGGTTATAGATTAAGTGGAAAAGTTTATACTTACATCAGTCAGGTCAATCAGGAACTTGAGACCCAAGAGCCAGCATCAACCTATATCCACAAGTGCCCATAACTGCTGTTGCCCCACTGGAAAACAGTTTTTGGAGAATATCCGGCTCGAATGACCTGTGGGAGTACTATACCTCAATACAAACTAGAGTCAACTATTAAGGGTGAATCTAGCTTGTAAAAATACAACTGTTATGAACTAAACTGCTGCTTTAAAATGTGCCTAAACCTTATACTCATCGCTCATTCTTATGCAAAGCATAAGAATGCTTAATCTGAGCAAAAATACGCTTCTTTCTCAAGAAAAAGTGTATTTGTTTCTTTCAGTAACTAAGCTAGTAAAGTTCGCTAGTTCGTTAGTCTTATTTAGTTCATTCCAAATGTTTAACAGGGGTTCCCACCTCAAGTAACTCAGAGATGCCACATTGAATGTGTTCTAAAATTCTATAAAAGTTGTATTTTAACTAAATAGGCATATGAAAAACAGTTGGAAGGAATTAGGTTATTTATAAATGGTGCAGTTATATATATAAGTGTTGATAAACCTTATCTAAAGTCTCCATTTGAGCTTGATTTGACATAGAAATGCGGCATCTATATGTTGCTGAATAGTTTCCAGGCCCAAGACCCTATTTAGCTAACTCTAAGTATTTCCCAGGGGTTCCGACCTCAAGAAACTCAAAGTTGCCACGATGAATGTTTTCTAAAATTCCAGAAAAGTGGTATTACAACTAAATAGGCATATAAATAACAGTTTAAAGGTAATCAGTGTAAAAATAGTCGATTTAGTTAGTCAATACATTCAATTGAGCCTCATATATTAAGTGAAACTTTCCATTTCTTCAACCACCACTAAATCGTATAGATCTGTTGTCAATTGAACTACTTTTACCCCACCAAAAAGACATCTTTGATGTCAAGATCGGCTCAATTCAAATACTTTTCCCCGAGTGTAACCCCAGAACAGCAGTGCGTTGTGTCAGCTGTGTACGCTCTCATAATTATACATATCGGAGAACCGCTAACGGGAATCCTATAATTTAACACTATTTTGCGGTGGTCAACTTTGGGTCGCTGGCTGCGTGTCAAAACAACAGAAAGTCGTGGGTTTCCTAAGACCTATAATTGTGCTTGGCTCTCTCGCTCTCGCTCTCTCTCTGGGTCGTTCCCTTTCTCAACATTGAAATGCACTTAAAAAACGCGCGCGTTTTTAAACGCCCCTTTTACCTTTTTCCCTATGCTTTTTGTTTTTCTGTCGGTTTTGCTGTATTGGTGTGCGTGTTAGTCGGCCATGTTTTGTGGCCAAGCCACCCCTTCCCAACGGGGTGGGTATCGCTTTGGTAGCCTCCGTGGGTCTGAGGTGTTGCCTAATGCGTTTAATTGCTGAAGCTGGCAAAAAGCTTTGCCAATTAGTGTAGAAACTACTTCAGGTTCGTTTCGCCCATTCACCGAGTGCCCCGAGTGCCCCGGGCAACCCGGCAGCGGCTCAAAAGGCTCATAGTTGGCCATCTTCGGTGCAGTGAGGCGGACCAAGTGGTTGTTGTCCCCGCCAACCTCTCGTTTGGCAGGCGATGCGCAAAAAATTTATCACAGTCAAGTTGACAAATAAAGTGAAGCGGAGAGTTCCATTTCCGGACAAACGCAAATCAAATTAATTGAAGCTCACATGTCCTGACAAGCCCTTTCAGTCGCATCCTTTTGTACGGTCGTTCTCCTGTGGTTTTTCTTGAAACAATTCGCTTAGAAAATCAAAGGCGGTCCGCTCCGCTCCGCACCGCTCCGTGCACGTGTGTGTGTGCGCTGGGATATGGCCAATTTGTCTGTCATAGTCAGAGAGTCGTCGTCGTCGCCGGCGTCGGCGTCGGAGTCGGAGGGCAGGTAGAGGACGTTAGGTGTTGCCCAAAAATACCATGTGGAAAGGCTTCTTTGAAGTTGACATGGCTCGTGGACTGTGTTGTGTACCTGATTGGAGGAGGGTTGCACGAGGGCTTAACTTGAAGAAAACCAGAACAGATTGCTGCTAATGCTCAATTAAATGGATAAACCTAATGTGTGGGACACAGCCCCTTGTGGTTTTGTTCTAGACATTGCTTCCGACTTGTCAACGCTGTAAAGAAGGTCGGCGCTCTCTGCTCAAAGGGGAATATGTCTTATTTGTCCAGTAGCCTCTTTATTATCTAGTAAAGAGATTTCACCGACGAATTTCCTTTTGAATTGAAGGATATCGGCCTGGGACTGGCTTAGTTTGGTTTCCACCCAGGAAAGCTGACTTTATTTGTTGTTGCATGGTAGTTTTCTGGCTCAGGGTCTAATCTAAATGATCTATCTAATGAATCTGAATGTTTCTGAAAATGCTATAAAAGTTGTATTTTAACTAACTAAGGCTATGAAAATCAGTTTGAGTGTTATAAAGATATTCATAGTTGGTACAGTTGTATATATAAGTTTTTTCTAGTAGCTCAACACCTGCCTTAATGTCTTGATTTGAGCCAAGAAAGCTGACTCTATTAGTTGCACAGTATTTTGCAGGCTTAAAACCTTATATATTTGACATTGCATGTTTCCTAGGGGTTCCGATCTCAAGTAACTCAAAGATGCCACGATGAATGTTTCTTAAAATTCTAAAAAAGGTGTATTTCAACTTAATAAGCTTTGAAGGTAATAATTGTATAAATAGTTGATCTAGTTATATATATAAGTTTGATAAACCTGCCTTAAAGTCGGTTTTCTGGCAACAAAGCTAGCACCGTTCTGTCAGTATGTTTTAGCAAAACCTTAAGGCCTGATTTAGTCCACCCTACACATTTCCTAGGGGTTCCGACCTCAAGTAACTCACGTAAGCCTCTATGAATCTTATCTAAAGTTCTAAAAAAGTGGTACTTCAGCTAAATAGGCATATAGATTACCGTTTGAAGCTAAAAAGATAATAAATCAAGGTGTTAACGACGCAAAAGCTTGAGAAAAACACTACCAAAATAAAGCCAATTCAAGATTTGCACATCTATTCATATTTCTATGCAAGCAAAGCGCTCTCAACCCTTTTAGATATCCCCCTCCCCTGAATTAGGCTGCCTAGGCTTAGTTAAATTTCTCCTCTGGCACCCATGGCAACCTTCTGGTTCATTGTAGGGGTTCTATTTCTAACGTTGCATAATTTGACTGGCACAAAAGGACCTCAACACAATGCTCATTCAGGCAATGGCTGCTGCTCCTGCTGCCTGTTGTGTTTGCCTCTTCTAAAGACCAACCCCCGAGCTAAGCTATTAATGACGATGCTTCCTCTTGCCTGCTGATGATGATGACGTTGGTGTTGTTGTTGTTGCCGTTGCTGTTCTTGTTGCTGATATGCGGTCTGCCTGCGTCCCAAATGTCCATTCCAACCGTCTATAAATGTCTGATTTCTTATCTAATGCCTAATGCCATCAATTGCGGCACTGCGGCTCACTTATCGCTGCCTATATCATGACGACGCACGCACCCCGGTCCGTTCCATCGGCAGGAACAGCAGTGGAGGAAGACCGAAGACCTTAGACATTTGCCGTTGAGTGCAAAGGGTATCTGTTGGCTATCAGTTGCAATCATTTTTCCATTGCGCGCATCCTTTTCAGTTGCCACGCCTAAAGTTTGTGTATTTGTTTCTTCTTTTTGTTGGTTTTTTTTGGCGAGTGGAAGAAGCGACAGCCGGCGGCTGGTTTAGATTTTCGCAACAGCTGTTAAGCCTGCTGCTGGTCGCTGCCTAATTGGCTGCTAACTGCAAGTACTCCCCTCCCCACCCCTCCCGGTTAGTCATTTGGTAATTTTAGAAGGCTTAAAACCCATCAATCATTTATCGCTGGCTTGAATGTTGAATGGAGAGGCGTAACCATGGGAATGAAATGCAAAACTTGTGGATGTGGGAAGAAAATTCTGTGCTATTCATTCTTATTTAGATGTTAAGCTGTTTGCTGCTTGGATTAATACAGCTGGGACCTTGAAATGGTACATTTTCAAAGAAATCCAACGTCGTTTGAGAGTTATAATACACATAAAATGAGTCTGTTGGCACCCACTAACAGTTGAAATTAGTTTTAGCGCTTGGAAACTAATAGAGATTGATTTTACTTAGGAATTTTCATTAGATTTCAATTGGTTTTTTAATTTTTGGCACCACTTTTTGGTTTTCTTAACATTCTCTGACTCGTTTTGAGTTATAACGAGAGCGTAAGTTAAAGTCGGCCCTGCCCGACTTCAAAATACCCGTTACTCAGCTCAGCTCGGATAAGTATGCAACATTTTTTTAACTCGGCCATTTATTATCCGATTCTTTTGAAAATTTGTGAGATTGTAGATATTGGCCACATAGACTACACTGCAAAATCTGAGCTCGATATCTTAAAAATTGTGGGAGTTATTCATTATTTTTTATTGCGGGGGCGGGTGGGGGCGTGGCCAAAATTTGAAACAAACTTGATCTGCCTAGAGACAATACTAGCTTACGTATAAAATTTGGTTGCTCTAGCTCTTCTAGTCTCTGAGATCTAGGTGTTCATACAGACGGACGGACGGACGGACGGACATGGCTATATCGACTCGGCTGTTGATGCTGATGAAGAATATACATACTTTATGATATCGGAGATGTTTCCTTCTGCCTGTTACATACATTTTCACGACTTTAGTATACCCTTTTTACTCTACGAGTAACGGGTATAAAAAGGTACTTTATTCATGTACTATACATTTTTATAGTTAGTACCTTCAACTGGTAAAGTTATACAGAAATCCATCGTCGTTTAAGGCTTATAGTTTATATAAAATGAGGCTTTGGGTATCAAAAACTAATGTTAAGCAGTTTTATTTGTTGATAACTACTAGAGCTTGAAAGAAGAAAGGTTTTACTCAATTGTTGCCAAGGCAGTTGGCTGGGTTGAATTTGTAGAGCCCCTTTTTTTGTTTTCCCCAACTTTCTCTGTCGCTTAGAATGCTCAGAAATGGTGTTATTAATGAATACTTGTTCTATAATACATTTTTAGGCCTAGGACTGTCAACTGGTAAAATTTCAAAGAATTCCTTTGTCGTTTCACAGTTAAATTTATATAAAATGAGACTGTTGGTAACCAAAAACCCAGAAAAATTAGCTTTTTTTAAGCGTAAGTAAGGCTGAGCAGGTTGTTACCTTCATTGCCAGCATCCAAACACGATAAGCAAACTACAGATGAGATAAGTTTTGGGCGCCAGTTGTGCGATCTCTCCCTCTCTTTGTCGACTGCGTAGACAAAAGTCTTATAAATTCAAATAGAAACAAAGGCAAACACCAAAAAACACCAACGCAAACAAAGCAGACAATGGAGATGATGATGAGGCTGGGAGATAAGTGAATGTAAATGTAATCAAAATTCAGGAAAATAATAAAACAAAATGTGGTAGCCTATTTGAGGTGTTTAACTGTCACCTAAGACTTAAGTAGTCAAGCGATAAGGCCCCCAAAAAAAACCAAACACAGCCGAAACCACCGAAACAGCCGAAACCCAGCCACGACAAGTGGCGCTTGGGCCCTTGCCCGTTTCCCCCGTATTTGTCCAAGCGACAGGGCACACGCGGGCACAACAAAAACTGGCGTTTGGAAATCTATCGTCGGCATTTGCTGCTAGCAAATATTGCACTTCCGTTGCAATCCAAGTCAAGCTTGTCTATTTGCTTGGGCCTAATGGAAGTGCTGTCACTCCAACCCCAACTCCTGCCGCGCGCACACAAAACCCAGAGCAACAACAGCAACAACGGCAGCGAAATAAAGAAAAAACGCCCCAAATGTGGGTGTAGGCTACAGCAGCTGTGGTTGCTCACTTTGCTATTCACCAAAGTACAAAAGAATACGGGGGCTTGTGTGTGTGTGTTGTGTGTGTGTTGTGTACAACTTAATCGTTGGATTTGCCAAGTATCATGCCTGGAGAAAGGCCCAGCATGTGCATTGTAGTCCTTTGAGCTGTGTTTGTCGAGCGACCTTAATTTCTAAGCATTTGTTTAGACACAGCGTCTAGAGATTTGTGGCTGCCGGCACCACAGGCGGCGGCACGGCGCCCCCCTGGCTCCTTAGGTAGGCGTAGTCTGTGTTAATTATGTTGTTAGATGCGTCTTTTGCCCGCACTCTTGGCCCAGGCAAGTCAACCTTTCCACAGGATCAGGGATTAGGGCGACGGCCGCACTGAGCGTACAGCATTTCCCAAGCACACAAACAGGAGGGGGCATCTAATCTTGTTTTTTGCAACCACTAATCGTTGCTGTCGCTGATCGAGTCTCGTAATGATCCCATGGGGATTAGTTGTATCGCAAGATCTAAAATTTGGAAATTAAATGTGGGCTAGATGGAGGAGTCTGGCCACTTTTTTTTTTTTGGCATTTGTGGTTAGTTCAGTGGAGTTGTAAGCTAAACTTGTAAACTGATTACTACTTGTTGTGGGTACCAACAGCCTCATTTTATATCAAATAGAACTCTTAAACGACGAAGGATTTCTTTGAAACTCTACCAGTTGAAAGTTATGACTATAAAAATCTAGAATATTCAATGAAATTACCATTTCATTCCATAAAATGCTTAGGAAATAGTTGGGCAAACAAATAAGTGGTTCTATATATTAAACCCTTTGAAAATACTTGAGTGAAAATAACTTCTTCCAAGTTCCAGTAGTTTCATACAAGTAACACCAAATGACAGTGGTTTTTGATACCAACAGCCTCATTTTATATCAAATAGAACTTTTAAACGACGAAGGATTTCTTTGAAACTCTACCAGTTGAAAGTTATGACCATAAAAATCTAGAATATTCAATGAAATTATCATTTCATTCCATAAAATGCTTAGGAAATAGTTGGGCAAACAAATAAGTGGTTCTATATATTGAACCCTTTGAAAATACTTGAGTGAAAAGAACTTCTTCTAAGCTACAGTAGTTTCATACAGGTAACACCAAATGCCAGTGGTTTTTGGTACCAACAGCCTCATTTTATATGAAATAGAACTCGTAGACGACGAAGGATTTCTTTGAAACTCTACCAGTTGAAAGTTATGACCATAAAAATCTAGAATATTCAAGGAAATTACCATTTCATTCCATAAAATGCTTAGAAAATAGTTGGGCAAACAAATAAGTGGTTCTATATATTAAACCATTTGAAAATACTTGAGTGAAAAGAACTTCTTCCAAGTTCCAGTAGTTTCATACAGGTAACACCAAATGCCACTGATTTTTGGTACCAACAGCCTCATTTTATATCAAATAGAACTTTTAAACGACGAAGGATTTATTTGAAACTCTACCAGTTGAAAGTCCTAAGCCTAAAAAACTATGCTAAGTAAAGTATTCTTTAATAATACCAAATTATACCATTATAAGCGTAAGCGAAAGTTGGAAAGTTAAGATAAAAATGGCTCCACAAGCGAAAGGTGAGAAGCAGAGAAATGCCCTGGGAGCACAATTGTTGTTGCATAGCAAGCACTTTACTCCTGTCCATTTCCATTCTTTTCATGCTCAGGCTGCCCCCCCCCCCCCCATTCTCCTGGTCCAAGTGTTGTCCACAATTGTGTACAGTTTGCTACAAGCAGATAAAATGAAATGCCAAACAACACACAGAAATCTCATGCACAGTGAAACTGGCTGCACCCAGTCGTCCGTCACCCAGGGGACATCTGTCATATTAGCATATTACTTCTAGATGCCAAATCACGTGACCAACGACACTTAGTCGGTCGGTCAACCCAAAAACAAAAACACTGTTGTTTGGTGCCAAAAAAAAAGAACCAAACTTGATTCCAGGGGTTGGGGGTGGGGCGTTGAAACTAATTAACATATTTAATGTTTCTGGCGCCAGTCCTATATATTAGGCTAGTTAAAATCTAATAAAAACCTGAGCATGCCTCATAAATTTCAGTGCTAAGCGAGGGGTAGGTTAACCGCCTAATGGCGAACGCGCTTTTATGTCAAATTAAACCGGGATGAAGTTCACCCCGTGCTCTGTCTCGCCCTGGGGTTGGCGAGGTGGCAAGTACGTTGTCGCAAAGGTGCGACAAAATATCACAAATAAAAATACCTTTTATGTTGCGGAATTTTTTAATATTCAAATGAAGTTGATGTCGAGACGAGAATTTGCGTGGTGGAAGTTACACAAAAAATTGCCTTTGGTATTTGGCACACAGAATGCTGGGCGGGGAGAGGTAGGTAGGAAGAGGAAGGAGGAGGGGTGTGGGCTGCGATTTGGTTTTTGTGATTGCGAAATAAGTAAAGTGAAGTTCACTGAAGAAACTGCAAGAGAGCTTTAAATGTTTGGGAAGGAAAAGCAGACATTGTATCAATCCGACGAACGATGACTTTTCAGTTTTAAAAGATCATTCTATATCCAATTCGACTGGGATTACAGTAAGGAGCTTCAAACTGCTTGTGTGATTGGAATGTTCAATGTTCTTTTTATCCAAAAATTATTGTTTCATCTGGTAAACTTGGACTTAGTTGTTTCGACGTTTCACTGTAGTCTGAAAGTCTGTCCATCTATCTTAACCGTCTGTCTATTCTCGCAATCTTTCAGTTTCAAAACTGAGAAACATACGCTTATCTTAGAACTTCTTAGTAAAGTGACCTAAGTTTTTGTTTTGTTTAGTTAAAAACAAACGTTTATACAATATCCGTTTCGAGGAACCCATAAAAACCCTTTGAAATGCTTTTGTTTTCAGTATAAGCATTCTTAAACTCTACAATTATGAATAGTACATAGGTTTCTGGCGTTATGAAACCACTTTTTGAACCAAATTTGATCACACAAACGCTAAACCTTTGTAAAGAACTATAATATGACTGATTAAACGTTTGCTAACATGTCTCAGTAGGAAGACAGTAGGTTAAGTAGGTTACGAGCTTTAATGAAGAGGTTCTTAGTATACAAAAATCGGAATACCACAACCGATGCCGCAGATCAGTTGAAGCGAGTTTTTGTAAGTGGAAGAAAACTTTAAGACAGTTGCAGCAAGTCATTTTAAGTAAGAAAAGCCCCAAGCCCTGTTCAAATTCGAACTTAAAACCTCTTCTCAAACAAATGACAACCAGTAAACGACTATAGATTATTCGGAAACTTTAGAATAAGCTTTATCCATACTTTTTACCATATGCAAGCACTTCAGCCTATGTGTACTTCTTATGGTAAGCATAATAATAGATATTAGAAGAGTTTTCAAAATATGAGTTGACTCTTTCCTACTCTTCTTTCCAGTTACCCATTCTGATCCACTTCAAGCAGAACAACAACAACCACACAACAGAAAAATGAGAAATGAATTACTTCTGCCTAGTTTTGGTACGTTTCAAAGCCGTTTTTCCACTGCACTGGGCAACAAAACGAGGGCATTGTCTACCTATTTAGCTCTCCGCCCGTATAATTTCAGCTATTTCGGTGGCAGGTAGCTAGTAGGCATCGACATCCACATCGGCTTCAGTTTGAGTTTTCAGCTCGAGCCTCAGTTTTGAGGCGCGTTGAGTCTTGCCATAATTGATGGCTGCATAGAAACGCTCCATTTGCTGGCGTTGCCGCTGACAGCGCAAATTAATTTAATTAATTATCACTAATAGTTTGTTTTCCCTGCCCCTCTCTCGCGCTCGCGCTCGCTCTCTGCCTCCGCCTCTGCCTCTGCCTCCCTCGTTAATCAAGTTTGATTGTTGTGGCTTGGAAAAATAGATTTGGAATAGAAAACACACGCTAATTGCCGCTGGCAGGCACAATATGTGATTATTTACTTACAATATAGAAAATAATCAAATTGTTGCGACTTTGTTGCCCTTTTTTTTCCCCACTTTTGCCATGTCACACGCAAAAATCATGTCAGAAAGACAACAGCCACGCCGCACCGCACCGCTCGCCCCGCGAACCCGTGTATCGCCGTTCATTCTATGGCAACGGGGCTAGTTTTTCCTAATGAGCCAACACACAATTTGCGTGCTGCACCACCAACCGAAATCCCCTGTTTCAATAAGCAAATCAGCGAAACGCATTTGACAATTTGTCGACTCCATAAAAGTGTCAGACATCATTAGGTGGGGAGAAAGGTGAAGGCGGCGCCCCCAGACAGAGAGTACAAATGTCCGCCTACCAAGCAAAGATCGGCACAAGACAAGAGCGCTACAGAACAGATGAGGAAACGTGCCTTAAAGTGGTGGGAGGGTAAAAATGTTAACAATACCATTGTCAGTTGAGGTAGGAAATGAAAAGCTGAGTCTTGGATTGTATCAGCTCTTTATTGCTCAGTTGCTTACTCAGTTGATGGCCCTGCTAGGCAAGTATCTTTCACGTTGATTGAAGACAAGAAGAAAAGAAAAGCAACTGAAGTAATTTACTCACTTTTCCTTACTTGGAAATACTTCTTTGTCACTTGCTTGTGGATCTTCTGAAAACAGAACTGTTTCGGTTCAGGAACTTGCATAGCTTGTGAACCGAAGGTGGGGATAGTATCACAGGTATCACTGTTTTGTGTTGCGACTTTCTGATGTTGGAAAATCCACTCGTAGGGTCGGAAAATTCCCGGAAAATTTATGTATAGAAACGCCATTTACATCGGTTTGACTTGAAACTCGGTTTATATAGTAAATGTGCGAAATAATTTGAAATCTGATTATTTGATGTGGGAAAATCCGCTCGTAGGGTCGGAAAATTCACGGAAAATTTATGTTTTGAAAAACAATTTTCATTCGATTGAATTGAAACTCGGTTTATGCATTAACTATGCGAAATTATTTGAAATCAGAGTATTTAATGTGGGAAAATCCACTCGTAGGGTCGGAAAATTCCTGGAAAATTGATGTTTTGAAAAACAATTTTCATTCGATTGACTTGAAACTTGGTTTATATAGAAAATATGCGAAATAATTTGAAATCTGATTATTTGATGTAAGAAAATTCGCTTGTAGGGCCGGAAAATTTCCGGAAAATTTATGTTTTGAAAAACAATTTTCATCCGATTGACTTGAAACTCGGTTTGTAAAGAAAATATGCGAAATTATTGGAAATCAGAGTATTTGGTGTGGCGAAAATTCGCCCTTAGCTTAGGAAAATTCACGGAAAACTGATGTATCGAATAACCATTCTCATCCGATTGACTTGAAACTCGGTTTATATAAATATTATGCGAAATAATTTGAGATCTGATTATTTAATGTGGGAAAATCCACTCGTAGGGTCGGAAAATTGCCGGAAAATTGATGTATAGACATTCGATTATCATCCGATTGACTTGAAACTCGGTTTATATAGATAATATGCCAAATAATCTGTAAAGTGATTATTTGAAGTTGGAAAATCCTCTTCTAGGCAAAGAAAATTTCCGGAAAATGCTGTTGGAAAATACTATTTTTGATTCGATTGATTCGAAACTCGGTTTATAAGTATGGCATACGAATTAATTTGTAAATTGATATTTCGCTGTGACAAAACCCGCCCCCAGGCTGTGAAAACGCCCGGAAAACTGCATATAAATGCCTTTTTTCATTCGTTGGTCTTGAAATTCACTCGGTGAACCACTTCTCCAACTCTGCAGAGAACTGAACCACAACCACTTGTAGTCGGTTCAGCCCCTTGGGCTTGCGGTTCGGTTCAGAACCGGTTCGCGTACCTGTTTAAAACAAACCCGCATACAGCATGTACAAATTGCAGCTTCTATACATTTCAACAGCACTTAAACTACTTGTGATTAGTTTTATATCCAACCTTCAGATCCAATGCTAAAATGTGTCCCAGTCCCACACATGCAAAGTTTACCCGCTAGCTGAAAGTTTTACCATGGTTTCATAAACACGTTTGACAGATTAACAGCTTGTCAAGGGTTTGCAGCTAACTCGCAAAGCTTATAAAATTGACACCCAAACATCGAACAGCAACAACATCAACAACGAGGCACATTGCACATGCAACTCAGGCAGCTAGCGCCGTCATAATTACCCCCCCAAAAAACACACACACACACACACACACAAAACGGAAAAATATTAATGAATTATTTGGAAAAACAAACGCCAGTTTAGGCCGAAGCCGTAGCCGGAGCGGGCCACATACAAAATTAGGCATTTAATTGTCTCGACTCTCTGGGATGTGGCAGTGGCAGTGGCAGCAGCTGACAGGCGTCACGTTGGAAAACCAACAAAAATTTAACTACCAACCGAAGCGCACACATGCAACGGCCTCAACTGGCGCCAGTTGAACTGAACACACCGGGGCAGGGGCGGGGGCAGCAGCAGGCACACGCGGAGCCACAAAAATGGGCGCAACGTGGCCAACCACCAAATAATACAACAGCAACAACAAGACGAAATTAGTATGCGTCTGCGTTGGCAACTTCATTTTTCGATGATTTATTAAATGAAAAATACAAATACAAATTTCAGTGCCTGGCCAGGATTCTTGGGTTACCCCTTTGAGCGCGCACACACACACATGCGTACATGCGCCTCATTATTAACTGAAATTATACTCTTTATTATAGAATTATTAATAATTTGTGACACGTACAGCAAACATTTGATTTCCAATGAAATCGTCCAAAACTGAGGAAAGAATTTTATCATTGCCAAGTAAAGAACGGTGGGGAGGGGTTGGGTGGGGGGGATTTGATATTTTGTTTGCCTTACTCTACACTTTGCTCAAAATGTGGCCAGGAACTTGGGCGGAATGCATCTGCAGAGCAGAATTTGGTTTAGACTTTAGAAAACCATTAGGGGACACATTTTCTTAACCATATTTTCATGCTCCGGTGTGGACACACAGGAAAGTAAATGGATTTCCGCATGGCAAATATGAAAGTTTCTGTCCTAGGACTGAAGTTTTTGATGGAAGAATACAAATTCTTGATCCAAGACTGAAAATTCTTGATACAAGCATAGAGTTTCTTGGTCGTAGAATACAAACTCTTGATTTGAGAAAAGAGTTCTTGAATAAATAACAAAGATTGTTGGTTTAAGAAAAGAGTTCTTGATCCGAAAACAGTGTACTTAGTCGAAGAATGAAAAATATTGATCCAAGAATAGAGTTATTGACCGTAGAATGAAAATTCTTGATCCTAGAATAGAGTTCTTGATTAAAAAATAAAAATTCATGATTTGAGAATACAGTTCTTGATTCAAGACTGCAATTTCTTCTCCCGAGAATAGAGTTCTTGGTCGAAGAATGCAAATTATTGATCCAAGAATAGAGTTATTGAGCGAATAATAATAATTCTTGATCCAAGAATAGAGTTCTTGATTGAAAAATAAAAATTCTTGAACTGAAAATAGAGTTCTTGATCGTAGAATAAAAATCCTTGAATTGAGAATAAAGTTCTTGATCCAAGACGGCAAGTTCTTGATCCGAGTATAGAGTACTTGTTCGAAGAATGCAAATTATTGATCCAAGAATACAGTTATTGATCGTAGAATGATCTGAGAATGCAATTGCTTAGTCCAAGAATGAAAATTCTTAATCCCAGAACACACTCTTATTCAAGAGTTTCGTGGTCCTTGAGTTTTTTACGCCATATCATTAAATATAGCTTGCTCTGTCCGTTCAGCTCAATATCTCGCCCATTAAACTTAAAATAAAAGCGATTTCTTAAAAAATCTTGATACAAGAATGCAAATACTTCTGCCCAGAATGAACTTTAATGCCAGAGTTTCTTGTGCCAAGAGTTTTTGGCAACTATTTCTGAGTATTTCGCCCATAAAACTTAGAATAAACATGATATCTTGAAAATTCTTAATCTTAGAATGGAAACTCCTTGAATCCTGAGTTTTTTTTGATCCTGGAGCTATTCAATTTGGTTTGCTCTGAGTGTTCAGTTACTTGTATTGAACATCTCAGCCATGAATCTTAGAACAAAAACCATTTCTTGACAATTTGAACAAAAACAATGAAAATTCTTCATCTAAGAATACAGTTCTTGCCCCAAGAATATAAATTCCTGTTCCAAGAATAGAGTGCTTGATCTACGAATAAGAGTACTTCAACCAGGAATGAAAATTCTTAATGTCTGTCGACATGGTCTGATATGCTTTTTGGTAGTCGAATCGACAAAGGATGTCTTGCCAGCCAGAAACATTATTTTGGGCTGAGGATCGGTAAGCGGTCAGGGAAATGGAAAAGTATCTTCGAATCTTACTTAACTTAACTATCTTCCTCTCAATCCTCGCAATTAGTGGGTGTGATTCGATCTAGCTAAGGCTCTACTCACAGTGGGTGGCGCGGGCGGGGCAGATCCCCGTTCGGCTCTGATTACACCCTGATGGCTTGTTACCTATGCAATGTTACTGGACCCACCAAAAGTACGGCTAATAATAACTCTATTTGGTTAACAATTTTCGATGATTATAGAACCGAACCGGCGACTCTGGGGTCACTCGGGGAACTCGTAACCAACTCAAATAACTAGCCTAATGACCGGCTTCATTTATTGATGATGATTATAAAGCAATTTGTGCAAGTCAACAACTGTTGACCCATTCGATGAGGAGGGATTTGTTGAGCTGTGGCTGCAGGGGGGACGGGGGAGGGGGGGTAGCGGGAGCGGCAGCGGTAATTAAGCTTACAACGATTGAACTGGGTTAGCAATTAACCCTAGAGCAAGAGGGGACCCAGGGTTTTGCATACGTCTGGAGAAGGGCAATTAAAATGCAATTCCAGGCGAGCGTTTTGTGTGCGTTTTGTGTGCGTTTTAAAACGCGTGCTAATTAAATGGTCGCTGCCTCTCGCTTGCACACTCATTCACACATTTCCGCCATTGTGGCCCAGCCATAACTGCATTTAGCTTCCTCTCTCGCTCGCTCGCTCGCTCGCCCAGTCGCTCGCTCGCTCTCTCCCTCTCTCTCACTCTTTCGCTCTCGCTCCTGTCTGTGGTGTGCTGCAAGCTTCGTCATCTTTATTTATGTTGAGCGGAGCAAAGTGTCTTTTGTCACGACGGCCATGCCGACCCCTCCTGCTCCTGCTCCTCTCTTCTGGCTCTTGCAGCTTCAATTCCTTAATTTCACGCCGGCTCATGCAAATTTCGCCCTGTTGCGGTCCCGCTCTGCCTCCTAGCCACTGGAACGGGGGGGCAGCCACTTGACAAACACCCAGCACAGAAAGCAGCTTTTGGCATTTGGCTCAGTGCAGTGTCAACAATTGGCAGTCAATCAATAGGCCAGCTCTCTCCCGCTCCCGCTCTCCCTCGCTCTCTCGCTTTTGTGCTGCTGATGGCTGCTCATTAGCCGGGTAAAATAAAACACTTCCGTTTAATGAGTGGCAGAGTCGCATTTCCGTACCGCCATCAGGTTCAAGTGCGCTAATGTCTTTGGAGTGTTTCGCACTCTTCAGTTTTTCAGTCGCAGCCTCACTTACTCACTTACTCACTTCGTCATTCAGTCATTATTCACGTATTATTATGCAGACATTGAATGCGTCGCCCAGGCCCAGCTCCCGCTCCCCGCTCCTCGCCGGCCGTGTTTTTAATTGGATTTCTTAAAGCTGCGCCTTGACTTAATAGGATTGCCGTTCGCCCGAATGCGATGCCAGTTTTGTCAAGTGTTTGAGAGTAGCATTTGGCAGGTGTTTGTTAACCGACATTGGCCGTGGGATTAGCCAGGCTCAGTCGGAGCAGCTGTCGAATGTGATTGTCGACTAAAAAGTGCTCAACTAATGGTGGAGCTGCTTGAGTCCTGTTTAGACAGCTGGGTGAGCTCCGAACACTGTGAAGCTTTCTGTATCCAGTAAGGCATCAAAAGGCAGAACATGGCTTAGAGGAAACTTTAGAAAGGCCTTAGGAGGGACTCACACGGTGAAGCAAGCTTTAAGAAGTAGGAAAATGGTAGGTTTTCGAAACGTTTTGAGGTCAAACTCAGGCCTTGAAGTATTCACTCAGCTATTGTCAAGCTTTCTGTGGTGCTTTCATCACTTAGAGCTTTTCACCCGTATCCAAATATGTGAATTGGGATTGAAAACGCTTAAAAATATAAATAAGGCAACCTTAACTCAGTCTTCCAAAGATAAACAAGGATCTTGTCAAGCTTTTGTTAAAGCATTCCGTCACTAGAGCTGTCTACTTGTTGCCTATATTAAGAGTTTAAGTTGAAAACACTTGAAACTGTGGACAGGAAACCAAAACCTGGGCTCCAAAATAGCTTTTCTAAAGTGCTTTCGTGACTAAGAGCTGTAAACCCATATTAAAATGTTAAATTTAAAAGTGATAATAGCTAAACGAAACCCTACTCAGTCTTGGAAGTATTTTAGCGAATCTGGCCAAGCTTTTTCTAAAGCTTTCGTCACTAAGAGCTTTTCTTGTATTGCAAAATGTTGGAATTAGAGGTAAAAACATGTAAAATTGCGTTAAAGGAACTCAATCTTAGCCTAAGAAGTATTCACCCTGATCCTGTAAAGCTTTTTACAGTGCTTTTGGTTACTAAAGAGCTTTCTTTCCATATCTAAATGTTTGAGTTGGATGTGAACACGTAAGAAAGTTTTGCAAAGGACACCTTAACTTGGACTTGGAAGTATTTAACAGGATCTTGTCAAGCTATTTATAAAGCTTTCGTCACGAAGAGCTTTTATCGTATATCAAAACGTTAGAATCAGAGGTAAAAACTTGTAAAATTTTGTTAAAGAAGCTAAAACTAAGCCTTAAAAGTATTTCACCAGATCTAGTCAAGCTTTTTATAGTGCTTTCGTTATTAAAAGCTTTCTTTCCATATCTAAATGTTGCAACTCGAAGTAAGCACTTACGATAATTTGAAAAGAAGACCTTAAATTAGTCTTGGAAGTACTTAGCCGGATCTTGGTAAGGTTTCTCTGAAGCTTTCGTCACTAAGAGCTTTCCTCAGTGCACAAATTGTAATACAGATACTTATATTTCGACTTAGAAGTATTCACACAGCTGTTTTCCAGCTTTCTTTGCTGCTTGTGTCATTAACAGGAAACTGGGCATAGAATGTAAAAGAAGCCTAGCCTTAGGCAGAGAAGTCTTTACGAAGAGCTTTTACTGTAGAACAAAATGTCTCCATCTATTTCATTCTCTCTCCCCCTCTCTCTCTATCAGACAATAACCGTCTCTCTCTGTAAGTTTATAGCTAATACAGTTGAATATGTTTTGACTTGGAAGTATAATCAATGAATTGCAGCGCAATTACTCCCAATTATCACTCTAAACAGCTGCAATTACTGGAGTAATTGTAAAAGTAATTGCAATTACTTAACAGCTCTACACCAAGCCTGCGCCCTGGCATCCTTATGCCACCCTTGGGTTAAGCCATCTCCCTGCCATCAACGGCATCCTCCGCCATCTGCTCCCCCCGCTGCTTAACCTGCGGCGCAAGTGCGTGTGTTCCAATTTTGTCTGTTGGCCATTTACAAACAATTTGTCAACCCCCAAAGTCCGACTCTCTGGTCAAGCTCCAAAACTCCAAAACTCAGCGAGACCTGGCCCCAAGCCAAGAACTACTCAAAAACATATTAATCATGGCATCCTCAGCTGGTCCGACAGACACGCACACGCTCGAAACCCAATCGTTTAATTGCCTGCCTGCTGGCTGCGATCATCATCCCGTGTCTCGGAGAGAGATCTCATCAACACACAATCATCGTCGTCGTCGTCGTCGTCGTCGTCGTCCAAGTTGTCGGAGTGACTCAGTTAGGGCCAATTATCGCGAACGACCACGACGGAGCAGCTAGTAGACCTTTTTGGTAGCCCGCGAGCGTGCGGTGTGGATTTTGTTATTGTTTTTGTTTTTGGTATATCAATAACTACTTAACTTTTTGAAAATCAACAATGCTAATATGTGTAGGCCGCCCGCAGGCCAAACAGGTCAGCCTCCGACTCCGAGATCCGAAGATTCGAATCTCCGTGTGTTCCCACGAAGATTTTCGAAATTAACATTTTGCTCTCGAGCCGGGGATTTCTGGTCTGTTACAGTTCCTTAGGGCCGGCAGGTGCTGGCTCTGCCTCTGACTTCAATAATTTTGTAATTAATGATGTGAGAATGATCTGTGGACAGGCTTAGTCGCGCAGTTGCCTCCCCGGCGTACACACTTGACCTTCTTTGTTTGTGGGTTTGGTGGTTTGGGGGGGACGACGACGACGACGACGACAGTGGGGTGCCCGCAGACCACCGCTCTGCGCCTCTCTGCTGCCCTGGCATCATCATCATCATTAGGCGGATTATGGCGTATGTTTTGGTTTTTGGATTTGGTTTGTCGCCAAAGGGGGTCATCAGAGTTTGGTTCATTGATTAATTGATCGAAAGTCGTCAGTTTGCGTTGAACGGTCCCGAATGATAAACAGTGTGAAACAGGAACCACTACTTCTGGAATGGAATGAAAGAAGGGGGGAGGGGGGGCTACCGTTTTTTGAAGAGCGAAGAGGAGCAACGTTGATGCCAACCGATCTGGTGTGTGAAGGTGAGTGAGGGCAGTAGAGTAAGACGACACTTAGACACCTATAACATCTCCTTATGTATTGTTTTTGTTTTTGTAGAGTTTTCTTTCTGCAAATCACTAAATTTACCTTGTCTGGGTCTAAAATTCGCAACCTCGGGAGAAACTTTAACACAAGTGACATCTTAGCGCATTCGACTAACAAGCACTCGCGTGTGTCACAGCAAAAAACGCAGTCAAATGCTTACTCTTAGCACTCAGCTGCGTTTTTTAGATGCTACTTCAACTTGAGAGCTGCAAGCGGTGTCTTCTTTGTTTAAAATAAACACATTTTTTTTAAGTGTAGATTTGTCTACACTTAAAAAACCTCTTCTTGCCTTCAGTATCACTTTTAAAATAGTCTTAAAACAGTTAATTTGTTGTCTTTCCAATATATGTTAGGCTGAGCTGATAAATGGAATGACCGCCTACTGCGCCACCTGCTCAACTGTAACTAAATTGAGCTACAAAAGCCAAAAGTGAGCCTCTAGTTAAACATTTTCCAATTATTTGTGTTTGCAAACAAATTTGCCAAGCAATTGGGCACAAAACCTTTAAAGAAAGTATCTAAAATTTTAACCCAAAAAGAAAGCATTCAGATTGCCCAAGTTCAGCTTTTAAAGTAGAAACCCATCCTGAAACAAAGCTAGATCAAGAATTCTGCTTATTTGAGACTCCTAGGTGAGTTCAATTGTCTTCAAACTAATGACTCAAGTCTCAACTTTGCCGAGACTTGGCAATAACTGGGTTACGGGTAACCTTTTATACTTCAACTTGACTTCAAAGACTTCCAAAGGGTTAGCTTAGCTTATCCAGGCCAGACAGGGTATACGTGTAGTCGTTACTTTCGCTGCTTTACGTTGTGTTGCTGTTGATCAATTCTCCCTCTCTGCTTGCTTTGCCCACTCAAGACTCACTCAGCGAGTCAGTTTTATGGTTTCCCAGCTTTCTTCTGGCAGTGGGAAAACTTTTCTTAATCAATGTTAAGGAGGATCTTTTGCAACTTCTTCGCTTCCTCTGCAAATCTCTTTCTCTCCCACTCCCTGCCAGCCAGCCAGCCCGCCCCACCGTTGTGGTTTCCTTTCGTCTAGTTGGCGACGACCACCCGCTGCTCATAACAAGGCACAATGGCATATGCCCTCACCCGAAGGTGGAGCCGCCGTTCCCGCTCCCGTCCTTTCTTTACATTTTTACTACTGTGACGGTGGCTAAGTGTTTGGTTGCTTGTTTCTGCCTTCCTTCCAGCCATTTTGCTGCCGTCTAAGCGGGGCTGGCAAAAGGTCAGCCCTGGGCCGCCCACTGACTTAAGCTGGTGTTGTTGTCGTGGCACGGCGAACATGTGTACTCCATCACATGGTTGCCACGACAACGGCGACGGCGACGACGACGGCTGTTGCTTGATTTGGCAAACCGCCCCCGTTGGCTGGCTGGCTGGCTGGCCGGCGATTTCGATTTCTATCGATGAATTTCATTTGTGTTCTATTTACTGATAGCCATCTAAAATAAGCCCGGGCTACCGACAACGCCAATTTGTATGGAGCTGGCACAACTCCCGAGACAAACAAATTTTATGCAGGCATCGGGCATCAATATGAAACCGGTCGCTCCCGCCGCTCCCGTCGCTTCCTTTTTGCGCGTGCACGAGTTTTCAGCAAAAATTTCTTATCTCCCTCAACTTGGAGCAGTTCTCGTTGTTGGTTTTGTTTCAAAAACTTTATGGCAGGCCACCGCCGCCGCCGCCGCCGACGACTAACGCCAGTCGACCTTCAGTCCACTGGAGGGTCTCTCTCTTCGTGGCCATAAAAATGCCTTCTGCCTGCTGCCTGCTGCTTATTATTTTGGCAGCTCGAATTTGTTTGGCGCTGGCGTCCAGTCGTTGATTTCAAGTTAAGATTTGAATGTCGTCGGGCCCGGGCAAAAGACAATGCCACGATGTTGTCCTGCCCCCCCCCCCCAACTCGCCACCAACCTCGGGCCCGCACCGCGGGCAGACTGGACGCTGGCCGGTGGCCTCGTCTGGGTTTTTTCGTTCTGTTTTGGACTGGCGCCTGCGGTATGCCTTTGTCGTCTTGGTCTTGGCCTGGGTCTTGTCGTCGCTTGCTCGCCTCCTATATGAGAAATGATCGGGACATGAGAAACAAAAGATTTGCAAATGTCTTTGGCTTTTGGGATGCCGTCGCCGTCGTCGCCGTCGTTGTTGCTCAAGTGGGCGACAGGTGACGCCAGTGCGCTCTCCATCTATTAAGAGGCCCAGCCAATTACATACAAAATACAAGACCTGACAACGACCCAGCGACGACAGCGACACACATTCATCTGGACGACACAGGCGCCGGCCAAGCCGCCGTTCTGTAACAAGCTCCAGCTTCTGCTCCAACTCCAACTCCAGCTCCGGCTCCGGCTTCTGCTTTGCATGAAGTGCGTGCCATTGCTGTGGCCTGACATGGCCCCAACTTGTGACCAAATCCACGCCAATTGTGTTAGCCCAGAGACTTGTTAATTAGGCAAACATGGCCAGGAGAGTACAAAGCGAAAAACCGACCAAAGTGAGCGAGGGGAGGAGGAGGAGGATCCTCCCGGCTATGTGGGCAAGGTCGTTTGAGTCATCGTGTGTGCGATAGGCATGAGGAAAAGCAATTGGAGGGGTTTTGCTCAAACACTAGTGTAATTACTTGTTCAATTACTCAAGTAATTGTACCTTTAAGGGGGAATTATTGAGTAATTGTGCCTGAAATGATGAACTATTCATGTATTTCTAGGTGTAAACTGAACTCAAAATCATCTGGAGATCATTGTATACTCATTTCAAGCAAGTTTTGTACACATTTGAGTCTTCTTCTGATTTCAATTGTCATAAATCATACTTTTGTTAGGAGAAAATGGTTACCTAGCTGCGTAATTTCTTGAAGAGTCGTTTTTAGCAAATAATTCTGATCAGTTTCCTTATATAAACAGCTTCACAGCTCAACTGGGGCTCGCGAATACCCTTATTGTTTTGCACTAGCCTTAAATAAACCAAAACTGAAGTGTATATAAACAGGTAGAAGAGATATGTTTGTGGGGAAGCAAATAAAATGCTTAAAATGATACATTTTCCCAAAAAATATCGATTAATCGATATGTTGTCAAGCAGATATATCCATCAAAACATAGAAACATAGATCAC
Organism: Lordiphosa fenestrarum; assembly: GCA_035044985.1. Classification (NCBI taxonomy): domain Eukaryota; kingdom Metazoa; phylum Arthropoda; class Insecta; order Diptera; family Drosophilidae; genus Lordiphosa; species Lordiphosa fenestrarum. The sequence continues at coordinate 1,298,001 of JAWNNO010000297.1, read as the reverse complement.
AGTTTTCCCAGCCGAGCTTCTCTTACTTTTTTGGCCACTTTAAAGGGCAGAATAGGTGAAGTTCTGGTCAATTTGTTATTCCCATTTGTTTATGGGCTGAGTAGTTACATCTTTTTGTACAACTTGGCATCCAAATTCATGATTTAAGTCTTGATTTGGCACAAAGTGGTAGCTTTTAGTGGTCTTATGTGTACTATGAGGCCTTGACTTTGTTCTACTTAGTTATATGTAAGGTTTTTTTCTAGAGCAGCCTTAGCTTAAGCTTAAATTTAGCTTAAGGCAAGGAATAAGCTTTAAGAAGGTAGTAAAAATCTTGGGTAAGGGCATTTCCACAAACTTTGTGGCACCTAAGCCTTGTTTTTACACAAATTGGCGCACAAGGTGGGGCCCCAAAAGGTCTTATGCCCACTATTTAAGGTCACACAGGCCTAGCCCAAGTTCTACTTAGTTAGATTTTCGGGTTTCGGAAGGTCAAGCTTAGATGTTGACATAATACAGCATGATTTTTCGTAGAATAAACATTTTCGAAACCTACTGCCGCCTTTTCAACCACTTGGCGCCCAAGGTGGGCACTTGGAGGCAACGTTGTGTGACCCCATGCAACATTTCTCAGACTTTGTGCTCGAATAAAGTTTACAAAGAAGCAAAGCAAAGCCAAGCCGCGCTTTAAATTCATTTGACATTGAACCATCCCTGGGCCAACTTCCGATTGTGGCAGCAGCAGCAGCTTTAACTCCCGTCACTCGCCCCCTCGCCCCGCCCGCTCGTCGGCCAACATTGGGCGCCAGTTGTCGCAGCGATCGCGCTATCGATGCCCATTTATTGATCCAACCAGTGGCGGGGACCACCATCATCGAGCACCGCCGATCGTTGTGTGGCACCCCAAAGAAGACGCGAAAAACGCAATGCGGCACTTAAGCGGGCCACTTGGTTGGCCGGCTACCGCTTGCTGCACGCTACGCAGCCGGCCGGCCGGTCGTTGCAGTCGTTGCAGTCGCATTCGGCTTTATCATTAAACGCATAAATGTGAATCTGCAGCAGCCTTGTGTGGAAATTTATGGCACGTAAATTTTTATGCCCCGCCAGTTGGTTTCCCACCAAAAGCGTCGGTAGCAGCGCCATCGTAGACATCGTCGTCCGCGGCGTCGTCGTCGTCGTCACATGAATCTGCCATTTTATTGCCAACTTTACTTTGGCGGCAATGTTATTAACGCACATTTTTAGAGTCCGATGCTGATGCTGTGATGCCACGTTATAAATTAATGCTTGTAGTTTTAATTTCTCGATCCCGAAGCTCTTGACTTTCGTTTGTCTGTCTGTGCGGAGTCATTAGCATACGGCGCGCAGAAGTTTGGCTGTGGGAGCACACGGAAATTGTGGGCAGCCCGCCCCGGGGCGTACAACACATTTGGGATTTCCGTTGCATTTAGCCCGCTGATTAGCTGCCAATTTGGGCCGAAAATCAAAATGACAACAGCGACAATTTCCTCAATCAACGAGAAGCAATCAACGAAAATAGAAAAACAAAAACACAGGTAGAAGAACACTCTTTTCGGTGTTGGGGCGGCGGAAATTTACATAATTTTACACTTAACTATGAGCAGGGGCATAGGAAGGGGAAACAAAAAGCCACACACACAAAATGCTTGATTTGGTCAATGAAATTTTTGGAGGCAAAGTGTGTGTCGCACTAACTTTTGGTGTAAATGAGGGAGTAGAAGAGGTTAAGGGAGAAAGATTTTGAAGTAGGCAACGGGGAACCTTATAACCTAGCTCGGTTGTGACTCTTACAATGCCTTGTCTCATCTAATGAGTGCATTTCAAGCCACATCACGGTCGCCACATTCACCAATTACCTTCGCTATGAGATCTGAGAGGTTAGTAAAGCATTTTAAGCCCCCTTTTTTACTGTACAGTCCACCAATTTACGCTAATTCGTTAGGGTTGTACCATTTATTTGACAAAAAAGACATTTCAAGCCACAACACGGTCGCCACGTCGCCTTGAACATCTTGAGCCCAATCAGGGTAGCCAATTCGTCTACTTTTTCAAGATTTGCTCTGTATTATACATAAATTTCACAAAATTTCTGATAAAATTACTAAACTCGAAACCCTAGACGATGATGTTAGCTATTTTAAGGACCATCTCGGTCGCCACATTCCTTAAAATACTCAAGACAATTCACTAAAAACCCTTTGATTTCAGAAAACTTTCTTAAAAAACATCAAATTCATAGAAAATTGCTGTCACAACCTAGACTAAGTATTTTAAACCCAATCTGGGTTGTCAACTTCTTCAAAAATCAAGTTGTGCACTTTATAGTCCAACAGTTTTTATAAAATGTGGTAAGACATTAATATTCAATACTTTAAACGCCAGCACGGTTGCCAACTTGCATATATGAGCGCTACCTAAAGCATTTCAAGCCCCAACAAGGTCGCCAAAGCCTTCAAATTAAGACATGCTTTGCCCTAAACAGACTACCAACTTCCAAAAATTTGTTAAATCTGTACCATTTATACGACAAAATTGCCAAAGCTAGACCCAATTCTCTAATGTTGGACATTTTAAGCCCCAGCACGGTCGCCATCTTTTTAATAAGAGCTTTAAGCCTCCGCACGGTCGCCAGCTCCTTAATATTAGCTTTTCATTAGGGGACTTTAAACCTCAACACAAGATTTGTACCACATAAACTGACAATTTCTTCAAATTTGCTACTTAATGGCCTAATTTAAGGCCCAGAAGCTAAAGCAAGACATTTCTAGACCGATCACGGTCGCCAAAATCCTTTAAAATACCCGACACAAACTGCTTTGCGACTCCTACTGTGTAGACCTCACCTGAGACACCACCAAATGCCCAGCCTAGACACTTGACCTCCCATTCTACGCTTCTCATTCAAAACTATCAAAACCGAACACACACACACACAAAATCAATGCCTTTTGGCCCCTCTGACTTCTTTGCAATCGACGGGTTTATGCATTTGATTTTTGGGGTCTCTGCTAATTAATTTTTATGTCCCCACTCTTCGTTACGCTTTGCCTTTTCCCTTCGTTAATTAAGCAAAGAACTTGCCAGGTCGGGGCGGGGGGGACCTGGACCTAGCACTAGTTTTGCCCTGCTGCTGCTGCTGCGGCTCTTACCTCCAGCTCACAGCGTGTGGCAATGTCCGAACCGGGGCCATGCCCACACACACGCTCTCACACTCATTTCCATTTCCAATTTCATTCATTAAATCCCCGGAGACGCGTCTCTCGCCCGCTCTCCCTCTCGCTCTCCCTCTCTGTGTGCAATCAAAATTTAAATATTAAACAAGTGTCGATTTGTTTTTTGTGGCCTGGAAAGAAGACAACAGACTGGCACTCACACACACACACAGACAGACACAAAATTAAGTTATAAAACAATGTTAATGGTGTCTCCCGTCTCACCCGGTATTCGGCTGATAAGATAGCGGGCGGGGGGATCAAAAAACCAGAAAGCGAACTAAAACCAAAGCTTAGACCAGAACGGCTACCGTGTTTGGTTGGGCCGCGGCCGGGCTTTCACTTGGTCTCCACTTTTGGTTTCATTAACATAAAATGTTTTGTGTTGATTTTTATTTACAGTAAATTATCAGCAATTTATGTACGCTCCCCCCTCCCTCCCTTCCCCTCCCTTGCCTAGAAGAGAACCGAAACCTTTCACATTGCCCAACAAATCGCGGCTGTCCATTCATAAAGAAAAGAGCACACTACATGGCGTATGCTTAATTTATCGACACTTAATGTCAATGATGCGCGGCGGCCGCACTTCAATTAAAAGCCAGACCGCCCTCCCCGGCCCGGCCCCGGCCCCTAGTGTGTGTCGTCCGCATTATGCTTAACACTTGTCCATGTCGCCAGCGAACGAACAGTAGCCTGAGGCCGAGACCCGCCGAACTCCCGACTCTCGAACCCGCATGCGTGCAAATAAATTTGTCTTTTAGTAATTGCCACAGTATAAGTTGTTGGCTGCTGCTTCGGGGTTTTGGCCAGTTTGCCAGGCATGCTCATTAATGCCCCAAGTTGAATTTCATTAGCCCAGGTGAATGCAGAAAAACAAAAAGAAGGAAGGGAAAGGATGATGGCGAGACAAGTGGCAGCCACAGCCACAACATTCTCTAGGCAGCGAATGGGTTTTTGGTGCGAAACTTCCTCTCGGCAACTTATGAATTCTACAAAGTAATGCAGTTGGGAATTTCAAGGAAATTAAGAGCTTTTAGGCTGACGATTCTAGTGGCAACAGCTTAAAGCTCTCTAAATAGAACAAAAGGGTAGAAGTCACAATTTCAAAAGGTTTTGTTATTGGAAAGTAGTGAAGTTTATAATTCAGTGTATGCAAAACAGTGTTGAGAAACTCTTGAAGTATTGTGTATTGCCATTATTATACTCTGTACCGTAGGTACATAGAGTATTATAAGTTTGTGCTAAAGTGTGTAACAGCCAGAAGGAAGCAACATCTCCGACTCCATAAACTCTATATATACCTGATCAGCATCAACAGACGAGTCGATATAGCCATGTGCGTCCGTATGAACACACCGATCTCAGTGATGGTAAGAGATAGAGGTTTGAGCTGTATAGAACATATGCTACTTATGTCTGCAGGCAGAACAAGTTTACTCTCAATTTTGGCCACGCCCCCTACCGCCCCCGGAATTTGAAAAAACCGTCATATCTCCCACAGTTTTAAAGTTAGATGTTTTGTTCCTTCTAGACATATTTTGTAATCAGAATAACTTATCGAGCCGCCAAAGGAATGTTAAAGATCGGCTGAACGGTTGTCGAGTTATGATCAAAAGAGTGTTCGCTGCTGCAGCGCAGTGGCAGCGCTGCTACTTTAGCATCAAAATTTATGCTGAGCGTATAATTTAGTGGGTATAGAGTATGTTATAGTCGGGCTTGACCGACTTTCTTTGTTGTTTATTGGGAAATTTTGACCAAATTTGTAAGTGATATCTGAGGGAAGCTCTTCTAAATTCCAGTTGAGACGATTGTAGAGTAGCCAGCTTTAAAGTCCACCGTTCTTTGTGCTTAACCTCAACCAATCAATGATGAAAGTGGCCAAAAGAACTCCCCCCCCCAACCCAACCAGCGGACCTACACAAACACGTACCCATACATGATATTTGACTAAATACACAATGCGTCGCCCAAACAACTGGGGCTCCTCTCAGCTCAGCTCGGTCGCTCTTTCGTTTTTTGTATTCCGGACAATCGCTTAATGGCTCGCCTGCAAAACATGAAAAAATACTCAAGTGTTATCGATTAATGTCCAAGTCTAGCAGCTACCGAACGAGCGGCTGAACCTGAACCCGAACCTACCCCGCCACCCGGCCCCCCCCCAGACCCAGCCAGAAACTGGCTTGACGACGACGCCGGTGCGGTGCCGCTGCTCATCCAAAACTCAGTGGCTAAATGGACGACAACAACAGCAACATCGAATGACGACAACGACCAAGTTGTTGGTTCTTTATTATGATTATTCGCCTTTTTAATAAAGAAGAACAAAAGGCGCCGACAAATATGCGAACTGCGGGCTGATTGCGGCATTTCGTTGGTGCTAATGTCATCGAGCGTTGAACACCTTTATCAGTGTTGCATTGAAATGCACACACGCAGGCGCGCCGCATGCAACACACTGGGTACTGACCATTGCAGAGGGGACGGACGGGAGACGGGGGACGGGCCACGGGAGACTGAAACTGGTCGGCGGCTTATCGCCGCAAATAGTCAACGCGAATATAGTCGGTCGGTGGTGGGTCGCCATTCAATTTATTAGCTGCAATAAAACGCAAATCATCCGCTAGCGGCGTCGGCAAAGTGTTGAAATCATTTGAAATATTTGTCATTCGGCTGATAGAGTCGAGCCCCTGTAGGAGCCGGACGTTTACATTTTAAGCCAGGGCATATTTATTACTTTTTAGAACCGCAAAGGAATGTTGGGCATTGCCTTGCCAAAGTTAGACTTAGTTGCAGGCAACTGAAACGTAACATAAACAGAATACTGCGGTTCCTAACTCAAGTAACTTGGGTGTTCTTCGATAAAAGTCTCCTAAAATGCCTAAATAGTTGTATTATGTTAGAAAAATGTATTGTGTGGAAGATTTGGGGGGGTGAACGCAACTCAACTTAAACAAACTCAAGATTAGACCATCAAAATTTTGAATTTGTTCTCTCTTGAATGTGTCTCTGGTGTCTTGTGGCATTGTACCAACCAGTAAAAGTCCAAATTTAAGCTTTATATCTCATTTCAACTTAGTTGAGACAGATTTAAACAATCTAGGGGGGTTCCTAACTCAAGTAACTTGGTTGTTTCTCATTAGAAGTCTCTTAAAATGCCCAAATAGTTGTATTATGTTAGAAAAATGGTTGGTGATGAAGATTTAGGGGCATAAACTCAGGTAAACTTACATAAACTTAAGAATACACTTACGAAATGTATACACCTTTTGATTTTTTCTCTCTTGAATGGGAAAATTCTTAAATTCTGATGTCTTGTGGCTTTGTGGTACCCAGTAAAAGTACAAATTGAAGCTTAGTATCTCATTTCAACTTAGTTAAGCAATCTAGGGGGGGTTCCTAACTCAAGTAACTTGGGTGTTTCTCATTAGAAGTCTCTTAAAGTGCCTAAATAGCTGTATTATGTTAGAAAAATGTATTGTGTGAAAGATTTAGGGGAATAACTTCAGGTAAACTAACACAAACTAAAGAATACGCCAACGAAATGTATACACTTTTGGATTTTTTTTCCCTCTTTTCTTAAGTTCTGATGTCTTGTGGCATTGTGTCACCCAGTAAAAGTACAAATTTAAGCTTAGTATCTCATTCCCACTTAGTTTAGACATATTTAAGCAATCTAGGGGAGTTCCTAACTCAAGTAACTGGGGTGTTTCTCATTAGAAGTCTCTTAAAGTGCCTAAATAGTTGTATTATGATAAGAAAATGTGAAAAAACTAAACTCAACTTCTACAAATTCATTAGGCTTCGTTTATCTTCTTCTCCTATGAAAAGCAATTCCGATCAAAAGTCAATCGCATGTGAAAGTCGCTTTGAGCTAAACTTTTGTATCAAACAAACAAGGAACTGGGCAATTCAGCTAGCTACTAGCTTTGTCAACCTCCCTCCCTCTCTGTCGTTGATAATCCTGGCTCCCTGTTGCCTTTGTGGCATTCCAGCACGTTCGCTTTGCAGCCTTTGCAGCTCATCCCACATCTAACTGGTCATGATCACCGTTAAGTTTTGTGGTTCGACATGCCAAATCCAAAGTGTGAGTGATCATTCAATTAAGCAGCACGCCAACAACCCCAGAACACGGACAGCAATCACACAAGGCCGGTGCAAACAAGGCAGCAAACGGCAGCAGCCAACAGGCAGGAACGACAGTGCCATCATCAGTTAAATTATGTGATAATATGCCAACAATGAGTGTGCAACAGCAACAGCAACAGCAACAGCAACAGCGGCGAACAACTGCAGCTCTGCCAGTAGCAATCAACACGCAAAAGTCCGAAACAAACGTGTGTAGTTGCTGCCGCTGCTGCACGTAATGTGCCCCGCCAGCAGCAGCAGCAGCAGCCACAGCAGCAACACCAAAGCCCAACGAAAATTGTCGCACCTTTTTTGGTATCGACCGACGGCAGCTCAATCAGTTGTCACCCGGGCGATATATAGAGTGATTAAGTGCCTCATGGATTGCCGCGAACTTGAGAGCAATCAGCAATGTGGCCAGTTGTTGTTGCCAGTTGCTAAAAATCTAGGCAAAATTTGTTGTTTTTGCCAGCGCACACATAATTGCATTAGTCAATCAGCAACTGTTGTTGACGACTGCCTGGCGTCCGTGTAATCGCACTTCATGTCTAATTAGACTTGTTTATGCCCATTTGGAAAACATCAGCAGCGGCAACAGCAGCAGCAACAGCAGCAGCAACTGCCTGTTTTATGGCTATCTTCACGGTTGTTTTCATTTAAATGACAATTTTGCGCCTTTTTTGTTGCAAAATTAACGTAATAATGCAAATTGTTTTATCAATAAATTCTAGACACACAAAACGCACCACGTAATTATGATGATTGCTGCTGTTGTTGTTGCTGTTGCCGGGGCAAATGAATTTATGTGTCAATAAATTTAAAGCAAATTAGCAAATGACGTTTTAAGTAGACGACGACGACGACGACGACGACGACGACGCTGCGATTTATGGACTAACTGACAATTGGACGGACCTCGGCCTGGGTCAGTCAGGCTGAGGCTGAGGCTGAGACGAGACTTGGCTGTGTGTGTGAGTGTGTTTGATTGATGAGCACAGACAGCAGCCATAAACTCAAACTCTCTCTGTGTGTGTGTGTGTGTGTGTGTGTGTTGCCTTCTAGAGGCAATCGCTGTCATCGCCGCTGCATACCGCCCCTCTCCACGCTGCTTTACAGTGATTCGCCAACGTTTAGCACAAAATGGCGGCGACAATTAATCATTTCTGCTTTGTTTTGTTAAGCCATGAACATTTGACTTTCGGTTAGCCAAAGAGAAACAGCTGGAAACAGCTGGAAACGCTCTCGAAAAAGTCAAAAGTGTTTAGTCTAAAGTCAACTCACTTATGCAGAGCAGATGAGATGCCGTGCGAAAGCTAGTTCTCTGTTGAGGCAACCAAACAAAGGGGGGTGGTATTAGCATACTTCTTCAGCTGAAGGCCCTTTATATTCCCAAAGATGGCTTCAACCTAGAAATTGGTTGACTTCTTGATCTTTAAATTGCTTAACAGGCAGAGATTGTGGCATTCAAGTCCAAAAGCCCGCCAAATATATAAATTCCCTGTCTATGATGTCTGCTCACTTAAAAGACGGATACAAATTAGATTGGGACTTATTGTACTCTTTCAATAGAACACTTGATAAGGGTACTCTAGTGTTTGCCGTTGTCTAACTTCATTCGATTCAAGTTTCAGTTAAAAGTCTCTTTTTTTGAGGTTGTTGTTGCTTTAGAAGCACTTACTCACGCATACACACTTGCAGTTTATGGCAGCCAAAGACACTTTTGATAGTTTGTGCACAGCAAAAGTGCCTCAGGGTAACAAGTAAACCCAGTTAGCAAACAAAACTCTCATTGAAAGAGTAAATAGCCACAGTTGACAGAGTTTTCAGTGTCCTAGGGTAAATGTTTTTCCTTACCAACTGCCTGTAAAAGGTATTGCAAGTTCTGCTTATAACTATAAAAAACCAAATTGAATGCTTGTATGCTTTAACGCCACTTCTAGGCATTGAATATGACTTAAAGCCTACTATTTTTACCCCCCAGGAACCAAATTTCGACCGCCTTTGAAATTATACAAAAGATTCAGCGAGGTAAAGCAAAGTTACTGAAGTAAGAACCACCCTTTAGACTTTATGAAAAGACTTGTAAGCTTGGTTTTACAGAAGTTTCCGGCTACTTTTTTCATTGATTCAACTTACACTTTCATATTTTCACACTCAAATCCACTATCCATAACCTTTTGTCAAACTAGGACAACTTTTTTGAAGTTTTACAAAATGTTCATCTAGGTAAAGCTGGGCTACAAAGGGTAGGAGCCACTCAGAAAATGCTTCCCAGGAATGTAGAAAACTTAACTGCTTATTTACACTAGAAGAGATGTATAAGCTTGGTTTTGGAGAAGGTTGCTGGCACTTTTTTTCATTAATAGTAACTTGAACTTGCGTATTTTCACAGTCAAATCAATGTTCATAACCTAAACACAATATAGGACAACTTTTTTGAAGTCATACAACATATTCATTTAGTTAAAGCTGAGTTACAAAAGGTCGGAACCAACCAGAGAAATAATAATTGTTATTCCTAAGAATTAAGAAAACTTAAATGCCTATTCACATTAGTAAAGACTTGTAAGCTGGCTTTTAGTGAAGGTTTCTGCAACTATTTTGATTATTTAGAGCTTCAATTTGTTATATATTTGAACTCAACTTAAAGTCTTTTCTATTATTTTAACTTAGGACAACTTTTGAGAGATTTTACAAAAGATTCATCAAGGTAAAGCCAAGTTCCTAAAGTTTGGCATTCCACAGGGAAGGAACAAATTATTCCATTCTCTAAGTTAAATGTTATTCGAACGAGCAACTTTAGTTAGATCGTTTTAAGTTTGTATGGTATGACAATTCTTAGCTTTTTCAAGAGATTTTCTTTGTCATTTTTCTTTGATTAAAACTTAACCTTTCACTTTACAGCCTTCAAACCTCTATTGATATTAATATGCCAGCATAATATCACTTTTTAAGCATTTTAAGAGAAATTCTTTGTACTAGAACCGAGTTATAAAAGAGGGGAACCCTTATGGTTATTATAGATTATCTAGAAAGGCCAAAGTCAATTGGAATAGTGATTGAATATGGTTTTCTTTTTTGCAATTTGAGGTTTCCAATGATCAAATGTACTCAAAAACTAGATAATGTGTTGGATGGCGCCGGGCGGCGCATTTGCTTATGCGGCTCATTGGTCGCCAGGCTCCAACGAACCACAACAATGCTGAAACAGCAGCAGCGGCAGCGGCAGCGGGGCAGCCTGGCCAGAAATCATGTAGCCACAAGTTGAGCATTTTGTTTGGCCCAATCGACTGTGACGGTGGCGGGGGGCGGGGGGAGGCATTTGCATACAGCAAAACCGCAAGGCAAAGGCGCAGCAGCCAAAGGCATCATTAGCTGCCATTTTGTTTAGCAAATTTCTGCAATTGGCTGGACCCACTCGGCTCAGTCTGTGTGCCTTTCGGTGTATCTCAATCTGTTTTTGTTGCTGTTGTGTCTTGGTTTTCGTGTAGTCATTAAAATGTAAATACATTTAATTAACATTTTCCCCGCACCCCCTGCCCCTCCACCGACGAAACAGAATTTGTTATAAACTGTAAATCAAATTTGAGTCCAAGTTGTGACATGTCAACTTGAAATTTTGACTTGGGTGGCGGCGCGGCTGCTGTTTGCTGCGGCTACCTGGGCTCGGCCATAAAATTATGCATAATTTACAGATTAATGGCACCGAGAGACCCCGACACGGTGGGCCCCAACGGCGGTGTCTACCTGATCCGTTGGCTTACTTCTTAATTAAGACATGGAACTAAGATTCGTGTGGATATTTATGTGTATATGCATATCGATTTAACTTTCAAAATACAAAAAAATAAGGCTTAATACCCAGTGAAGGCTTAGTCAGCCGAGTCGGAGTCGGGAGTCAACGTCATCGTCAGTGGCGGCGCTTCAATTATGTCCATAATTGGACAACAGGTAGCCGAAAATGGTTTTCCAAAACGAGGGCTAGTTGCCCGTTATGCGGCAGCTGAGCTCAAAGATTAGCCGGAGAGTTTATCAATGTCACCGCGAACGGCGGCAGTCTTAGAACTCACCGAGGGTAGCATAATGTGCAGAGGGGAGATCTAGGGAATTGAGTTCTCAAGATGGTTTATGATGATCCTACTCCATTTACATGTATAAATTGAAATGTTTAAAGGTTAACTTGATATCGAACAAGACGAAGCCCCACAACTGCCATGGTTCTTGATAGCCGTAAGTTTATAGAAACGTAGCTAAATCAATAGCAATTCTGCTGTATACTAATAATACAACTTTTGACACATTTTAAGAGACATTCATCGAGAAACTTACGAGTTACTTGAGGTCGGAACCGCTCTGGGTTGTTTGAATAAGCCCTAACTAAGTTTGAATGACATATAAAGCTTACATTTTGACCATTTTCATGCCACAAGCAAACCAGAATTTAAGATTATGCAATTTGAGAAGGAAAAACCAAACATTTCAGCTTCAACACAATACATTTTGGTCACATAATACAACTATTTAGGCATTTTAAGAGACTTTCATCGAGAATCTTACGAGTTACTTGAGGTTGGAATTGCCCTAAGAGTGCCTAAGTTGGCTTAAACATAGTTTAACTGGTATATATAGCCTGCATTTTGACTTTTCTCAAGCCAAAACACTCCAGGAATCTAGGATTAGCGAATTTGAGAAAGAAAAACCAAACTTTGATTAACTTTGTTTTGTGTATTTTTGAATTTGGTGAAGCTAAGCTAAGTTTGTTCACCCTTAATCTGCTACACAACACATTTTTCTAACATAATACAACTATTTAGGCATTTTAAGAGACTTTGGTTGAAGAACAGCTGAGTTACTTGAGGTCGGAATTGCACTAAGAGTGCCTAAGTTGTCTCAAATATGGTTTGAATAAGATATTAAGCTTGTATTTTGACTGTTTTCCTGCCACAAGGGACCAGCTATGAAAGACGACCGAATTCGAGCCAGAAAAATCCAAGTTAAATCCAAGTTTTTTTGAATTTGGTTTAGCTAATCTTCCTAATCTTCCACACAATACACTATTTGAACATAATACACATTTTTAGGCATTTTAAGAGACTTTCATCGAGAAACTTTCGAGTTACTTGTGGTTGGAATTACCCTAAGAATGCCTAAGTTGGCCAAACTATGGTGTGAATGTGATATGTACCTTGCTTTTTGTTGATTTTTATATCACAAGGGACCAAGTAACTAGATTATCGAATTTACGAAAGAAAAATCATATTTTAATGAATTTCGGGGTGTGTATTTTTGAATTTGGTGTAGCCAAGTTAAGTTTGTTCACCCTTAATCTGCTACACAATACATTTTTCTAACATAATACACCTACTAAGGCATTTTAAGAGACTTTGGTTGATTATCACACGAGTTACTTGAGTTCGGAATCACCCTAAAAATGTCTATGTTGACACAAGTGTAGTTTTAATAGCCGAAATAGCTTACCTTTTGTGGTTTTCCAAACCCTAAGGCAACAGGAACCAAGAACTATCATATTCTTTAGAAAGAAAATGTAAAATTTAATGCATTTCGTTTGTTTATTCTTGAGTTTGGGCTAGCTTAGTTGAGTTTGTTAACCTCAATTTGCCACACAATGCACTTTTTTAACATAATACCACTATTTAGGCATTTTAGGAAGTTTCTATAGTGAAACTCACGAGTTACTTGAGGTCGGTATAGCCCCAAGAATGCTGAAGAAGCTAAGAACACACAGTTTTTGTGACCGGCAAACTAGTAGCATCACATTTGAGTTGGCGGTAGGTGGGCTGCTGCCATTGCCCCGCCATTACACCAACTTCATCTCATACAAAGTGCCTGGAATGTTAACCAGCCGGTTCGTTCCGGCTTATTAGTCACACCTGGATTTAGTGGTCTGCCACAGGCGAATGGGGCGGCTAGTCTGGGTCGCCATTGGTGGTCCCCAGAGGAGGCGTGCAAATCGCAGATGCACATGCAACTAACAGAATTATAGTCCAGAGACAGAGTTGTTGCGGCTGTCGTCTACAAAATGGCGATGGCGGGAGCAACTTGTGAGGTCCACACGGCCTAGGCCCGGGCCCAGTCCCCCGTCCCCTGCCCCTGCCTGGCTTTGTCGTTTAATCGAAGTCGCGACGACGAGTTATGGTAATTAAAAAGGTGTTCCTTGCTCCTCGTCCCAGACAAATTCATATTTTATGACAAAAGTTGTTGATAGCTTGGCGGTGAGGACTCCGACTCCGACTGCGACTGCGACGGCGACTCCTCTGGTGGGTGGTCGCCGGCTGACATTGTCTCGTTGACTGGTTTTTCTTTGCCTTTTCGTTGCTTTGTGTCAAGTTTTGTCAAGTTACTAAGCCGTTGTTTATTCCAGCGCCATTTTGAAAACTCCACTAATCCCCCCACTCCCCCGCACCCCTCCCCCGCTCTCGTCCACAGACCATACTGAACTCCATGCATAAATATCAGCCGCGCTTTCATTTGGTAAGGGCCAATGATATACTGAAGCTACCATATTCCACGTTTCGCACGTACGTGTTCAAGGAGACGGAGTTCATAGCCGTAACTGCATATCAGAATGAGAAGGTAAGCAGGAGGAGGAGCAGCCGGAGGAGACGGAGCAGTCGGAGATGCTAATTGTTCCCCTCTCTTCACTTGCAGATAACTCAATTGAAAATTGATAACAATCCCTTCGCCAAGGGCTTTCGTGATACTGGTGCTGGCAAGCGGGAAAAGAAGTGAGTATCATTAGAGAGTAAGGCAGGTGGGTTGGGGGTGGGGGATCCATTGGAATGCAGCAATATTCCCGCTCGTTTATTTTGCTCTGCCGGACTTTTGGGATAATACAAAAGCTGGCATAATATTTTCCCCAAACGAAAATATCTGTTAAATGATAAAACGACGCTGGCGGCGGCCGAGCGCTGCGGCCGGGGACCCAACGCCCACCCACCCGGCCGTACCGCAGGGCCGGGAACCTTAATTGAAATGTAACAATGGCAGGCGGAAACGGTCGGCAGTTTGTGTCTGGGCCGGCAATGAAATTGAAAAATAATTCAAAACACGTTAGTGTAATTTAGTGTCTGCCCCGCCCCCCGCAACCCCCGTACCCCGTCCGTACGCCAAATGCACAGGCGGGGCGGCCTGCCTGTACGGGTCCGTGTACGGGTCGGTGTGTATTCCTCTTCTCCTTTTTTTTTTTGGTCCGTTTCTGTTGTTGTTCACACATCAAAGCAGCTCTGCCAAATTGGGCAATTTAGTTTCACACACACACACACACACACGCGAGTGTGTGTGTATCATTATCACAGCAACCACACCCCCAAAACCAGCCAACAGCCCAGCGAGCTTACTGGTACAGCACAACACACATTTAGCTGGCATTTCGCCACAGGCGTCTTCTTTTACACTTAACTGTTTTTCCACGTATTTTCCGCGCCGCCAAGGTGTGTGTGTGTGTGTGGCGTGTGTGTGTGTGTGTGTGTGTGAGCCTAATTTAATAGCAAATCAATTTGTGCTAATCCAAGCAGCGTATCTGACCCACCCACTTAACTACAAAGGGCAACTCGCAAACCCCCAGCGCGCAATACGTTTGCAGTTTAGCTACAAAAGAAAAAAGTAGGCATTTTGGCGCCCAACGAGGGCACTTCCAACCCCATAGACAAGCAGTAAAAGCTGGCCTTGAATGTGGCCAAAAGTTTAGCTAGAAATAACTAAAAAACAAAAAAGGATGGTTTCCGGTATCCATTTGGGAGAAGGATATGTCTGAAATATCCTTTTAATCATCCAACGGAGCTAAAAATCATCCAAAGGATATGAAAAATGATGATCATTGGGTTGACTTTGCAGCTCCTCTGGATGATTAAAAGTATATTGAAGACATATCCTTCCCAAATGAAATGTAGCCAAAAAGAAGGGAAAACTTGAAAAATACTTTTCAGAAATGCCACAGCAACTCTCTCAAAGGCAAACTAGAGTAGTTAAAACCTTGCAGAGGGTATTCTAACCATGTCCGGGTTTTTGTAATGCCTAGAAGAAAACATCTCCGGCCACATAAGGCATATATATATTCCTGATCAGAGTCCATTTCTATGCCATCGCCTCCCTCTGTTTGAAAGCCAACTTCATCAAACTTTGCACAAGTTCTTTAAGTACAAATACACTGCACATTTGTCAGAACCAGCCGGATCGGCTGACCATAGCATATAGCTGCCATAGGCACAATTGGTTGAAAAACTAGTCTTAGTAAGAAAAACTTTTTGTTTTTCAACGGAAACACCTTCAAACTTTGTATTTCCTAGTTTTTTATGGTTTGCCAAGACTTTACCAAGTTTGATCGAAATCGGCCATCTATATAGCATAGCTCTCATATAAAAGTACAGTCTGAAAAGTAGTTTTAGTAAGAAAAACTGTTTTGTATTCAATGAAAACTACTCCAAATTGCTTACATGTTCGTTTGCTATGCTTGCCCATGATTCCACTGTTTGTTTGATATCTGACATCTATATAGTATATAGAAAAGTAGAAAGTAAGGTCCCAAAAGTAGTCTTAGTTGGAAAAATATGCTGCAAGCACTCAAAGTTTAGTACGGAAATCCTTTTTATACTCTGTACCGAAGGTACATAGAGTATTATAAGTTTGTGCATAAGTATGTAACATCCAGAAGAAAGCATCTCCGACCCCATAAAGTATATATATTCTTGATCAGCATCAACAGCCGAGTCGATATAGCCATGTCCGTCTGCCTGTCTGTCTGTCCGTATGAACGCACAGATCTCAAAGATGGTAAGAGATAGAGGTTTGACATGTATGGGACATATGCTTCTTATGTCTGCAGGCAGATCAAGTTTATTTTCAATTTTGGCCACGCCCCCTCCCGCCCCCGCAATTTAGAAAAAACGTCATATCTCCCACAGTTTTTGAAGATAAATGGCTTGTTCCTTCTGGACATATTTAGTTATTAGGATAACTTATCGATCCGCCAAAGGAATGAAGAAGATCGGATGAACGGTTTTCGAGTTATGATCAAAAGACAAATTTTCTTGGTACAGAGTATGTTATAGTCGGGCTTGACCGACTTTCTTTCTTGTTCTTTATATAAATAGCCACACTTTGGTTTTGCTTTGATGTTCATTACGGTTACGGTAGAATATTTACCTTAAAGTCCGGGTTAGGGTTAGGAAGTTGCGAGGTTTAGGTTTTGGTGCGTACCTTGGTTCAGCCCATGATTTAGACAACTTTCTATGTTCCACCATCTGAAAACAACACAAACTGTATGGTTATGTTGCCGTATTCAGGTCGAAAGTGTTTTGTAGAACAACTCAACTTCCATTTCGAAGTCCACAAATGAACTGAATTTGTTAGAGGTAGCTTTCCTTTAAGCTTTCCTGCTGATTTGTCGTAGAAAACCATCAGCAGAAGTCGCTTGGTTAATAATTTACACCGAACCGAACCAAAATTGTTTGCCCTAAGAGGTTCGGTGCGGTGCACAGTGAGCTGAAAGTCGGCTACCCCCCACACCCAACACACCACCATCCAGTAATCAGTGCTGAGCCTTCGCTTCATTGAACGGTTTACACAAAACCAGCAAACTAATCCAACAACGTGCCACTCATTTGTCTCTCGATTGTATCTGTTCTCGTCTGTGCTGTGGCTTGATTAGTTCAGACATTAATTTTTGTCAAGTTTATGCGGAACTAATTAGCCTGCAGCCTTGTCAAATTGCCAAATCATACAAAAGGCAGGGGCCAGCGGGAGAAAGGAAGGAAGAGAGCCACAGAGTCAACATGACGACGATGACTGGCACCTCAGCAGCAGCCCCCCCCTGGCCAGTGTCTCTCCGCTCCCCACACACAAACGGCGAGAATGTAATCCATATTGATGGATTGATTTCAATTTCCTGTTGGATGCTGCTTAGCCCGGGGGTGGGGTGGGAGGTAGGAATGGCTAGCTTGTTTTTGGGCAATTGTTTTTCCGAAGGACAACCAAAAGTAAACACGCAGAGGGGGAGAGGGTGGGTGCACGGGCCCGGCCTGGAGTGGTTCCGGCTTCCGGCCACATCAACTTGTGACTTAGCATAATGATGAATGACATTTAATACTGGACTGGACATGTTAAACGTTACAAATCAATTTCCAACAATGACTCAATTGACTCAAGTTGGTGGCGTGCCACCCTGCTGCCTGCTGCTTCTGCTGCTCCCCCCCCTCACCAAGTCCAAGTCCAATCACTGCATAAGCCGCCTGGTCATTGATGTGACAGCCGCTTGTCATTTGGCCACCAAAAAACTTTATTTTTTCAATTATTAACGCTGAAAAGTCGGCTTAAACCGCTTACAACAGGCCTCTCAATTAGCCCGGTCACAACAGCGGCTACAGCGGCAACAGGAACAAATCCTGGGGGCAATTAGTGCGACTTAGTCAACTCTTTGGCAACCCTCTCACCGAGGCCGAGGGTTGGGATTCTTCGGGTGTTGACATTGTGTGTGTCGCAGCCAGCGGGCCGCTAATTGGTGGCGCTCTCAGTGCGCGCACTTCCGCCGGAATGATATTCATCTCTTGCCCAGGACCAAAACCAAAGCCAAAAACAAGAAAGAAAAAAAGGGAACCCAAGTCCTTGGCCCTGCGGCCAAAGCGGAAATCTAAAGTGAAAACGTTTTAACAGAAACCCGAGCACAGCAAGCAATTGAAAATTTTCGCAAAACTCTCGCCCCACCCCTCCGCCGGTCCTGCAGTCCGCCGCCACCACCACCCCCCCCGCTGTCTGAGGCAAATAACCGCAGGCGTTAGTTGACAATAGGCGCAATTTCTGCTCCTGCCTGCCGCCCTGCCTTCTTGGGCTTAATTTGCCAGCCAAGGCTGCGGCTGCGGCTGTTGCTGTTCCTGTTGCTGCCTCTAAGCCTAAGTTTTGTGGGCGTGCCGAAGACGTAATGCCAAAATTACAGGGCAGCTCGCCCTGATGTATGCCACATGAAAAGACCAAAGCAGTTTCCTTTTACTTTCACTCCATCATCTGCATTTGGTTGTCTCAGGGAATAACAATTCGCTGCCCTTTGGCAGCTGAGAACTGATGTCATTCCAAGTTGATCCGAGGGGGTCGAGAGTTGCTGCGTCCCTGATGCACTCCCAGAGATCTCTCAAAGGGGGTGAGACAGACAAGAGAGACTAGACTGTTGCAGCAAATGCCTACTTCGTTCCGATCCCCAACCCATTCCATGGGTATTTGTGCGGAGTAAGGTCCAACCTAACCTAAGGTCCAGCTCAGTGGGGGGGCATCTCTCCGACAACTACCGTCGCCTCACCACCCTCAACTTGGGATGTTCTAATTTGTGTCCTTGTGTCTTGTACAACTGTTGTTACAGGCAGGCGCTGATGTCGAATCGAGGGTCCGATTCGGACAAACTGAATCCCACGCACGTGAGCAGCTCCCGGGCACCGTTGCACCTGGGCCATGCGGGACGTCCGCCGCATCTGCATCCGCATGCGGCTGCACTGCTGGACAACCAGCAGGACGATGAGGATAAGCTGCTGGATGTGGTTGGGCCACCGCAGAGTCCATTGCTGCCGCTCAGCCATTCGCTGCAGCAGATGCATGCGCATCAGCATTCGGGTAAGTGATCCACAAGTGCCAGTAGCCGGTGTCCATGTCCCTACTCCCTGCCGTTCTCTTCTCTTCTCGATAGCTCTGGCCGCCTGGTTCAATCATTTGGCTGGCGCGGGCGCCGGCGAGCATGCGGCCGCGGCCAATGCCAGCGCGGCGGAGGATGCCCTGCGCCGGCGCCTGCAGGCGGATGCGGACGTGGAGCGCGATGGCAGCGATTCGAGCTGCTCGGAGAGCGTCGGCGGCAGCACCGGCGGTGCCTTTCGTCCCACCTCCACGGGCAGTCCCAAGGAGGGCGTGGGTGCGGCTGCTGCGGCCGCTGGCCTGAATCCCGGCGGCAGCTATCCCTCGCCCAACATCTCGGTGGGCCCGCCCATACACCCATCGCCGCATCTGTTGCCTTACCTCTATCCGCACGGCCTGTATCCGCCCCCGCACCTGGGTCTGCTGCACAATCCGGCGGCGGCGGCCGCCATGAACCCGGCCGGCCTCAATCCGGGCCTGCTGTTCAACGCCCAGCTGGCGCTGGCGGCCCAGCACCCGGCGCTGTTCGGGCACGCCTATGCAGCGGCTGGCCACACGCCGGTGTCGCCGCTGCAGGGCCTGAAGAGCCACCGCTTCTCGCCGTACAGCCTGCCCGGCAGCCTGGGCTCGGCCTTCGACGCGGTGACACCGGGCTCCAATGCCAATCGCAGTGGCGACGCACCGCCGCCCGGACTGATGGGCCAGTCGAGTGGCGGCAGCGGGGCGGCCGTCGGCCTGGAGAACGGCCCGCGCAGCCTGAGCTCCAGTCCCAGGCCGCGCGCCTCCTCGCACTCTCCGCCCACGCGACCCATCTCGATGTCACCCACCACACCGCCCTCGCTGCTCAAGCGCCAGCCGCAGCACTCGCCCTCGGAGCTGAAGAGCATGGAGAAGATGGTCAATGGGCTGGAGGTGCAGCACAACGGCAGTGCCGCTGCCGCGCTGCTGGCCGAGGAGACGGCAGCGGCGGCCCACCAGCACCACGGCCAGTCGCATCACGCCCATCCGCACGCTCAATCGCTGGCCACCAGCCATCAGACGCATGCGACGACAGCGGATCAGTGACAATTACTGGACGGTCGCTCGGACTGTGAGGAGGGCGGCCTGGACCTGGAGGAGGAGCTGGACGAGGAGGATGATGAACAGGATCGCAGTTCGGTGATTGATCTGGATGTTGATGTCTGACCGCAGACGGGTCAGCTGCAGCAGCTTTAGCGAAATTCTCCAATTCGAATTTATGTTGCCGCAAAACGTTGGACGTGGCCCGCCGAGGCTTCGAGTGTAAATAGAAAGAAAACCCGATCCCCACACCCCCCCTCCACCACACACACACACATACTTATAAATATAGACACACACACACCCACACACACACACACACACATATATATATATATATAGCGATATAGGCAGTTTTTTTTCCCCAAAACGTCAGCTTTTAAAAAAAGTAGTCTAAAGTAAACCTTTTTTTTCGAACCAACTTTACTCGGTATGCAAAATGGATTGTATATTGATTGATATTGCAACATCAAAGATGGCGCCTCTATATATACATATATATATATATAGAAATTATATATATAGGTATATATATATATATACACACAAATCTATATTGTACGATTGTAACCTTAGAAGAAGAAGTAAAACAAAACAAAAAGAAACGCAATTTTTTTTCTTAGCCCTAGGAAAACAATTTTTTTTTTAGTAAGCGTAATTAACACGAAAACAACTATAATTAAACTAACTAATTTATGTAGTTGTTAAGTAAATGCATACACACACAATCACAGGTTTTTTTTTTTAGTTTTCTTAGGCAGATTTGAACCCGTTGGGTAAGCACAGTTGAGTTGCCTTCCCGGACACCGTTACCATTCCCAGAGATGCTAGAGAGAGGCTTTTTGGGGACGCACATGAGGTGCCTTCCTGGACACCATTGAGATGGGGTGGGGTGGGAGAGGGTGCTATAGAGGAGGGATTGGGGGCTAGAGAGAAGGCATTTTTTTTTTTTTTTTTTTTTTTGGGGACGCATATTTCGACCTCTTTGAGCAACCTAAATGAGGTGCCTTCCTGGCCACCATTGAGATGTGGTGGGGTGCTATAGAGGAGGCATTATTTTTTTTTTTTTTTTTTTTTTTTTTGGGACGCATTATTCGACCCTTTTGAGCACCCTTCTTGAGGTGCCTTCCTGGACACCGTTTCCATGCCCAGTTAGAGTACACAGAAAAACAAAATGTTTTTAATATCCTTTTATTTCATATTAAAATGATACATTTTTCAAATCCTTTTGACGATTTTCAGTTTCGTTGGATGGTTAAAAGGCTATTTTTAAGACATATCCAGGCCAAATGTATACGGGAAATCATCCAATGGACATTTTTAATAGCCGTTTTATCTTCTCGAACATTTCGTTGTGGTTTACTTCCTTCGGAATAGTCCTCGACGGCTTAGTTGTTTCGGTTTCACCACAAAATAACGGATGAAGTTAATCAGCCCAAGCAACTCTCACACAAATTCAATAGGCAACCCCTCAGAACTGAATCATAGCTGCATCAACCCTGAAAGTAGAAGAAGAAAAGATGAATTCTGGCATGTAGTTCAGTTATTCCTACTGCTCAGGTCTGAATCCGAGCTAAAAACTTTAGTACTAAAACGTAGAACTGCAGGGAACTTTCAGGAAAGGCATGCACTCACATGGGTTATAAAATGGGTGATCCTTACAGCAACATCTATGTGGCCTCGCTAAGTATACATGAGCGGTTTGTCGGAGTTGACATTTCCGACTGTGTTCTGACTATGTTATACGGAGTTTAGCTTCAGATTTGAATGATTTGATGTCTAAAAGTGTCCCCCAAATGCTCACAGACCTGTCAAATCCGCTCAATCCAATACGAAAATGGGAACAGGTTTGATTTTATTATAACAATGAATGACATTTGCATCATAATTCATATAAAGACTAGCATTTTACTCTGTTTAGACACTAGAACAGCTTTGAAGCAGAAATTAATCCTAGAACCTAGAAACCCCACTACACGGCTTTAAATCAGTGGTGGGCACCAAATATTTGCGCGTTTAGGCGTAAGCTGATATCTACAACTGAAAAAAACAGCCCCCATTAGCTAGTCTCGAGTCGAGAAGCCA
This sequence comes from Lordiphosa fenestrarum, assembly GCA_035044985.1. Classification (NCBI taxonomy): domain Eukaryota; kingdom Metazoa; phylum Arthropoda; class Insecta; order Diptera; family Drosophilidae; genus Lordiphosa; species Lordiphosa fenestrarum. The sequence goes on along the minus strand of JAWNNO010000297.1, from coordinate 1,275,892 downwards.
GACACACACGCACACACATATTTTGAAATGGCTTCATGCCCCAAAACCCCATGGATTTGTTTTAACTCGCTTCGAAGCGAAGCAATTGCACTTGTCGTGCCATCTTCTTGTGTGCGGCGGCGCCTAGAAACGAGGCATAACTCTCGAAGTAATAGGAGCAATGGTAGCAAGGGCTTGCCTATAGCTGCTTTACCCTGGGCCCTTGCAACAAAATCTCTTTTCACAGGATTTCTGCTTTGATACAAAGAATATGTAATATGGTAGTACAATGCAAGGCGGAGAGCACAAATCTCTCTCTGGTTCGATTCTAATCAAAAATTGAGAGATTTTAGATGCAAAATAAGAGCTTGATATTCCGAAGAATCAAACTTCTCAGTGTAAAACCCGTCTTTCTCTGCAGATACGTGCTCCCTCTTCTCTGTCTCTCCAGCCTTTTCTGGGTTACTCTTTGGGTATCGAACTTTGTGTGGCTTACAGCTCCAACTTTGTGCCTGGGTCTACAAATCTTGCCTGAATGTTAATTTCTTTAGCTTTTGCACCGGTTCTGAACCCAACTTTCCAATTTGTTGTGTATTTTAGTTATTTTTTTTTTTTTGCTTACATTTAAGTTCTAAAACCAAAGAACAGAACACACCTTTTTTTTTTGTATGTATGTACGAGTACGAGTACCATTAAATAATTGTAATTCTTCTCGAGATTGGCACCTAGCAAAAAAAACAAAAAAAAAAAAAAACAAAAAAAAGGAAAACAAAAACCGAAAAAAGCTAAAACAACTAAAAGAAAAAAACAAGCTACAACTTAGTATTATGCAGTTTTTGTATACTTGAAGCTGAGTTTTGTGTGTAATTTTTCTCAACTTGCATAATTTTTTTTTTTTTTCTTGGAATGTCTAACATTAGTTTTGGTAGTGAAGGATATATATATACAGATATAGACAAGCATTAATGTTGGATTCAACGCATGTTCCTCGCATAAGTTTAGAGAGCGGCAAACAAAGATCCACTACCCCCACGATCCCACTCCACCCCACTCCCACAACCCACCCCGAGAATCTCTCCTCAATTCCATTTTGTTTGTTTAGCTGGTTTTTTTTTAACGTTTTTTTTGAATGAATTATACGCAAAAGCAATATTAATTATAGTTAATTAAATTTAAAGAAATGCAAACAAAAATACAACAAAAAAAAAGTATATATACACTCACACACACACACTCACACACACACATATACATGATGACGATGATGATATATATTAACATAAAATTAATGAAGAAGCAACAACACCTCATGTCACTGCAATTATATTAAAATTAATTAAACAACAACAACAACAACAAAACAAAAAGAAATTAAATAAAAATTATTACTAAAAAAAAAACAACAAAAACAAAACAAACAACAAAATGTGCAACAAAAATTCGTGTTTTATTAGTTGGGTTTCCCCGTCCGTCCGTCTGTCCGTCCGTCTGTTTGTTTATTCGGACATCCAAATGAGCAGCAACCACTTTTTCTATCAACAGCAAACAAAAACCGACGACAAGCGAAACATATTTTGCATTAAACAAATAATATTTAGCAGGGGGAGGAGGGTACGGGGCGGCACCCTTAATTAAGTCAGTCAGACAGGATGGTAAATAAATATTATACTATATCAAATCAGATAGTTTGTTTGCCAATGCCAGGCAGAGGACCCCGCCCCGAACTTCGGGCGATGCAACTACTAACATGACAAAGGTTTGTATGATTCTGACAGTTAAACCAGTAAGAAAGTCGCCGAACTTCTGAATGTTATAGACCAATATCGAGAAATCATTCCCAGGTCTCCACTCTACAAATGTGCGTGTAACTTTGAATATTCTTAAATATATGTAGATTATTCAAATAAAATAGTGAAAATTAAGATTTGTCCAAATTCTAGACTAGAATATGATGTAGGTCAACAATTTCTGGCTTCATAAGTCTTTTTTGGGACAGAACACATATAAATATGCAGCCTTAAACGAGAGCGTACTTTAAAAAACCCCTTGCTCAGTGGAATTAATGTTTCAAAATAGAGAAAAGTTAACTTCTAAGCTAAGACTACTTTTTGGACCCTACTTTTCTATGTTAGCTATACCATATAGAAATCCGATTTCAACCAAACTTGGTAAAATCATGACAAAGCATAGCAAACTAAGAAATACCAATTTTCGAGGCGTTTCCATTGAAGAAATAGAAGTTTTTTCCACTAAAACTAGTTGTTCTACCTATTATACGTACTGCAGCTATATGCTATAGTCAGCCGATTTGGACAAAACTTTGTAGAATTGTGAAAAAATGTACATAAAATAAATAAATGCCAGTTTTAAAGACATTTCCAGTGAAAATAAAAAAGTTTTTCTTACTAAAACTACATTTCAGACTCTACTTTTCGTTGACAGCTATACTATATAGTTGTCCGATTTCCAAAAAACTTATTTAAATCATGCAAAAGCATAGCAAACTAAGAAATACCAAGTTTGGAGGCGTTTCCATTGAAAACATAGCAGTTTTTTCCACTAAAACTACTTTTTCGACCGATTGTGCCTATGACAGCTATATGATATAGTCAACCGATCCAGCCGATTCCAACAAATGTGCAGCAGTATTTGTACTAAAAGACCAAGTGCAAAGTTTGGTAAGGATACCTTTCAAACTGACGAAGGAGTTGGCATAGAAAGCGACGTAGATGGCTAAATTAACTCAGGTTGTGTTGCTGATCAAGAATATATATGCTCTATGGGGTCAGAGATGCTTCCTAAAACTAAACTAACTAAACTAAAAGCCAACCTGACAAGCTTAAAGACGCCACTAAAACTAGTATTTCGGTGGGTCTTCTCCAGTATTTGTCCCATTTTGAGTTTCTGGTCTGTGGGTGGACTTACCAGATCTAAGGTTTCTTAGTTTTGCTCGTTTTCAGCTTTAGCTGCGTGACAGAACCTTTTCTGAAGTGGAAACGAGACAGATCCTGAAGTAATTGACTCAAAGTGTAGGGTCTCCGTTTCTTTAATGTTGCCGGGAAAGAATATGTGTTGGTAGCATACCTGGAGTTTGGGTTCGGCTCGAAGATCTGATCTCAAAGATCAAGTACAGTACAACTCGCTAACGACATGGCTACAGGTGACCTCCAGTAGTAACTGAAATAGTTCAGAAACTGGGCTGCTGGATGGAAAGTCGGCGTCGTCTAACCTATTTCACCCGCCTGGACACCTGACTGGATGTATTCTTGTCCAAAGCAACATTAATCTCACAATGATCAAAAGACTATCATTTGGCTATCGGGTCAAGGCAACAGCTTAGGCAGTGGACACAAAACCCCAAAAGCTCAGGAACAAGGTACAAGTCAGACAAGGTTGGTATGACTGTATGGCATGGCAGCCGGGGTCAGCGAAAAGGACTACGTTTTTCCTTATAGCAGAAGATGATGCCATCAACAAGCAGGCTGTCAGATAACTTAATGGGGAGTAACTGGCCCCAGCCATCACAGAGGAATCATTCAAAGGAGAGAAGGCTACATCAACTGGGCAAGTTTTTGGGACGTGAAACAAGGTTTCCAACATCCTGTGTACTGTAGTAGCTCCAGTAGAATAGCTCTAACCAAGGACAAGACCTTGAACAAATCAGCAACGAGTCTGCCTGGTGGGATAAAGCCGGGCCCCACCCATTGTTGGGCCATCAAAGTTGGCCCGTCTATCTCAATTTGGGCCAGTTTGGCTATAGTTAAACAGATTCCCAACACATTTGTTCACTTATTTCAAAGTCAGGTTATTACCCCGAGCCCCGTCCGCGTCCCCTTCCCCCCCGTGCCTGCCGGATGCGGTAGGTGTAACATTTAATTTAATAACAAACTTTTCCATGTTGGTAATCTGCGAAAAAGGGCCAAGTTGCTGGAGTGCCCACTCACTGCTCCGTTTCGGGCACAAAACAACAAGATAAATGCAAACAATTGGATTTGGATTAAGATTAAGCCTAATAGCGATTATCGTCGGCTAAGCCAAGCGTTAAGTCGTAATAGAATTTGGCACGAATGGCGGATTAGCCGGAGGCAGCTAGCCCGATGTGACGATTTCGGTAATTGAAAGCACCGTAAGCCCGCATACTGTTCCGGACGCCCCCGTCCCCGCACCGATGCAGGGCCAAAGCTGTACAAATTTCAGTTTGGTTACACTTGACTGACGCTTTCGGTTGTAAATTGTAACGCTTCACTAGGAAGGCGCAAAAGAGTTAAAGTGCAGTCATAAAGGGGGAACCCCGGCCCCCTCAACTTTGGGTGGGTAGCCAGCTACCCACGCACTGTCAATAAGTTTGAGTGTTTGGGCCAAAAGTCAAATAGAAATGCCGAACATAAATTACGTATTATTAATTGCTGCCGCCGCTGCTGTCACCAAATGTCGCCCAACTCGCCCAAGTCGCTCGATAAAGGGTTAAATGTTGACAATGACAACGTCCCCCCCCCCCCCAGCCCCGCACCTAACCTACCCACACAACACTCGCACGCATACTGACAGAGCCAAACAATTTTGCCCACATTGACTGAGTGGGTGCAGTTTAAGCAGGGAAAAGTAACGAGTACCAATGACGAATTTCGAGTTGAGCAATAAATTTCACATTTCTATGAGAAAAGTAGCGAGTAGCTAGACTAGTTATGAATTAGTTTAATATTTAACAGTCTTGTCTAGTCGTAGACTAATAATACTACCAGTTGGGAGAGTGGCGAGTGAATCAAAGATTGAAATGCAACAAAGATTCAGTTCAACAAGTTATGGAAGATTTTTTTGTAAAGCAATTGACCGTCACATTTATTTTCACTGCAGCAAAACCAACGAGTGACGAGAGCTAGCATCTAAAGCTTTCGGAAATGATTTGATAATGGAATTAACAATAAGATTAAAGTGATTCAAGAGTACCTAGACCAAGTCTAAACATAAGTAGCGATTCACTGATTCTCCACTTAACGAGTAGAAGAGAATGAAACTAACGAGTAGCTCAAAAATCATCCTTTCTGATGTTTCATGTATGCCCAACTGAATTGCTCTGAACTAATATGAGATCTAAATAAGATCTTGAAGTAACGAGAAGCTCAACTGAACCACACTCAACAAAAACCAGATACTCTATGGTATCTATACGGTCTAAGAAGTGATATAAATATAGTTAGACTGAGCCTAAGCGTTAATATTGTTTCAGTAATTCTCCAGTCAGCGAGTAGAAAGGAAAATAACTAGGGAGTAGCTCAAAAATCAGTCTAAAACAACAGCTAAATATTTCAGATCATTCATGTAGACGCCTACAGAATCACTTTCCATTAATATAAGATGTAAATACGATCTTGAAGTAGCGAGAGCCACGCTCAACAAAAACAGGATAGTCTACGATATTTACCAGACCTTAGAAGTGATACAAATGTAGTTAGACTTGGCCCAAGCATAAGTAGAGACTCTCCAGTCAGCGAGTGGATACAAATCAAACCAGCGAGTAGCTCAACATCATTTTTAACAAAAGCTACACTCTTAAAAAGGCCATAAATTGCCTTTCTGATGTTTCATATACACTTTTAGCGAGTTGCGAGTTGCTCTAACGAGACTTGCAATAGCGAGTAGCTCAACTGAGTCGCTCTCCCTTTGCATAACATTTGACTACTGCATTCAAAAACTGTGAAAACCATTACTCACATTTTCTAGCGAGTAGCCCTAACGAGTGAGACCATCAACGCCCATTAACACATCATGCGACATCAATCAATTGCACTTTTCGCATGTCATTCGAGTATCTCCCTCGGAACCGTCGACAATGAATCAGCATTATCATAACTTGCGTTTTATTGTCAAAACATTTATGAGACACACAGCGCGACGCGCGCGCTCCAAAGTGCGTGTCGAACGTTCCTGTGTGTCCTCCCACACCCACATCCACACCAGCGACAGTGCCGGGGGCTCCGTTACCATCTCGCTGGGGCGGTGCCAGCAAAGTTGTTGCAAAACCATAATAATAATGATCATAATAATAGTTTTACGGGTTAGAGAAGTCACAGTCGGAGCGACGGCGACAAGCGGCGGCTTAAATAGATGAAATAGTTTTCATACTTTCGATTTTGTTACCCCTTTTTCTTTCGTCGTATTGCGTGAGCCGGGTATATCGCCGGTGGAGGGTTGGGGGGGACGTAGAGTTTGTTATGCATATTTTATTAGCGCATTTTGTGGATACGCACAGGAAGTTGACTCTTTGCGTGCAATAATGCGCGTTTTACCTACTGGGGAAGGGTTGCAACCCGCTCGCTCGCACAGACACACACACACACACACACAGAAACATGGGTGCAAGTTGTTGTTGTTGCTGTTGTTGTTGCTGTTGTTGTTGCTGTTGTTGTTGCTGTTGACATTTAGTGTAAGCGGCCGCACGGCAGCAATTAAAATGCTGAACTTGTCAACAACGCATTGCAAACACAACACAACACACCACCCACCCGTCTACCCCCCACACCAGCTCTCCCCGCGGACTAAACTTTGATTTGTGAACAACAAGAGTCCAAAAATGGATGACAATGTGGATGATGAGGATGAGTGAGGACCGGGGGAGCCTGGCACATGTCACCGCACAATTTTGAATGCTAATGGGAATGCAAATTATGAATTACCTTCGAGTGACGCGCACCCAAGTGCCCATCACCCCTGTGGAACAGTGCAAAGGCGGCACAAAAAAACTGCACTGCATCTAAACTAAACTCACTGCTCACCGCTGTCTCCTTTTCTCCCAGTGTAGCCTTCGCTGAACAATAACGCGAGAAGAACTTTATCTTTGTGGCTCCGTTTAAAATTCCAATCGACACCCGATTTCGGCAAAGCTTTTGAACCTCCAGGGGCTTGTACCTGCCTCGGCTGAGACTGGAGCCTCCTCTCACCGGTGTGTGTGTGTGCTACTCCCCCCTCCCCGTCTCCCTACCTCGGTGTGTGTGTGTTTTTGCATATTTTATTCAAATTACCGCATCGTCGTCGGGATTTATGTGACTCTGTATGACCCGAGTCCAGTGGCACAGAAATTTAAAACAATTTAACACTTTACACGACATTCAAATACTTTTATGGGAAATTACGCGTCGTCCTTTGTCTTTGTGGTATTCCGTCAGTGTTGAGCCTTTTGGCTGATTGTAGCCATACATATGCATACAGACATACACACATACGTACATCCCGTTTGTATGGATGTGCCAGTAATTGGCCTGGTGTTTATGGGGTGTCGTCAGCAATCGCCAATTGCTGTTGGCATTGCGAAATGCGCATGCCATTTGGTCACTTGGCAATTGAGATTGAGATGGAAATTGAGCTGGTGCGATGGCCGTGGTTTGTCTGGGCCTGAGATGTCTTCATAGGCAACAGACAGCGCAATGTTGCTGGGGGGATTCAAGTTGTCAACATCAGATTGTTACTTAACCGAGAGACGAGAAAAAAAGAAGGGAGATGGGCCTGCTGCGTTTGAACGGTTAGACGCCTTGAATGAAGCAGCCACCAGCTTAATTTAAAGAAAATGCTATGTAAAGCAGTGGTGGGCAAGGCGAATCACATTCAATTCAGGGAGCCTTAAAGCTCTTATAGGGCAAATACTTTGGGAAAACTAACGAGTATCGAAACATTATTCAGATTGGGCCCAGTTGGGTAGCTCACTCAGGTCTTCATCACTCAGCAACATTTTCAAAATGTGAATGTTTCCTGGTACACCTCAACAGAGAACAGCTTTTCTTTCCTTCAAACACGGGAAACAAAACTGTTTTGCTTACTGAGACTCATTTGATGACCAATCGCTACTATGATAACCTTAAGATATAGTCTTTCGACTTCGACCAAGTCTAGTAAATCTGCCTGAAAGCAGCTTATATCAACAACAAGTAAGAAAACAACTAGTTTTTCTCACTAAGAATCATTTTTGGATCAATAAAAAAAGGTTTTTTCTTCTTAAACTGCTTTTTAGACCCAACTTTAGTAAGGCAGCTATACTATATAGTTTTCCGATTTTGAGCAAACTTAGTGGGATCATAAAAAAGCAAGATCAATCAATAACTAGAAAGTGTCGAGAGACGTTTCCATTGAAAACACAAAAGTTTTTCGTACTAAAACTAGTTTTCGACCGATTGTTTCTATGACGGCTATATGCTATGGTCATTCGAATCTGATGAAACTTTACAGAATGTTGTCAAAGCACATAAAAAATGTACATGCCAAGTTTAAAGTCGTTACCATTGACCATAAACAAGTTGTGCCTACTAAAACTCAATCTTTTGTATGACAGCTATACTATATAGTTGCCCGATTTTAAGCAAACTTGGTGGAATCATGTAAAAGCAAGAACAACTTATATATACAAAGTTTGAAGGCGTTTCCTTGCAAAACCAAAAAGTTTTCTGTACTAAAACTTGTCTATGGACCGATTGTACCTACGCCAGCTATATGCTTCAGTCAGGGAATCCAGCCGATTCCGACTTATATGAAGCGTGATTGTATTTCAAGACTTTGTGAACATAACTTTAAAACTGACGGAGGAGTTGGCACAGAAACAGACGTACGGACTGTATTTACACGCTGAAGTTAGCTTTATGAAGCTTTTGATTAAAGGAAACAGTTGAAGAGGGGCCAGAGTCAACACTACATTTCCTTCCTACAAACTAAAGCTTTTTCAACAACTTCAAGAACTGCAAGAATCCCGACTTAGACGGGTATTTATACGGTGAAGCAAGCTTTATGAAGTTTCTCAAGCAGCTTAGGCTTGTGGGGGAGAGGTGTAGCGGTGTTACTTGCCCCTCTACAGCTCTTTTCTAACAACCAGAGCCTGTTCAAAAACCGTGCAAATCCTGTCTTTCCACTTTGGGAAGGAGCAAGCCTAAAATATAGTCCAAAATATTTTCTAAAATTTCAAAACAATGCAAAAATATATAAAATTAAGTCAAAATGTTGGCAACAGAGAGAGAACGCTTTACCGAAACCTTTACAGAGATGTGCATCAACTGCACCCACTTTTCACCTGTCCAGCCCAACAGCCGATCTCGTTGCTTGTAGACTCTTTGGCTATTCATACCTCTCCTTTGATTTCCAACTAAGCTAATAATACTTCTGCGCTTGTCTTTAATTTGTGTCTCACATCATTTGCAACGTTCCACCAACCAACCTGCCCCAAATCCCAAGCCCAAATCCAAAACCCAACGATCGATCCAAACAGCTGCGAAAAAATCTTCACGACCATTTGCCGACACGAAAATCGCAAATCAATCAAAGTGACGACAACGTCGCTGGCCAAAATTGCCGGGCGGTAGGTGGCAGTGAAGGGTGCGGCGGGGGGACGGCCCGAAACTGATGGAGGTTGCTGCCGCAAAATGTCAACTGGCTTTGCATATGGAAATTGGATAATGGCAGCGGCAACCGTCGGTTATCCAGGCACTGGCCCGTTCGGGGGAGGGGGCGTGTTGGTTTGGGGTCAGCTCAAAGCACAGCAGGCAGTCGGCAGAGCTATTTGCCGCATCCAGAACCCAATCAGGCTGCAACTCTAGCTCCAGTCAGGCATCAGCATGCATCCATCAGTTGGTTAATAAGTAAATGGAAGTTTTGGAGCTACCAACCGAAGCCCCTCACCCTCACCCCTTTAGAGACCCATCGAAACTCATTCAGACAATGCCACACCATAAACACCGCATTATTTTCGGCTCTTTTGTGGCCAGCCACCGAAATTGACCGCTAACTGATTTTCAAATTTGCCAAACAGACTGCGGGGGGCAGCGGGCGAAGGGGGGGTGAGCCGCACCTACGCCCCAGCTACGTTACAGCTCAATGGACTGCCGGGCGGGGCGGAGGCGGGGGCGGGGGCGGGCAATTGGAATTGGAACTGGAACTCAAACTGGGATTGCTTTTTGGTAACTCTACTTCCGGCCCGCAGTCGAAAAGCAATTTAATCGAGCATGACTTTTGGTTAAACTTGTAGAGCAACGCCTACGCCGCCGCCGTCGACGCTGCCGGATGTAGGGAATTTTAATTTGTCGCGTCGTTTAAACGCGAGCAACCGAGCGACCGGGCGACCGCACCAGCCCGCCCGCCCCGCGAGCAACCCTTTAACGCCCCGCGTCATCAAACGCATCCATTGAACCGTTGCGCCGGCTTCCCCGGGTTTTGGTTCTGGGTGGTTTTTATTAGGCCCGGGCGCATTATTTATGGCCGCGCATTTGCATTTTGATGGTTACCCTTAACCCCTTTTTGGGGTACAACACAGGTGAAGGAGTGCGGTTTTATGGCCCTTGTAACCCGAAAAATTGAAAACAAATTTCCCCGTTTTGCCCAGCAGCAGCAGCCGCAGCAGCAGCAGCCGGAGCAGCGTTCCTTTGGTTGCGCTTGAGCAGATAATCGTAAAAAAACAACAACAAGAAGAAGTACCCACACCAAGAAAGGTGGAACCCAAATGAGAAAGGGATTCGCCCGGTTGTTGTGTTGCTTGGGTGCTGACAGACGCAATGTTTTGGCAACTCCACTTAAGGTCTTTGATGGATTAGGAGGAGTAGGCGGAGTAGGCGGCACACGCATCTTTCGCTGGGGAAAAGAGGAAGCTGGCGTTTGAGTACGATTCAAATTATATTGTTGTGGTGTGGCAAGAGCGGTGAGAGTTAGTACAAGAGAGAGAGGTGAGAGCCTCTTACATCGGAACATTTCCATATGAGAAAAGGAAACTGAACTGACTCAAATTAATGTTGTGGTGTGGCAAGAGCGGTGAAAGCGAGTACAAGAGAGATAGAGAGAGAGGTAGAATGGTGAGAGCTTCCTACATCGCAACACTTCAATATGAAAGAATCAATCAAACTATTGTTGTGGTGTGGCAAGAGCGGTGAGAGTCAGTACCAGAGAGAGAGAGAGAGAGAGAGGGGAAGAGCCTCTACAGGGGCTACCAGCGCTCTAGACCCAACGGAATAGAGTTTAAGCCGCTTTGTACCTAAAATTTCAAGTATGATTCGGTCTTGGCTGTACTTAAACTGAGTACAAAACAGTCCAAGACCAACATCTGCTGATATAATTGATCTAAAAACATATATGCATGACTCAAGTACATTTTCTACTTACAGTCAGATGCCAAATTCTATGAAAGCGAGTTTTGAATCATTTGTGAGTCTTTTTCGAGTCATATTTCAAGTTCCTTTTCAATCACACATGATATTCCCACCTTCTTTACCATCAAAAGTGCTCATAAAAGCCTCAACAAGCTGTGGGGTGGGGCTATGGCAATATCCCAGCGAACATTTGATGAAACGAGTATCGAGTCTTTTTCGAGTCCTCGAATCGTATCATTATAGTCATACATCCGCTTCCTTTGTGAACATAAATGTTACTTTTGTGGGGATAAAAGGTATTATAGAGGCGACTCTTCTTGAAGAGTCAACATTGACCCGTTCTTCTGATGAGTTTCGAGTCATTTGTGAGTCTTTTTCTGTTCACTCTGTGGTTCTGTTTTGTTCAGTGACTCTTGGTAAGTGACTGAGTCAGTGACTGCCTACTGTTTTCTTGTTTTCTTTTTGAATGGTAACGAATTTTTCTTACCCAGTGACTGACTTACCCAATGACCGTACACTTGGTTGTTCCTTGAATCAGTGACTGGTGTTAGTGATTCATTGTTCAGGGACTCTTGTTCAGTAGATGTTCACTCAGTTGTTCATTGACTCAGTTCAGTTACTGTTTACATAAAGATTGTCTGTTTTGTAGTTGCTTTCTATTCAGTGACTCATGGTTCAGTGAACTAACCAATGGCTGTTCACTCTGTGATTCCTCTTTGTACAGTGACTCATTGTTCAGCGACTCTTGGCCAGTGACTGCTGGACACTGTATTTGCATTTTCAGCTGAATCTGTGACTCATTGTTCAGGGACTTTTGGCTAGTAAGACTCCACTCAGTGACTGTTCAGTCTGTGGTTCTGTGGTCTTCTTTGATCATTCGCTTGGCAGTGCCAATGAAGCTGCCCTGAGATGCTCCACTCAGTTAACTTCAACTCCTGCCTCCTCCTCCTCCTGAACATCAATATTAATCAGCATTGGTTTCGTTTTAATGGTTCCACCAGCCGGGTGTTGACACCCACAGCCCGGCTCATTGTGAGCTCTAAACCGACTGCTGCTCCTCCCACACCCACTGTCCCTAACCCGCCACCGCCCCCGCCCCACACACTCTGCCAGGTGCCCATTCAGCTCGAGGAGCCTTCGCTGCTGCGTGTTTGGTTACGGTTTCTGGTTTTTGCTTTTTGGCGATGTCACCGCCGCTTTGCATGTCGCCGGCACACAAAATCACGAAGAAGAAAAAAGAAACCAAGGGGTGGAGGAGGAGAAAGAGTTGCAAACTCTTTTGGTGGGGGGGGCGGACTGGGGATTGGGTTCAAAAATTAACAGAATAATAAACAGGCGCTGCTAACGACACGCGGCCACCAGCCACATCCACATCCACATCCATCCTGGGCCCGGGGGGCTTGCACGAATCGTTGCGAACTAATTGTGATTCATAAACCGCAATTATCACATGGAAACCCAGAAACTTATGACACGGCCGACCACCGGGAGAAGTTTCAAGTTGCTGGCATCCGCCGAGGAGTGGAGGAGCCGTGTGGAATGTCGCTACGTTCCGCGTTTCGTAGACAACTTGCCAACTGTTTTCGAGGTCATAGCCTAACAGTTTGTTATGGCGGGGGCGCTGCCTGATGAGTGGGCGTGGCATTAGCAATGAGCGTTAAAGTGAGCAGCGCCAGCCAGGCATGACATCCTGCCGCTGCCGCTGCTGCTGCTGCTCCTCCCGCGACTTTTAATCAGGCTGGGGGCGTGGCCGCTACCAAAACTTTTTCCCTCTTTACCACTTTCCCACTTGGCCCCCCCCCCCCCCCCCCCCTCCGTTTGCCCCGCCAAAATTATGTTGATTGGCAGCAATTTGTCATAACGTAAAATGAGTTTGTTGTCGTAACAAGCGCCGCGCGTTTAACGGCCCGCTTTTCCTCGGCTTTTCCTCGGGGTCTCTGTTTTTTTTCTTCTTTTTTTTGGGCAGCAACAACAAATTTGTCGATAAAAACAAACAAATTAACATTAAATGAAAAGATTAAGTGTTTAAGTTTGCAGTTGACTGTTGGCCTTTTTTTGCCAGGCACGAACCCCCCCCTCGCCCACACACCCACACAACCACACACACACTCCCACCACAGGGCAGGCAGGTATAGCAAAATGGCGACCGTGACAAGTGACAGACTGTACTTGAGAAGGAGACAGAAAGACAGAGAGAAGGAGGGAGAGAAAGGGAGAGAGAGATCGAAGTTGTAGCAAAGGTTTGTTGGGGCGAAGTACACCTACGAGGGCTGCCTTTTCACTTCATCTCTCTGCTCTCTGGGATGCTTTGAGGCTGGTAAAAAATTCATCAAATTGTAGAGTCTGCACTCAATTTCAGGTACCCATAGCTCTAGGTTCAAGTGGTGCTCCCTGCCAGATTGTCATTTGGGAGGCAATTAAAACGTTTTCGTGTGCTTTGCATGACTTGGAAGCATATGCTCTTCCCGGCAAAGGCAGCACACACACACACACACTCACACACACACACGTGGCCAGCTGATTAATCACGTAAATGCGTTGCGGCGTTGTGGCGGAGGAGTAGTTGGTACTGGGCGACCCTTTCTGGACGTGATACGTGTGCTGCAGCAGCAGCAGCCACAGCCACAGCATTTTTGCTCTAATGAACTAAATGGCGGCGAACGGTGACGACGTTGACGACTCTGGGCAAACGGTCAAAGTTGTGTTCGGTTCAGTTGCCGCACGCATGCGAATGATGCTCCCTGTCCTCGGTCCACTGTTCCCCTGCCACTTGCCCCCGTTAGCAGTTGGTCAGTTTTGGCAAAACCCCATTAATATGCCAGGCGAGCGCTCAAAATGTCTCGTCCTCGCTGGGACTGACTGCAACGGAAATGTGTCCGGGGCCAGGCCACTCCTACAATTGCACACACACACACACACACACAGAGAGACATATGACATCACATGTATGGTGCGTCAGTTGCACAGCAACAGCCTCGGCTGCCTAGAGCCAAGCATTGAGCAGAGAATTTGGAAACTGTCCCCTACCCATGGCCACCCACCATTGGGTGGAGAGTGGGGGCAGTCACAGATGTGCATCAAACAAACAAATAGAACAACAAATGGTTTACGTGCAACTACAACAAATAAAGGACTACGATCTGGGAATCAAAATGGAACCCAAGGCAAAAGAAGAAGCCAAAAGTCTGAAAAGAATCCAAACATTGTGCCAATTTATCCACTTTCTGGTCTCAATCAACCTCAAATTGGAACGAAATTTGCGCCAAAGCTTTAAATTAAACTCAACTCGAGAGCAGTAAGGAATAATAACCAGCAAAAGTGTATGCCCAGTATGTATTTTGCTGCTGCAGTGGACTTTCTTTTGCTCATACCTCGACTGTTATTCTATGAATGTATGGTTAACTCTCCAGCGAATTCATAATATCTAACCAAAAGGCGGATTACTTAAGATGTCTGCAAGTTACAAGTCATTTATCTACAAAACTATGGGAGTTTTGACTTGTTTTCCAAATTGGGGAGTATTTAGGGGCGTGGCACACATTGTATTACTAACTTGAGCTGCCCGGGAGTATTCTTTCCATACACTTCAAACCTCTAGCTCTCAAATTTGCACATGTTTGCTTAAGTACTAGATTTTATCAAATGAGTTTGTACAAATTTTTAAGCATTTTGGTATTTCCAACAAATATTTTGTCACAAATTTTTAGTTTGCACAAATAAGTTGTTGCAAATTTAGCAACTTTCAAAATATTTGCCTGCAAAATAGTTTGCAACAAATAAATTTGCGTAAGTTTTTAAAAATATGCTTGATTTTTGGCATAGATATGTTGGTTAAAGTAGTTGAGGTGCACAAATTAGTTTGTACAAATTTGTGAAAATACTACAATACTTGAAAATACCTTGAATACTTGGTTTTTTGGTGCATAGATGTTTTGTTTCAAGAAACTTTGTACAAATTCAAAAGGTTTGCTCAAATATGTGACTCATACAAATAAGTTTGCACAAATTTTCGATGGTATATTTGGATTTGCATGCATATTTTGGTTTAAATTTTGAATTTGCACTAACAAGTTTGCACAAACTTGTAAACTTTCCAGGTGTTTGCTTAAATAAAAGGTTTGAACAAATTAATTTGTTAAAATACTCGAAGATATACAATAACTTTAGTGGTTAAAGACAAAAGGGTCAAGTAATATGGTCTAAAATTGTTTGATGTCAGCAAATAAGTTTGTACAAACTTTGACATGTTTGCTTAAAGGAGTCTTAGAAGTAAGTTTGCTGCCTGGGGGAACAGTAGATGGCAGGGATGCCTATAATAGAGCAGGCCAGCTGCTCTTTCCCAAGATAAACCAATGAACAATCCCACAGAAAGTCTTTTTGGAATCGTAGAACGCTCTTACCCAATACCTACTTCATTCTAGGCAAGGATTTTCGCCTACAGAAGAGTTGTTCTAGCAGAGAATGACACCCAGATAGCTGCTGATCTCGTTCCTTAATTGAAGCATACCCAACTTCTACCAAACTGTATGCCACCCCCCCTGCCCAAGATCCTTGCCATTTGGCCACTCTACTGCTACTCCACCCAGTTTATTGGTGTTGTCATCGTCTCAGCAGCGTCTCCTCCCATCTCTCTCTCTAGCTCTCCCTCTCTTTCGCTTGGCTTGATCGCGCCAGACGCCAACCCGCTGCGATTTTATGAGCCGCAAAGTATTTTCATGAAGTCAGCCGACAGCTATCGATGGGGTGCAACCCCTGGCCAGTGCCGGGGAGCTTATGATTACTGTGATTATTACTTATGCCGCCAGAAGTGCGCACGTTGGCTTCTTCCGCTGGAACTGTGACTGAGACGCGCCCGGAGACCGGGATGTGTATCGTTTACGCTTAACCAGAATAACAACTGATTTTCGGAAGTATTATTACATTTCCCGTGGCGCACCCAAATTATCACAGCCACCCCAAGGGCGGGCGGCGGTCGGCGGTCGGCGGGCGGCGGGCGGCGGCGAGGTGCCCGGCAAGGGGTAGTTTTGCGGTCGAGACGCAGAAGCCACAGGATTTTTACTTCCACAGATAATCAAGTTAAGGCCAGCTAAGGACAAAGGCATCTCTGATTGTGCCAAGTGATGTGATGGCTCGTTTACAACAATTACCAAGGCATTTTGTCACCCACAAGATTTGGGTGGGCACCTGCTGTGCCCACGGAGACGCGGGGAGCCGAAGGAAGCGGCAAATTCGATAAGCAGCAACTGAATTTGCGAGACATTTGTACGGCGGGAGTGTGGCACAAGCGGGATCGCTCTCACCGTCGCCTCGCTCTCTCTCTCGCTCGCTTAAACTTTTGACATGAAGCTGCTGCTGATGCTCCTCCTGCTGCTGCTCCTGCTGCTGCTCCTGCTGCTGCTCCTGCTGCTGCTCCTGCTGCTGCTGCTCCTGCTTAATTAATGCAAAAATCTCGTTGACAAACGACCAGAGGCGACTTTCAGGTCCGGAAGTTGAACAATTTCAGGCTATTTAACTTGGTCCACACAGAGCCAGGGAGGGAGCTGGGCCAGAGGGAGGAGCGACAGTTTGCCACGCTTAGTTGACAATAGTTTCACAGCAAATTAAGAAAAGGTTGGACCGGCAGCCTCGTGTATGTGTGCGTGTGTGTGTTTGCCTTTCCCCAAAATTTGTGGCGACACTTTCTATGCAAATTGCCCTCACATGTTGGCCAACAAAAAGTACAGTCAACGCAGCCGGAAGTACAGTTAGCCCCAGCAGACAGTAAGCAGGGTGGAGCCGGGGGCAGGGGCGGCCAACTCTCATAAATCTTTGTGGTACACAATGTTGGCGGGTCAGTTAACACAGCCCGCACACACACACAGTCCACACATCCCCCCACCCCTCACCCAGCAACTTTGGGGCAGCTGTTTAAAGTTCTCCGTGTGTGGGCAGAGCAAAAGTTTCATCGAACATATTGCCTAAATAACATGACACCGCCAAAACTGGCAAAGTTTTGCGGCAATTGAAATTAATTATGCTGGAAATTTATGCGGTTCAGACTGAGAGAGAGGCTCACAAAGGCACTGCCATTTCCACTTACTGGCAAATTTCCGAATTTCCGATTGGGCCCCTGACCTGACACTTTAAACGGCCCGTCCCCGCAATTTTGGATAAGAAAATTACAAAATTTCATGTGACACTTCAGACGAGAGCGAGGATGCGCGGCAGGCAGCTGATATTTTCATGAATGAATCTCGAGCGGCAGACAATGACAAGCCGGGCTTGCCGGGCTGGGACAGATTTTTATCGCTCTCGCGTCGCTTTGACACCACACGCGCAACTCTAAGTAGGTAGAAGTGTCTCACGGATCGTGACAGCAAGTGCCACTGAGTCCACCAAACAATCGTCAAAGTTAATTGCCTAGACCTTCCCAGAACTGAGCCCCGATACCGGCCTGCCTGGCCCTCAACAGCAACTCACATAAATTAAACCACAAAACTGAAATCATACACAAAATTTCAATATGTGGAATGAATGATAAGTGAACGATTTGAATGAAAAGCTGTGGGGCAAGAGATCTCTTTGCAGGGGAACCATGATAATTGAGCAGAATTTCTTACCAATTTTCCTGTTGAATCAACAACTGGAATATGTACAAACTTATTTGTTGACTTCAAATAATTTCAGCCAAAATATTGTTGCAAGATCAAGAACTTTTTGGTTCAAAAATGTGTGCAAACTTATTTGTAGGCAACAATTTGTACAAACTTATTTGTGCAAGCTAAAAATATGCCTTTAACTAAGTAGCAAATATAAAAATATTGCAGAATATTCCCGAAAATGTGTGCAAACTTATTTGTTGTTTCAAGCAAATATAGATTACTATGGAGTATGAGCGAATTAGCCATAAGTTTGGTGTAGACTTTCCTTAGGCAGCTTTAGGCTTAAGCTATATTTATGTGTACTGATTAGGAGCTAGAGTTTTCGTTTAGAATCTCTACGCGTGTATTTAGGCTTTCGATATACAAACTTTAATATAGAAAACCTACAGTTTTCATGTTGTTTTGTACCTCAAGTATACAGAAATGTAGCAGTTATTAGAAAATTTGCTGATTTTCTCTACTTCTTTGCCCCTTGTCTCTGCATTTAACTTATCTACATTTAGTTTGAAATGTAACGCATAGAGTAAAAAAATAGAGTAAACCCACTTTTTCTTGAACGGTGATCTTTGGTAACATTCTGTGCTAATTTTATGTAAGGTTTGGGCATGATTCAAGAAGATATATTGTTGATTCTATGACTTTTTTTTTGTCACTTTACCTTTCTTCTCTGGCAATTCAACTCAGTACCTTGAATTTGAAACAAAAGACGGCATCTTAGCGCAGTTGACTGTCCACCTTACGCAAGACTTTGCGATAAATCACCTTACAAGCAAGATGACCGGTGGTGTTTTTACCTTAAGCTAACATTTACGAATGAAATGGTCGTCCACTTGGGCTGGTGTAACTTTCTTTTTCTAACTAGTGACCTACTTTTCGGTTAGGATTAGAGTTTTGAGTGTACAAAGCGGTATATATCTCCACTAGACTTCAGTTAAGAGCTCTAAGGCTTTACATAGATCATTGAAGGTACAAAGCTCTTACCAACCGATGGACTTTAAGTGCGGCTTGTAAGAAAACCAGTCAAAATCTTTACTTTTCATTTCAAAAGGCTTTGAAAATGAACGCTTATCGATACATTTCGATAAAGTCCAACGAATCTGAGTGCCTTTCCCCGCCACGGCTGGTACATTTCTTTGCGAGAGGCACAAAACTTATTGATTTCGTCCGCTTGCGAAATGCAGGCCAAACAACCCAGATGATGACGATGACAACCAAAGCAACGAATTGGGCATAATAAATTGGCTACCAACTGATGGATTGTGGACACAAAGAAGAGCCAGAGACGTAGACGGAGACGGCGCAAGAAACTACGCGCACGGTTGCACATTGGGGGGTGGGGGAAGCGGACGGGCTGCCGCTGCTGCTGCTGCTGCTGCTGCTGCTGCTGTGTCCAGCATTTAACACTCAATTTAATACGAAATTTATGACCAGCGACTCTCTGGATGTGGACACAGCACCCAGCAGCAGCACACTTCACTGGGCCGGGCCATAGACAGGCGAACCGCTCAGACAAATTAAAGACATTCGAGTTTATTCAATTTAGCAGCTGACCCCGGGAAGGTTGCCGCTGCAATTGGCACTTTTTATGTAGGCTGTTGTGTGTGACAAATTGTTGGGCCACCCCTCGCCCTCGCCGGGACCATATGTGCCCACGCACACACAGTTTAATTGCCGGGGTTGGGAATCTTTTGAGTGTCAATTTCGTAGATTACAACGATTTGGCAGAAAGGCGACCCGGCTGGGGCATTGAGCCATCAAGCTAATGCGTTTCCAGGCAATTCTCTAATGCAGCCAGCTATTGATTGATTTATCAGGCGCAGCAGCAGCAGCCGCGGCAGCAGCTCCCGGCCAGCTCCCGTCCACCGCCTCACATCGGGAATGCGTCGAACAGAGCCCACTTATCAAACTGACACCAAACAACTGCAAGACATTCCACAACTTATTCAATTTCCAATTTCAATGGCCCGGCCGAAACAAAGGATTCTCGCTGCGAATGTGGCTGGAAGTCGCTTGGCGTGTGAAAGCCATGTCAGGTGCGGCCACGGCCAACACTGGGCAAGCCTTTGACCTCTGGACTCGGTCGAGCGTGTAACCAAGAAACCAATTTTCCCATTAGAGCCAACACTTGGCCTAGGTCGATCGACGAGCGTCGATCGGGCGCAACATTCTGGGCTGCAGACTAATTGATCGGTTCCAAATGGCCGATTGCTGATCGCATGTAACGGATACAAAACGACATTCGGCTATGCGATCGTATCACGCGATAAGCGCCTAAAGGCCACTCAAAACGCAGACCCGGACCAGACCCCGGGGGCGTTCATTGAGGCATCACATTCACAGCGGCAGCAGCGCTGCTCAAGGAAGCGAAAACTTTAATTTCGCACACACAAAGAATCTGAATGGGTCGTTCACGAATGGAAACTTCTCTGAAAACAGTTTTAGGCGAGATAGAGAAGTGCTCAAACATAACACCAGAGACATAACGGCCATAGATAGGGCGTAAACTTGATTGTGGACCCCCGATTTAACATTAGTATGCTGTTTGTGTGCAAAGTATACCCTACAAACTCTGCACATATGTCAAATTGACCATAACTCATAACTTGTTCAGCTCTAAAGTCTGTTCTTACTTTTTACAAAAACCCAAAGAAAGTTAGAAAAATGTACTCAACTATTTCGAAACGGTCTTAAATCAAGTATTTTGGGTATAGTTCCGGCTTCGATACATTTGTAGGGCCGTTAGGTTACATTCAATCTGAAACGAAGCACGAAATGGCTCGTGCCAAGTCGTGACCCACACACTTACTGTCAAAACTCAAACCAGATTCCTGCAGTTTGTTTTTAGAACAGCTTTAAATGCTCAACAATTGTTTCGCTTTAAATTCCTAACGCCACGTGACTTGACTTCTGCCTGATGGTTGACATTTAACTTCATTCAACTGCTTAGAAGTGGTGTCTGTCCGGCAAACTCAGGCTCCGGCTTAAGTACGTTACCCGGCAACGTCTCTGGCAATTGTATTAATCACTTGGAGTTTCCACTTGATTTAAGCCCCACCCAAACGGCACCCAGTCAAGGACATCCGGCAAAGCTGCAACCAAGTGACACATCTCAAAAGACTTTGCCGCGCTTGGGCGGAGAGAGAGAGTTGAGAGGGCGGCGGGCGGCACTCGACTCTTCCGTATGGGGCCATACACACAACATACATATTTCACACCTACGGACTCTTGTCCAAGTGAAAGATGATGAAAAAGTGCCACTCGGGCAAAATATTATCACAGGGAAGGAGAAGGAACAGGAAAGAGCATTAAAAAATATTAAGCGAAAAAAGCAGGGAAAGTGATAAATGGCCGCCTCTCCACCGCACATCAAAGCAAGTGCACAAATTAGGCTAAACAAAACCAAAGCGACACCCGACCCCTCCACACACACACACAGCGGCATCTTGCTTTGAAAATAAAAAAAAGTTTGCCTCAAGAGCGGCAGCCAGTTGAGAATGCTGCTCCACTTGAGGAGTGCCAACACACACACACACACACATTTGTTGGCTTAAGGGTTAAGATAATCTTGAGAAGAAAATGCGGGCACTACGTTTCAAGAAAGCAGTAGCTGCGAGGGTAGATTGAGAAGCCAGCAAGGTCTAGTGTGACCAAAGTACTTGCTAAGTTGGCGACCGTGCACTTTTTTCTAAGTCGCTTTTAACTCAAATTAAAGTCAAATCTGTTGCTTAGTTTGGTTTAAAATATTTGCCATTGTAGTCTGAGGAGTGAATAGGGTTTAGTGTGACCAAAGTACTTGCTAAGTTGGCGACCGTGCACTTTTTTCTAAGTCGCTTTTAACTCAAATTAAAGTCAAATCTGTTGCTTAGTTTGGTTTAAAATATTTGCCATTGTAGTCTGAGGAGTGAATAGGGTTAAGTGTGACCAAAGTTCATGCTAAAGTGGCCACCGTGCACTTTTTCTTAGTCGTTTTTAACTCAAATTAAAGTCACATCTGTTGCTTAGTTTGGTATAATATTTGCCATTGTAGTCCGAGGAGTGAATAGGGTTAAGTGTGACCAAAGTACTTGCTAAGGTGGCGACCGTGCACTTTTTTCTTGGTCGTTTTTAACTCAAATTAAAGTCAAATCTATTGATTAGTTTGGTATAATATTTGCCATTGACTTAATGCTCAGTGCTCGGTAGTCAGTACTCGATACTACATACTCGACACTAAGTGCTTGAAACTCGGAACCCGATAATCAGTAATCGATACTTAGAGCTCAATACTAAGTACTCGATATTAAGTACTAAGCACTTGGTATTCGACACTAAATGCATGGTACTCTGCATTAGATAGTCAGTACCCAATACTTAGTACTCGTAACTCAGTTCTCGATGCTTATTAATCATTACTAAGTACTAAGCAATTGAAACTCGACACTGAATAATCGATACTCTGTATTTGATACTCATTACTCCATAGTTAGCACTCGATACTTATTACTCAAAGAATCAAAGTGAACTCCTACTTAAATATTTCGTACCGAAATTAAAAATGTTTCACATTATCACACAAAATTCGTACTTAAAGACTTAAAAAACGCACTTGAATCAAGAATTTTGTACTAAAATCAAGACATTTTCTTCTCATTGAACTGAAAACCGATTTTAGCACAACATCTCTTCAGTTTACATATCCTAACCATACAAATTAAGGCAAATACTTGGCTTATGCCTTGAAGTGCTATCAAAACTCACCTTTTTCCATTTTCTTAGAAACTCACCAGCTTGTCTACTGGCAAGAGCGAAGAGGTAGTTGTGGCACTTCAGGTTCTACACTGAAATCGGTAAATTCGGTATACTCGGAATACAAATAGGTAGCACATAGTTCCCTTTCGAGTCTGCCCAAGGCAAGTGCCAAGCGAAGAGTTCCAGTGTTATGCCAAGCCGTTGCCTTGATTCTCTTATGGGTTTTGAAATTTCATTTTGCGCTCGAATACAACAAATTCTAGATTTTTGCTTCAAATGTGCGTTGCCTTTTTGCACTTTGGTTATTTGACGCCTCAAATTCGACTACCCACAGAAAATTTCCTTATGAAAATCAATTTGCTGGCACACAATTCTGTTGATTTCCCTCAATCGATTTTCATAGAATTTGTGTGCAAAGTGTTTGGCATGCAATTTGTTAGCCGAAATGCCGGAACACATCACAAATATCCGGGCCTAAGCATTAACTAATTTTATTAAGCCATCATCGGGCAGAGAGAGAGTTCAGAAGGAAGAAGCAAGGAAATACTGCGGGCAGGCGGCCCCAGCTACAAAATCAAATGGACTGGAAAACTGGTCACTCTTCGGGTGCTCCGGGGTTAAGGGTAAGGAGGGGGTGCTTATTACAACAACAACAACAACAACAACAACAACAACAACAACAACAACAACAACAACAACAACAACAACGACGACGACGACTACGACAACAACTGAACACACACAACTCCCATGCAGAAAGCATGCAAATTTTGCCGTAGAAACTAATGGGGCACAATGTGTCCACAGTGCTGGCCACGTTCTGGTCCTGATTCTCGTCCTCTGGCCTTAAACATGAGCTAAATCATCTGTAAATGCGGGTCTGAGTGCGGTTCGTCCTCATCATCAGCAGCAGAGTCCTGTGCGTTGGCAGTTTGGGGTGGGGGTTGGTCAGCGGGGTTGGCTGTTTGGTTGGTTCGTTGCGTTCGTCCTGGTGTAGCCGTTTCAGGCGAGAAAATTAAATTGGCCAAAAGTTGAATCCATAACTTTTGGCTATGAACTGGACATACGCGCCAGGCTATGTGCGTCTGTGTGTGTGTGCCCGAGTGTGGGTGACGCTTCCCCAAGCCCTCAAAGAGTGTTCGACAGCAGCAGAGGCAGCCATTTTGGTTGTCCAGGTCGTAGGGTGAACCAAAAATTGCACAACATTCCATTTCAATTTGGGAAATTTCGGAAAAATCAGTGTCTTGGATGGAAAACAGAAAACGGAAAGCATTTGGCCATATACTTGGTAGCAGATGTAGCACAAAACAATGTGGAAATATGCTTTGTAGTCCGGATGGAAGGATTGAACGTAGCTTGATATGCTTTAGCCTAAGCCTAACCGGCCTATCGGTCCTATGGTGACCGTAAGATATAGTTTAAGCCATGTAAATCTGTTTCAAAACATACCAATTCAATAGAGGCAGAGTTTTTCGAAAGCAAACATGGAAAATATATAAGTTTTTCTTACTTAGAAACATTTTTCGACCCATTGTTCCTATGGCAGCTATAGGATATAGTCTGGCGATTTCTACCAAATTCTGTGAATCTGTTGAGAGACTTGTTTTATCATAAATGGCAAAGTTTAGAAAGGCTAACATTGAAAACAGAAAAGTTTTTCTCATTAACAACCATTCTCCGAGAGATCGATCCTATGGTAGCTATAAGATATAATCATACGACCTCGACAAGACTTTGTAAGTCTGTTAGAAAGCATTTAATATCAGTAAGGACAAAGTTTTGGAAAGTTGAGACTAAAAATAAACAGTTTTTTCTCACTAAAACACATTTTCCGACCGATCAGTCATAGATAACTATAGAATATAGTGGTCCGACTTGGTCCTAACTTTGCAAATCTATTTGAAAGCATGTTATATTAATATGGGTCAAACTTTAAGAAGCTTGCCTTGGAAACAAACCCATTTTTCGACCGATCGATCCTATGGCAGCTATAAAATATAGCCATAAGACCTTGACCAATCTTTGCAAATCTGTTGGAAAGTATCAAATATCGCTAAGAAGAGAGTTTTGGAAAGCTAACACTAAAAATAAACCCTTTTTCCTCACCAAGACACATTTTCCGACCGCTTGTTTCTATGACAGCTATAAGATATAGTCAACCGATCTCGAGCAAATTCTGTGAAACTGTTTTAAGGCTTATATTATAGTTAAGGGTCAAGTTTGGTAACGCTAACATTGAAAACAAAAAAGTTTTTCTTACTAGAACTAGTTTTTCGATCGATCGTTCCTATGACGGCTATATGTTATAGTCATCCGATTTGAATGAAACTTTATAGAATTGTGTAAAAGCATCTAAAATGAATAAATGTCAAATTTGAGCACTTTACCTTTGAAAACAAAAAAAGTTTTTCTTACCAAGACTGTCTTTCAGACCTAACTTTCCTAGATATCCGTACTAAGCAAACTTAATGGATTCTTAAAAAAGTGTGTAAGTCTTATAAAAACGAAGTTTGAAGACGTTTCCTTTGAAAACCAAAACGCTTTTCTCACTAGAACTGGATTTCCGAGCGATCGTTCCTATGACAGCTACATGCTATAGTCATACGATTTTGATGATTGAGATTCATAGCTCAGAATTTGTTTAGGTTTTCAACTTGAAAAGTTGAAAAACAGAAAAAGAAGTTAGATATATGTTTTTTTAAGGTCAAACCCGGTAGTGAACCGTTTCTGAAAAAGTGGTTCAGAGCCATAACTCAGAGACTTTTCCAGCTAAAAGCTTGAAATTGGTTTTAGAGATAAGTCATGAGGAGTTGAAGGTTTTGAACAGGTTCCGAACTGTTTGGAAAGAGTGCTTGAACAATTGGTTCAGCTTTTATATGAGCTTGAACCAGTTCAAAAGTGCAAATCGATTGCCTTTCCTTTCTTTTTGTCATCTTAGACCCTGCAATTTCATGAATTAGCTTTCATTTTTGAAATTTTATGTCATTTCCTAAAATGTGGTCAAGAATTTCCTAGTAATTTGAGTTGGAGCGAGGAGTGGATGGGGCTCCCCCCAATTCTCTGCCATAGAAATGCTCGAGAGTTGTTTGGGCTCCATTTTGGGGTCAGTCTAATAAACAGTTACTGCCACCAGCCTCCACGCCCCTTCAACCTCCACATACAGGCACACATCCTGGGGTTCTGTGTGTGCTCCAGCAGCCAGCCCAGCTGGCAGCATTCTGGGCTGCTTGTGTGATTTTCTGCTTAAAAGCCAGTAGCAGCTATGTTACCCAAAACACGAGCGCAGGGGGTGGTGGAGGCTCCCTCCCCCTCCCTCTCTCTGTTAGTTCATGTTTGTTGTTGCCTTGTTGACTGGAAAATATGACCGGCAGCTGTTTGTTGTGCCTGTGCGACTCGGTCCGGTCCGGCCTCCTCACCCACCATTGTACCGAATTCCCTGTCAACCTGTTTGGGTACTTTATTCCTTTTATTTGGCAGCAGCAGCAGCAGCAGCTTCAATTGGTTAAAGGTTTCTGGGTTTTTGTCTTATCATCAGTGAGTTCCTTAATGGCGCCATCTATGCGACATTGCCGGCAGCTAAGTGGCGCCATCTGTCGCCAGGCGCTGGCAGCAGCCAGGCAGCGCGTTTCTTTTGCTGTGGTGGGCTTAAGAAATGAGTAAGAGAGCAAGGGGCGGGGGCTGCAGTTCTAGGGGTTGGCTTCTGTGTGAGACCTAAAGACAGGGTGGTTATCACACTTCAAATGCAATAAGATCCATTTGATTACAGCTGGGAAGAGGATGAAGCTTTTACTTGTCCCTAAGTTTGAAAGTGTTCAAGCTTTTGATTCGGGAAAGTGTCATCTTGGAAAAATCAGACTCGTTGGGCCAAGAAATAAGGGCACAAAAGGAGTAGCTTATGTTTATGTGTACAATGTCTGCTAGGTTGCCAGTGGCCACCGCTCTGCCCACATTGCCCATGCGTGACTAAATCATAGAAACTTCTTAATTACTTTCCAATTTGTCACTGTTTTTCTTTGAATAAGGTTGCAAAAGGCACCAAAGTAGCAAGGCTGCCTCAGAACCTCAGAATTTCAGCAGAATGTTTGCTCCTAGGGTTCGAACTCATCGTAGGTTCGTTTCGCGGAACCCTTAGATTCATTTATTCAGGGCATTTCCCTTTACGCACAATCCCCAGCCAGCCAGAGAGCAAACAGCAATCAGTTTGCTTTTAGTCTCAAACCGTTGGTCGATGAGGGCAGGTCAGAGCTAGTTGGCGTCGCTGCATTTTCGCAAACACCAATAAACTCCCACTTCTTGACAAACTCTGGTTATGTAGAGACTTGCGTTCAGAATTTGGCAATACAATGAAACTGTTTTTTTTTACTCAAAAGATCACCACAAATATTGACTTGAATTGAGAACTGAGAAGTGTTGAAGAGCAAGTCAATCAACAGGCTTTTCGAATGTCTTTTAGGATGTCTTTTAGATTTCATAAGAAGTTGCCAGAACTTCGAGATTCATGACCAATTTTATTTCAATTAGCCAACGCTTTTCTAGCATTTATCTGCTCTGAAAGTAAGCTTGAATTCCTGAAGCATTATTAAATTAAGTAAGAATTATTTGTGCTTATGTGCAATGGCAGCGTCTTACATTTTGCTGGCGTCTCTGCTAACATTGCCGACCCCTGAACGCACAGATCTTAGCGATGGCAGGAGCTAAAGCTTCCACATGTATGACACAAGAACTTATATTACTTGCAGGCAGATCACGTTTATTTTATAGGTTTGCCACGCCCCCTGCCGCCCCCGCTATTTGTTAAAAATGTCATATTTGCAACAGATTTATAGATAGAAGGTTCGTGTTGTTTGTATATATTTACCTAGAGTAGGCTAAACTAAACACTGACGTCTGCATCTTAGCGCAAACGACTATCAAGCGCTCGCGAGAGAGAGAGAGAGAGAGAGAGAGCGACAAAGCACTTAGCATTTAGGCACTCATAGAGCAAGAAGCCTTGTATGCTTCTCAAATGAGAGCTAGGTTACTTTATGTGCTTCTTAAACTGAGAGATAGCAACTTTCCTCGAAGTTCTAACAAGATCGTCGACTAGAATGATACACGGACCACAGCTGGGAGCTATAAATACCATTACCATTACCATTGCACAGGTAATTATCAAAATAATTGTAGTCTCAACAGCTCTGACACGGACTCAAGCCAGCGATAGTTTGCTTGAGATGTTTCTGTTGAATGCCAATCGAAAGTCTGAGACCCACATCCAGCTTAAATTAACTAACCACTAAACTGGCTGCTAACCACTTGGCTTAACACCCCATTAAGTTGTTACGCAAGTTTCCAGGCATCAAACAACAAATAAATAAAACATAAATGATAATCGGGAAATAGCGTTGAGGTGCTGGCCTTAGCCCACCCAATGGTCTCAAGTGTGTCATTGGCCAAGTGCCGATGATTCCTAAGGACAACAAATGACCCTCTCGCACTCACTCACACACCCACCCACACAGGCACACACAGCGATCAAAAGCCGAGCGGCTGTCACACACACACACACACACACACACACACACACACACACGCACACAGAGTGAGTGAGTGAAAGAGTAAGCGAGGGTTGTTTTGCCCAAGGCGCAGAGAGAGAGCGAGTGCGCTGCCGTGGTGAGTTCGGCCTCTGCTGGCCAGAGAGCAGCGCTGCTCTGACGCTGTCGACGCTGGCGTTGATTTGCGATTTAGATTTGTCACCAGGCGGCAGGTCCTGCTGCTGCTGCCGCCGCTGCTGTTTCTGCTGCTGCTTCTTCTGCTTGTTGTTGTTGTTTTGTTTGCCAACGTCGTTGACTGGCCCTTGTGTCTATTTGTGTGCGTGTGTCTCTCTCCGTGTGTGTGCGGGTGTGTGTGCCTTTGTGACAAAATGGTGAATTTGCTTTTGCCGTCGTTTTACATGGCGTTTTCTAATAAAATGGCAGCGCCTGCCCTACCCAAGTAACGGACCCTACCACTCCTCTGCTGCTGCTCCTCCTGTGCCACACCTCTGCAGCATGACAGCACTTCAATCCATGTCGATAAGGCCTGTTACTTTGGGATGGACCTGATTCCTTTGAGTGAAACAAATACTTCAAAATTTGCCAACTTTATCTCAAAATCCCAACCCAATGAATGACAGAACAGAGCTTATAAACATGAACTTAGCTTTGTTTCTCTCAGTTGTAGTTATCCTAAAATGGTTTGTTTAAGTTCTACAGAGTCGAGTTGGCTGTTATATGTCTTAAACGAAGCTGTATTACATAGGACCAGCCCAATCATCGGGTTAATCGATTGATTTGATATCAATTTTTGGTCAAATAACATTCCTTGCCGGTTGTGGTGCAGCGGGTAGTGTGTGTGCCTGCTGTGTAAGCGGTAATGAAAAAGTCTTATCTTGCAAAAATGTACATACCCGGCCACCTTCACTAGCTATTGACGCCAGCTTTTAAGTAACTAGCCATGAAAAAGCTTCTCAAAGTTGGCCGTTCGGTTTCGGCTAGGACCCTTTCTTATTCCTTACTCATTCGTTGTATTTTTCACAATATTCTGTCTGAAAAAATCATTTCTTAAGGTAGATAAGCCATTTGGAATGTAGTTTAAAACTGTTTACACTGAAGATATGTTCAAAACTTTCAAATGTGGCTATCTATCGGCTCTAATGATGCTTTGAAGCACCACTTTAACCACAAATTATCAAATCTTTAGAATGTCTATAACTTTTGTTGATCGGAACCCAAGTTTAAGGTTCAGTAGGGCTACTTTCGCACACTTGGTTCGTTTCTCAGTATGAAAAAGTGGGAATTGTGGGTTCGATTGGCCTAAAGTTCGAATGAACCCAGCCCAGGTCCACCCCAAAGTTGTATCTCTGTATGTAAGTAGCCACGTGTAGAGGTATGTACAGCCTAAGTGCTGGGCTGGCAGGATGCTTTTTTTCTATCGTATTTTGTTGGTTTATTTTGTGCTTTTTTTTTTTTGCTTTTTGCAATTTCAGTTGGGTCTCGTGTCAACCGTTGTCAGCTGTGCGGGATGTGGCGTAGCTTCAGGAATGGCGGCCATTGTTGTTGCCTGCCTGGCTGAATGTTGTTTTGGCTTTGGCGTTGGCGTTGTCACCCCGGGGGTGAAAATAAGGCATTCGAGCGAGAGACACATCCCACATCTATTTATTTATACATACGCATGTGTGTGTGTGTATGTATGTCCGTATGTAATGCAAAGATTTTCCATGAAGCGAGTACATAAGTCGATTTCTCCGACACTAATTGAAATACTTTTATCAGTTTGGCCGCCGTTGCCCCCGGGGAGATGCGAGATATGGGGGGGGATGCATTGATATGATCTAAGGACTGCCTGACTGACTGACGTGCCCTGCTTTCATTTTTCATTTCTCTGTTTTTGTTATTTGCGCCCGATTGCGCAATTCTGCTGCTCGAGCTCACTGAGCCGTAAATCGAGTCCGGAATCTGCTGCTCCTGCCGCTGGTCAGGTAGAGCGGTCGGTCGGTCGGTCCCCGGCGCGGCACTGGGTCATATCCCAAACTGAAAATATGCATGCAGCCCGGCCTGCTGCCTGCTGCCATAGTTCTGCCCTCAAAATGTGTTAAATATTTCAATTTCAAATCCAATTCAATGCAATTCGCATAACCAAATCGCCGCACAGCATGCAATTTGCATGGCCAGGGATGCAGCCAGTGGCCGGCAGTCGACAGTCGGCAGCCGGGCTGCTGCATTCCAGGCCGAATATTTTATAAACTAGTTTATTTAAACATTTTATGGTTGAATTTTAGTTAAACTGTCGCCTGAGTGGCAGCCCATTTGAGTTTCGATTCTGGCAGGTAGCAAATCTCCTGATGGGTAATTAAGCAGCAGTACGTCCAGTAGTCTGTAGGACAGTGAGGACTCCAGAGAAAGGAAAAGCGGTCATATGCTGAATTGAATGTTAGCTACAGGTTATGGGCCCAGCTAAACTTTCATTGTTCGATTGATGCTAACTAAAGTAACTTAAAGATCTCTCCCAAATGTGGGAAATGCCCTGAGAAGTTTGTATCCTAGCGACTTTTAATCTAGTTTGTGAGTAAAGCAAGCAAAATAATTGCACAATGTTGGGGATTATCTTTCTTTGTAAGATAAACTTTGGCTGCAAAATTTCTGTTAAAATAAAGCTGGGCTGTTTAGCTCTTTGGGCCAAATTTGATAGAGTCACCATGCTCCAGCTCTTAAGAAGCGCTCTTGATGTAGTTCCTAAGTAATTCAAAAGGGTAATACGTTCTCGGAACGTGTTGAAGGCATGCCATTAATTCGCTATTCTGAAATTTTTACATCCTCTTAAACTATAGTTGAGTAACGTACGAAGTTATGCGGCACAGAATCTCTATACAAGTCGTTCAAAAGGATTGATATTCAATTTGAAAAGGATTCCAGGGAAGGAAATTAACACTTATTTTCATAAAATTCCTATAGAAATATAACTGTGATGCTTACTTTATTCTAAATGCACAAAAATATTCTTCTTTCTTCAATCAATTGTTGGATATTGGCCATAGAAAAGATTTTGTACATGAAAATACTAAAACACACACAATACATAACTTGTGCGTGGCTGGCAGAAAGAGATAAGTTTTATGTTATGATTGATTGTGAGTGACTAGTTACTTAAACAAAGAGTATATTAAGATTATTTTTATGTAGATACTGTAGAAACCAAGAGAAGTTATGACAAAATGTGATTTGATATAAAAAGAGCTCTTACCTAACCACCGACAATACATAGGTTATGGGCTCCTCTTGGCAGTAACTCTCAAATTGCTTTCTTTTGATACACGAAGGTAAGTATAGGATCGTAATGACATACTAAACTTTTGTACAGTGCCACAATTTACTACCCTTTATGGGATTTCATGAATGCTTTGCAGAGTTCAACATTCAAAGGTCAACTTCTGTATACTCTAAAGGGTTTGCTACCAGCACATGCTACTAAAGCTGTAGTGTCTCCGTCCACTGTGAATTGTCTGCAGGGAATCAAACCAAGAAGCGACATTTTTGTAATTAAACAGTCTGAATAGAACGTAAACCTTAAACCTATACAGTTCTGGTTCCAAGAGCAACAAAGCGGGCACTTAGTTGTGGAGAACTTTCGCTCAAGTTGGCTATATTATTAGCTGTTAAAGAGAAATCGGAAGACTAGTGAAGCCGAAATCGATTCATATATGAAAATACAGTATAGACAGTTCTGTGTATGCGTGGCATTAAGCTAGGTTTTCGGGTGCTTGAAAAATTTATCATATAAAGCTGAAGTATGCAGCTGGTACACATTTTTAAGGATATTTTGAGAATGTTTCAGCTACCCAAGAGAGCGGAGAATCAAGATTCATTCATTTGTAGGGGAAATTTGCAAAGTGGACCTTCGAATTAACATTTGTGTGCTGTTTGTGTGCAAAGTTGGTACAGCACGCTCATGTAAATACTGTAATTTCACCTTGCCCTGCCTCTACAAAAGCCACAGCAACAAAGCGTACAGCTTTTACTCAAGTGTAAACTCTTTTTTTCCGGCCGTATTTCGGTTTTGGGGAAATCTTTTGAAATACATTTTAATGCTATCGGGCATGAAACCTAATCAAAAAGCCCATTTAAATTCTAATTCCATGAATGTATGCAGACCCTTGGCCCGAGTGCCCAAAAGTATGCAACATGTTTAAAAATGCAAACGCATAGCGTCATGTTCTCTCTCCCTCTCCCCGGAGAGGGAAGGTCGGTGTTCGGGGGGGAGACGCCAAAAATGCAAATTCCAAATAAATCAAATCAAACGCGCCGCAGAAGGTAACGAAGCGGCAGCAACACCGGCTTCGGGGGGGAAAGGGAAAGGGAGAGGCGCCGTGGGGTTGGACTATTTTGAACACTTTTTAAATATTTGATGTTTTTGTATTTTTCAGTGATTGTTTAACATCAAATTGCCTGGAAGCACTTTAAAACGCACCATAGAGCGCCCACAAACAAGTGGAACCGTCCGGAACTCCGACTGAAACAATACCCTGCTCCCATGGCACGGCCAGGGATCACACACACGGTGCAGGTCCCAGTCCGGGAAGGGTATGCAAGCGGATGCCCCCCAAACACATAAAAATTAAACAAAAACATAACAAATTTGGTTGGCGATGTGTGCGAGCGCACAACAGCAACAGCAACAACAACAAAGTATGGCGAAGGGCGGCACGGTTACCTGGCTAGCCGCACTGGTCGCCATGGTCCCCGCCCCCGCCCCCCATCTGCCACTTCAACTGGCCACTCGCCAAGTTCATTGTGCATAGCCAAATATTTTCCACCATAAATTTCGCACGTCCATCAAAAATTGATTGGGCGCTGAGCCGTGCGCGGCTTTTGCATCACCTAAAAATTTCCAATATTGTTTACTTTTGGGCATTGTGCAGCAACATATTCCATATATCCATGGCCATTCATACAATGTGGCCTCCAGCTATAGCATGCAGATTTTTACAACAACAACAAGAATAGAAAGAAAAGTCCCCATTTACAAACTTCAATTGGTAGCAAAACTTCTTCGGCTTTAATCAAAACAGAGAAGGAGTAAGACTGTTGCCAAACGTTGGCTAATGGGGGAATGATGATCATTCCTAATCGAATTGATACGATCTTAATGATAACACCTTAATGACCCCTTCTGTGCTCTCAATTGGCATGACCGCCTACTGCGCCACATGTTGAACTGCTATTCAATTGAACAGGAGAACGAAATGACGATGAAATAACGAACAAACCCGCAGCAGAGAGTATACAGTTTGGTCCTGTGGCAGTTCCTAGCCTACAGATGTTGTTAGAAAAGACTTTAAGGCACTTTTGAACTGGTTCAGTCTGTTTTGGAACTCTCTTTGTTCAAATGAAATGTCTAGGTCCCTATTAATAACCTCTGCAATGAGTTTTAAGATCATAGCTAAGATAATTACTGAGCTGAGAGTCCGAACCACTTAGTAAGCCGAATCCAAATGAATTACTGACCAAATTTCAAGATCGTGGCCTGAATCATTTCTGAGTTACGCAGCCGAACCACTTTTCTAAGGTGAAACATCTATGATTTTACTAAAGTTTACGAAAACTTTACAAGGAGCATAATTTGATTTCAGCGTCACGCGTCACGCTAACATGACATATTTTGAGGTGTTGCTGTAATAACAAGTGTCGAGAAGTAAGTATCGAGTACTAAAGATTAAGAAGTGAGTTTTGAGTACCGCTAAGCGAGCACTTAGTATTTGAGTACTTAGTATTGAGTACGGAGTATCGAAAATTGAATTTACAGAAGTAAGAGTCAAGGTCTGAGAGTCGAGAACAGAGTTTTGATGTCTTAGTATCGAGTACTGAGTATCGCAGACTTAGTATTGAGTACTTAGTATTGAGTACTTGTTATTGTAAAGGAATACTGAGTAACGAGACATGAGAGTCGAGAACTGAGTATGGAGTACGGTGTATCAAGTACTATCAAGTACTGAGGTTCGAGTACTGAGTATGAAGTACTTAGTGTTGAGTTCCATGCATTGAGTACTCAGTTCTAGGCATAGAGAGCTGAGTATTTTACATTCTGTACTAATTATAGAGTATCAAGTATGGTATACTGAGTATCAAGAACTACATATTAAGGTCTAAGCATTAAGAACTGAGTATATAGATCAAGGTATCGCTCACTACGTATCGAGTACTTAGCATTGAGAACTGAGTATAGTGGTCTGAGTATCAAGTACTGTGTATAGGGAATCTAGTATTGAGTTCTGAGTAACGACTATCACTTTGGAAACAGTTTTAAGCCGCTTACCAATTGGTTGACAGACTTAAGAGCTAGTTTTTCGATTCCATTATCCGACGAGAAGCCTAACGGTACATTTTCCATTAGCGGGCAGGGCCTGGCATCGCTGGCATCTCAAAATCTCAATGTTTTACCCTGGAGGGATATTTCGTTTTATGGAATAAGAGTATGGCATAAGGTGAGCTCGTCACGGTCGCCACATATTTGCACATCTTCACATTATGGCAGATGTCCTGTCGATTCCGCCTTTTGCCCTGCCTAGTGGTGGGTGTGGGTGCGGCTGAGGGCGTTGCTCCAAAAGCCAAGTGCAGCAATGTGCACTAATTTCATTGCTGAGTGCTTTTAGTGGAGGGGCGCGCTTCGCGGCGCTTGCGGAAAAACTTCAAATAGCAAAAAAAAAAAAAGGAAAAAGGAAAAAAGATGTCAACAGCACCAATTAGTTTGAAAAATTGGCATAAATGAAGCCCGAAGCGAAGGCGGGGGAGGCGGCGGATGCAGGCAGGTGGATGCCGAGGGGTGGCCCAAGTGGCTGCCATGTTGTAAATAAATGTAGTGCCACTCGAATTCAAATTATGAGACCCTCCTAATGAGAAAGAGCTCGAGCGGTCGGGCGAGGCGGGGTGATGTGTGGGCAGAAATCAAACGACAATTCCTGAATGGACCCAGCCAAGTCCTCCATCAGTTTTGAAGTCAAGTGGCGCTGCTGCTGCTTGCCGGGTTCGTCGTTGGTCATTAATTAAAATACACAAAATTCTGGCATTCTCTCTCTCTCTCTGTCTCCCTCTCTCTGTGGGGTCGTCGGGGTCACCTATTTCCTCCTCGGCGCTTTTTTTTTTTAATTACGAGACTTTTGCTCGTTTCTTTTCCCTTTTTTTGGGGTCCACTTCACTACAAATGAAATCCACTCCCACATTCCGCTTCCACTTCAGAGCGAAAGCCCAACAAATGCCAAAATGGCTGACATCTTGTGCCGGGGGTGGTGGGGAGTCACCCTAATTAATTCACCCTCCACGCAAACACAAAGGCAGCCATTTAGGGCTCAAGTAGTTGGACAATTTCGAACGCCTATCCAGGGAAATTAATTTCGCAGGCGCTTTTAATCAAATGCTGGCACATGTGTCATGGATATGCCATTCCCAGGAGTTAGATCAACCAACCAAGCAACCAACCACCAAACAGCCGACCGTTTAGGGGGAGGGACTCAACGGCCATTGACGGCATTCAAACAGACAAGGAGTTGAGCCAAGTGGAAAAATAATGAAAACATTCGACGATAATGACGATGCGGATGAGGATGACGACGATGAGGACGGCGACGACTACGACGAACCCTTGAAATCGATATGCGGTGGAGTGTGGAGAGTGTCGAGTGCGCCGAGTCCTTTATCAATAAACAGAAAAAAGCGCTAAGCTGACGTTAGGAAGTTTCATTCGCTTTGCAACCCCCACGGCAGACAGCATCCAGCAAACCACCCGGCACCCAGCACCCAAGCAACGGAAGTCCTCAATAGGCCTCAAGGAAGTAGACACTTTTTTTGTGTCAGGCTAAACACTAGAGCTTGGCGAGGGACGAGCCATGAAATGTTGGTGGTTATTGTAGCGGCCTTTTTTTCGATTTTTTGTTTGTCGATTCGAAAGCCTTGCAAGCTAAACAGAATGAGGCCGAGACAACTTTCAGGAGTCCGAAAATCTTGAAAATGTCTCAGCCGTCAACCCAGAGATGAAAGGCTGGTCGCTTTAGGTGCGATTTCAGCCGGAGCTTTACCACCTTCAACAGCATTTAGAGAACTTTTATCAAACTTAGAATGGGACTGAGTTAGCCAAAGTGGTTCAAAGATAATTCCTCGGAGAAATAGTAATCCCCGCTGGAACAACGCAAAGTCTTAGAAGGAAAGAGAAAACTGGCATACTTATTATCCCAAAGTAAGTTAGGTTCAAGTACTAGTCGTACTTGACTTGAAACAAGAAGAACAAGAAGACGGTAGCAAAGAAGAAGTTGGTTGTTGATTATGTGTGTAGATTTTTGCACTTTTGCTGCCCTGAAATTCCCAAACAGTCTTAGCCATAATGGCATGAGGAGTTAGCTTATGATTTGGAGTCAATGACAAGAAGAAACAAGGATCTGGCGAAGTTTCATAAGAGAATGTACGTTTCCAAGAAAAAACTAGATAGAAAATCAGTCAAGCCCGACTAGGGAATACTCTGTACCAAGGAAAGTGTATGCTCAGTATGAATTCGAAAGCTGCTGTAGCAGCTGCTGCTGCTGCAGTGAACTTTCTTTTGCTTATAACTGGACTACCAGTCATCTGAACTTTGACATCCCCTAGACAAATCTATAAATACATTTGATCAGAAAGTATGAACCTTCTAGCCATAAAACTGTGGAAGATATGACCTGATATGTTCCAAATTTTGGGGGCGTGGCAGAAATTGAAAATGTATTTAATCTGCCTGCAAGTATAAGCAGCATATGTCTCATACATGTCAAACCTATATCTCTTACCAACTCTGAAATCTGTTTGTACATGCAGACAGACAGACGGTCATGGTTATATCTGATTTTGCTTCATTGTTTCCCGTCTTTGACATGGAAAAGTTGATAAGATTTGCCTGCAAGTCCAAGGAGTGTGCGATTTGTGCACTTGGCGCCTCTAACCCTTACCTACTCCGAGATCTGAGAGCTTATACGGTCATTAGCCATATCGTCTCGGTTGTAAAGGCTCTTTGTCACAAGCAATTGAAGTCCCTCAGCGATTGATCCTTAAAAACCATCTAGTATTTTCATATCAAGAATCTGCAGTGATAGAAGTGTCTTAGATTTCGTCCTTCCACTTAGTCTAAGGCTAAGAATTGGTGGTTTAAGGAATATCTGAACTTGCTATGATACAAATACTTGACTTCAATAAGGATTCTACAGTTATTAGAAGCCCTGCGATGGCCTTTGTCGAGAGAGAGAGAGAGAGAGAGAGATAAACACACTCTTAACTACAAATTTTATGACTTGGACGTGTTAGATGCAAGACTTCAAGAAGTTCTCTAAGAAGCTCTTGCTTGTAGAAAAGTGGTGTATAAAGGCAAGAGACACCACTACACCTCTTTCCTACAAAACGAAAGCCTTATCAAAAACTTCAAGAAGTTTGCTTCACCGTGTAAATGCGCTGGGTGAGGGACATTGTCTGGGTTCAGCCAATCAAATTCCATAAAACTTCACCCCATTAAGCCAAGCTAAGAAATCGTATCAATTGCCTATTGCCGAATCGATGTGTGCGGGTTGTGAGGCGCAGTCAGTTTTATGTCCCCCAGAGTCTGCGTCGGCATACACTTTGCCGCCTACTGCTCCGGCTTCCGCGCCGCGCCGCTCCGACTCGCACCAGCAAGGCAAAGGCACGTAAAATGTTTTGTAGTTTGTAATCTATTTACACAAAAAGCGATCCCTTCCACTCGGCAATTTCAAGAGCAGCTAAACAAGGGCGACATTTTGGGACAAATCCGGAGTAGACACACACACATACACACACACACAGACCCACTGTGTGGAGCGCGCACTCGCCAAATTTTTGCCCCCCGGGGCCAAAACGATGAGCGCGTTGAGTGGAGGTGGAGGTGGAAGATGGAGCCGGAGCTGAATGTACTCCATCTGCTGTGTGTCATCTTCACTACTCTGCATGTCTGTTGGCACAGGCCAAGGGAACAAAACAACAACAACAACTACAACAACGGTGAAAAGAGGAAAGAAAAAACTTTGCGTGGCGTTTTTTTTTTCTCTCTTTTTTTTGCTTTCCTGCTCGACGTTTACTTTGGGCAGCCTTTTATTCGCATTTCGTTGTTGTTTTCATTACTATTTTTGTGTTTTTTTGCTTTTTTTTGCGTTTTTTTGATGCTCTTGCCATGAAGCGTTGGCTAATCACACCCAGAACCCGGGCAAAGAGACCCAACATACGCACAGTGGAAGGAAAAGTGCAGCGAGGTTGTAGATTTGTGACCCGAAGACTCTCTTCTGGGGTAGTCTGTATAGCTGTTTTAAGGGGGCTAAAGGGTTCTTTCGATCTTCAGACTCTTTCTACTCCTTCAAGTTTATGTTCTTTGTTTACTTTTCCTGTTTCAAGAAGTATTCTTCGAACTTTCTTTGCTTTTCTAGTTGCATTTTCTTTTTTTTTAAGCTTTTGTTTCTTCTTAGCATTCTTTTTTGGTTTCATTGTCTCTTCTTCGAATGTTTTTACTCACTTTTTCTGTGTTTTCTTCGTCATTTTGTGATCTCTTTAATCATGCTGTTTATAGAATCTTTCTTCCTTAATTTCTCCTGCCTGTGTTCTTCTCTTCTTATTATTCTTCTTTGCTCCAACTTATTCTTCTTTCGTTTCAACTTCCTTTCTTCCTTATTATGCTCTTTCTTTCTGCTCCCTGTTCTACTATTCCACCTTCCTGTCTTCCTCATTACCTTCTTTCTTTTCTTCTTTCTAAGTTTCTGTGTTTCCACCTGTTTTTCATTGAACTTTTTTGTTATATTTTCATCTCTCGTACTTCTTATTCTTCTCTCGTGTTGCCTTCTTTTCTTTTTTTTAATTATTTGCTCCTGATTTTCTTATTGCTAGTCTTTTTGTTCTTACCTTCTTCTTATTTACCTTCTTTTCGTTCTTTCTTCCTCGCATCCTATTCTCCTCATGTTACTTCCATGTTTCTTCCAACGTTTTCTACTTTCGTACTTCTTATTCTTCTCTCATTTCACCTTCTTTACTTCTTTTCTCTTGCTTGCTTTACGTTCTATTCTTTCTTTCTTCTTTCTTCTTTCTTTTCCTCATCCCATTCTTTCTGCTTTTCTTTTTTACTTTACTTCTTCTACGTTTCTTCTTCACTTTCTTCTTCTTATTCCTCTCTAGTTCCATTCGTTTTCTCCGTTGAACTTTTCTCGCTTCTTTCTTATCTCCTTCATATTCATGTATGATTCTACCTCGGTTTCTTGCTTCTTTTCATACTTGATTCCCTTATCCTATTCTTCTTATGTTGTACATTCTTTTCTTCCAACTTTTCTTCTGTTCTTCTTTCCCTGCTTCGGTCCTCTCTGCATTCTACCCAAGTAAACCGCCAGCTCACAGAGTTACTTTGCTCCACTGTGGCCAGAATTGGGTGCCAGGACGCGTGTTGGACCAACTGACGGAGGGACTAACTTGGCTGTCAAGTACCAAGTACCACTCACTCTGTGTGTGTATGTATGTCTGTCTGCGATATGTACCCACCACCCACCCATCCCCCCTCCTCCCAGCCCAGCATCCCAGTCCGAGCCGGAGCGACTCCTGGGCCTATGTGTTACGTGCCGTTGTCGAGTGTTTGGTAAATAACACGTTCGTTGTGTCGCCGCGTCCGCATCTCGCAGCACCATCATCAACATCGCATCCATCAAGGGTGCCTGTACATAGGGTGGCTGGAAAGCTTTCAGGGTTGAAAATGTGCGCACACACACCGACACACACACAGATACTGAGGGAATTATATATTAATAAAAACAAGGGCAACAAAACAACAAAACACTAAAGTGAAGTGCCGGGCCAAGCCGCCGCCATTATGACGATGACGACGACGACGACGACGGCGATGGCACGAAGGCACGATGGCAACTCTGCCACATGACACGTGTAGCCAGTCCAGGCCGCCCACCGCCCTCCGCCCGCATTCCAAACAACAAGCGTCGCCTTTTGACTTTTAATGAAATGAATATTCCTACCCCAACTACTCCTCCTCCTCCTCCCCCTGTGTGCTCCGCTTTGTTGTTGCAGCTCAACTCAAGTGTCGATTTCAGTTGCACATATGGCCAGTCGGAGTCGCTCCTGGCTGGTGCAGCCTTTGGGTGTTGCCTGTAATACACTTGAGCATAATTTATGCCTGTTAATTAGTCCCACGGAGTCAATGGCATTTTCCGTGTTTGTGTTCCAATTGGATTGCTTTTTTTTGTGTTGCCATTTTGATTTTGACATTGTCCTTGAGCAGCGCTAATTAGTCCTTGAGAAAAGTTTAGCAAATGTTT
The DNA here is from genome assembly GCA_035044985.1 of Lordiphosa fenestrarum. Classification (NCBI taxonomy): domain Eukaryota; kingdom Metazoa; phylum Arthropoda; class Insecta; order Diptera; family Drosophilidae; genus Lordiphosa; species Lordiphosa fenestrarum. The sequence goes on along the minus strand of JAWNNO010000297.1, from coordinate 1,235,594 downwards.
AGCACTGCTTTTAAGGCGAGAGGATCATTGAGATAAGCGAAATGGGTGGCCATGGTGAGGCAGATTTTAGGGCTTGTAACTTAACCGTCAACACAACCAGTCTAAGGATACTTATCCAAACAGAACCGAAAGTGTTTTTTGATCCAACCCTCTACATAATTTGAGAAGAGTTTGTGCCCACCACTGTCAAATAGATTCTTCTACAGTGGAAACTGTCATCGTGCCTAGGAGGACAGTCCAACTTCTTACCTAACTTCATCAGCAAAGTTGAAGACAACTGCATTCAAGGCTTTTGAAGAGACTCTTGACTTGATCACAAATCTTTCGAAAAATCTGCTTCCAAATACGAAATTCTCTAATTTTTTTCAGGTTTTAAGGATTAAGCTGTTTGCAGAGCTATTATATAGATTCATATCAACACAGAATCTTTTGAGGCTTTTTCGATTTCAAGCTATTTAAGTGGGCAGCAATCCAAGCAATCCATTGCTCAAATTCTAAAGAAGGTTCGGAGGAGCTGAGCTGATTCGCGGTACGCGGTTTTCTCATGAAGTTTTCGACTTGTTGCATTTGCATTCGAAATGTAACTTTAAGAAAACATTCAACAACATGCAAGTTGGGTCCTTCGAGCCGGATATGCTGTAGGGGCTGCAGAATATCAAAAACAAAATGTTTTTTCTAGTTATAAACATTAGTTGAAGGAGTTTTTGGTTTCACAGTTGCAAATCTATTGAGATTGACGATTTACTTCCAAATTCTTTAACCTAGCTGATGCAAAGCTCTGCCTGGGGTGTTGCAGCTGACTAGTTTATATCCAAACAACTATAAGAATTCCACTGAACTTTTAACAGAGTTGTCGGAGAAATGAACCCAACTGAAACATTTCCGTCTTAAGAGCTTTCTAGCATTCTTCTTAAAATAAACCTTTGAAATTCTAGAATTAAGGTTTTTGGAACTAAAACTTATACCGATAGGTTTTATAACCAATTCCTCACTCAATTCCATACTGCTGCGTTCTCAGATCAAGCTTGTTTAATGCTTACTCTTAAATCTATTTCGTGTTGTTCTTGCCTCAAGAATTTGGTACTTAAATCAGGCATTTCCTGGCTTTTAGAAGTTTTGAAATGGAAAATTTGTTGTTTCAAACTCGAATCTAGCGGATGCGGGTTTGGAAATTCATTAATCTTTAAGCTTTTGTTCATGGTAAATAAATTTCAACCGAACTGGTTCTTAGGAGTGCAGTTTTCAGTTTTTGCCACGCCCTCTGCCGCCCTCGAATTTTGGAAAAAGTGTCATATCTTCCACAGTTTTATAGATAGAAGGTTCGTACCTTCTGAAGATATTAATAAAACAGGCTTATGCAACGATCCGCCAAGGCATTGATAACAATTGACTGGAAGGTGGTCAAGTTATGAGCAACAGAATGTTCTCTGCAGCAGCTCAGTGGCAGCATTGCTTTCAGCTGCTACTGCAGGATTGAAACCTGTATTACAGTTGGGCTAGACCGACTTTCCTACTTTCATTAACTCTCTTAATTCTTTGAACTAAGAGCTTAAAACTTGAACCGTTTCTTAGAGTTTCTGTTCCGGACCGGATCAGCTGCTGACGATCGATTTGCAGGACTTTTATGAGATCTTCTCAATGTAAAAGGACCCTAGCTTTAACATATCACATGCCTTGCCAAACTCATCTTTGATTAGTGAAATGCAACCAACTGTGGCCTAGTCAAAGAAGCAGAGCACAAAACGCCCCCGAGATGTTGTTAGAGAAGCAGCAGCAGCAGCAGCAACAACAGCAACAACTACAACAACAGCAACAACTACAACAACAGCAACAAACAAAAAAAAGCGTCGTTTCAACGTCGTTAGCTTAATAACTGTCAACTTGATGTATACAGACACAGTTGCCGGCCGTATGGTGGTATGGAAAGGGGGGGACCGGCGGGGGCGGCTTGGCGTGGCTTGGCAGACATTGCCACAACATACACACATACATACATGGCAAGTATGTGTGTTTATATATATTTGCTTTTTTCCTTCTGGCCCCAGCCAAGCCAAAGTCGTATAATTACAACAACTGCAAAGTGAAGTACTGCCTGAGGGGTTGGTGGGGGGCTGCTCAAAGGACATGTGCCAATATGGCAAAATGCGGTTGAGTGAGTGTGAGTGCCATTGATGTAGCCTGCCTCCTGCCACACTCGTCTCCGTCGTGCTCATTTCCTCGAGTGGCGCAAAAAACAAAAGATTCCTCCATTCACATTGCATTTTGCACTTTATTAAAACCATATCAACGAAGCAGAAAAGTCAAATGCAATGTTGATTAGCCGCACAGGCAAACATCCGGCTCGAAGGAGCAGCTTGGAGCTTGAAGGGTTGGCCTTGCGGTTGACAAGCTGTTGAAATTGGCGCTTGATGTTGTCCTTACTTAGCCCCCCCCCGCCCCCAGACTGCTTTCGTTGAGATTGAGAGCGGGAGGGGGAGCAGGGCGAGCGATTGTGATTGGGATTTTGGGTTGGGCTAATTAACAGGTTAATTGTTAATTGCAAAAATGTTTTTACAACCCTTAGGACTTAAGGGTGAACGGATGAACGGATAACTTGGGATACTACAACACCAATATCGAACTTGTCAGTCTTAAGACTGAGTCTGCCTATAACTCCGTGAAAAAATGGACCAGGCTTAGTAAAAATGGGAGGTATGGCTTTCTCAAAATCTGTATTCTGCTTCTTATTAGCCACATTTCATACAATCGGTATGAAAAGTACCTTTTGCGGGTCCTAAGAGTGTGTACCTTTTCATGCTGGAAAATAAATCTGCCCATAACTCTGACATATATTGACTTAGGTAAATGAAAATGGGCGTTATGCATTTCTGAAAATATTGACATAGGTAAATGAAAATGGGCGTTATGCATTTCTGAAAGCCTGTATTAGACTTCTAAGAGCCAACTTGTTTACAAGTCGGTAGGTAAAGTATCATTTTTGGACTTTGAGAGTTTGTACCTGTTCAAAAAAACACTTTTTCTGACCATCAGTCTGACAAATATTGACCTATGTAAATGAAAATGGTTGTAAAGGATATCTTATAACCATTATTACACTTCTGATAAACGACACTTAATAAAGGTACAGGGTGACGTACCATTTTCGGGTCTTAAGAGTGCGTACCTCATTAAAAGAACCACTATGAAAACGGCATCTGCGCATAAATTCGACAAATATTGACATAGGTGTTCAGAAATTGGTGTTCGGGGTTTCTTTTAACCCGTATTCTACTTCTAATAGCTGACTCTTCTAAAAATTTGGCACTTAAAGTACCTTCTCCGAGCCTAAGGGGTGTGTATCTACCCAAATGAACCACTATGAAAACGGCTTCTGCCCATAACTTTGACAAATGTTGACACAGGTAAATGAAAATGGGCGTTAAGCAGTTCTCACAAACTGTTTTATACTTCTAATAACTGACTTTTCTTCAAATCGAGATGTGAAGTACATTTTCTGTACCTTACGAGTGTGTACCACTCTGAAAACGGCATCTGCCCAGAACTCTTACAAATTTCGACCTATGCGATAGAAAAGGGGCGTCAACATGTCTCAGAAAGAGTTTTGCTAAGATCTTCTAAATGCTTCTGGCACAGCTAAGCGTATGCCTATGAAATGTGAACCTCTTGTGTACAATTAATTTGGTCAACTCAACATTTAATGTCTTAAACCAACGTTAAAGCAGCCATTGCACATTTGATCAGGCCCTGCCAATATCCGTTTCCATTATAATTGCTACTCAATTTACGTAGCGCAACATTCTGTGCCGACCTGCTCCGGCTCCGGCTCCGGCTCCCTATTTGCCTGCCATTTCAATTGTCGATGATTTGGCTCACACAATTGAAACTGCCGGCTTGTTTAGGCGGGCCCCGGAATGCACGGGACTTCTCGAATGTCTCCTAATGAGCTGCCGCTGCCCTGCCCTCCCGCTGCTGTGGCCGTTGTCCGGCAGTTGCAACTTTTGCCCCACGCCCAATTAGTGACACTCAAATAACATGGGGGGGGGGGAGTGGGTACGGGCGGGCGGGCTGGTTGGCTGGCTGGGTTTATTTTTTTTTTTTTCGGCCGCAGCACTTAGAAAATTGCGCCATAATCAGCCACAGTTGAGTCAAGTCGAGACGAGCCTAAAGTCAACAATGATGCCTGGCCCTGGGCCGGGGTCCTGGGCAGGACAACAAAAGCAAATGGCAGACGGTTCTGCAAAAGTGCTGACTGTGACAGCTTACTTTATTGGCAAAATCAAATCAACATGGCATTTGCATGCAATGCCAAAGATACATCCATCCCCCTGCCGTAGCCAGTCAAGCAGCAGGAGCAGGGCAGCCAATCTGCAAATATGATGGAAATGGGCCAGCGACTGGATGGTACAGGCAGGCATAAATGGAGGCTTTTGCTACGTCCTCATCGTCATCGTCGACGTCGTCTGCGCTAAATGCAAGTCAAACACAAGCCAAGAGCTCAGGGAAGCAGAGTCTAGGGCGGTTGGGAGGTAGGTGCAAGAAGCAGCGCCGTACTGTGGCCTAGAGGCGCAACTTATGCAGGAAAATGCTTAAATGGGAGAGAGAAAACGAAGAGCAAGTCCCTACGGAAAAACTTAAAGGGAGAATCAAGAGAGTCCACTAAGCAGCTGTAGAAATCGGAGGGAAAAAATTTTAGAATTTCAAAAGACAAACTATCAATGTGGAAGGTACGGTGGATGGGAAAATTTTGGAACTAAGTTTGCATTTGTTGTTCCAAAAGATTTAAAAGCTTTATTCTAAGCCTCTTTGTTTGCACTGTCTAGCTGAAGGTTCGTTCTTTACAGCTTGAACATTACATTTACCATTGAAAAAGTTAGGCAAGCTTTAAGCTTTCTCACTTATGTAGCGTCAGCCTAAAAGCTACAGCACTACACCAAACAGCTGTCCTGTGATTCTGCTCTTAATTTGAAGCATGATGTAAGAAAAGATGGTTGAGGTTAGTCAAAAGCCTACCGTTGAGAGTACCTAAAGGTTTTTGAAAGGTTTATAAGGTTTATAAAAAGACATTTAGTACAGAAAACTCTTGAAAACGAAGTAATGTATAAAAGCGGCAAGGCAAAACACCAAATTATATGCACAAAAATAAAGTTCGAGCCTCAAAAGCTTCCCTGGCCCTTTATAATTTGTGTGTTGTTTGTGTTTTGTGATGTCTTAAAATGACTTTGGATGTGAAATATGAAGCAGTAAATCAAAACGTAGCCAGATGTCCTATGAACGTATGGCGTACTAGCGACTTTACTAGCGAAATGCAGTCGGATCTTTCGATAGGCTAACAAATTGCTTAAATTTATATTGTCTATAGTCTAAGTAAAATGGATTAATCTGAAGAGAATCTTTTGGTTTAAGTATTTTATATAATGTAACCTATTCAATATAAAGTGTACTAACGATTTCACTAACGAAAAGGGGTAAGAAATTTAGTTAGGCTTACAAAAATGATTCCTCTTTTGACTTACCTAGTTTATGATAAAGCACCCCATTTAAGGTACAGCATACTAGCGATTTGACTAGCGAAAAGGGGTTAGAAATTTCGACAACTAAATGCGGACAAAGTTTTAAGAAGAGAACTCTTTATAGATACATAAATAGCCTGAGAAGAAGCCATGCAAGATTCTACATATCGGTCCATCAAAGAACTTGTGTCCTACTGAAACCCTTAATCCCCCCGCAACCGTTTTTTGGCCAACCTTCTCCCACTGTGTCCCCATTGGATGCGATTGCTTTCGTCTAGGTATTGAAGCTTGTAAAAATTGCATGGCGCTGCATTGCCGCTCGAGTACGAATGCCAAGTACCGAGTAGGCGGTTCATGGGAGGGGGGTACAAATGGTAGGCAGGCAGCCATCTTAGCCCTAGGCTGGAGTCACTCCAAGCACACAGTCGCAGTCATTCACATGCATTCAAGTGAAGATCCCCCGCCACTCAAACCACTCAACAAATCGCATTCATGACATTTTCTTGCATTGACTAAAAGCGGGGAGGCTGAGGGCTGCATTTTGGGGGCTGTTTTATTTATTTGTTGTCGTCGTCGTCGTCGTCGTCATCGTCAGCATGGGGACCGCCATTTGCCTTTTTAGCCGCTGCCAAGGGTGGCTGCCTCTGCCAGGAGGACAGGCTTGGGCGCACTTGACGCGTTTTATAATTTCCGCAAATAACAAACGGCTTAATTTGCGCATATTTCCGTTTGGATTTGCACGACTCGAGTGCCGGGGACACTGGCAGGGGGGGGGGGAGAGCGCTGCCAGATTGTTGGGTGTGGCAGCTTAGGCAGCCATTGCTCTGCTGCTTGTTAAGGCATTTTTGAGCTTTGGCGCAATATGCGTAATTAAAAAAAAAAAAAACACAAAAAAAAAGGGAGGGGGGAGAGGAGAGGACCTAAGTAGGCAAAATACGGATGAAGGGATCTTTGGTTGGTTTATGGGAGTTGGAGGGTTTTAACCAAATTGAGGTGAGGCATGATATGTTTAAATTTCACATTAATCCTTCTTTGATTTGTTGAGGCAACGTTGTAACCCCCTGTTCGCTAGTGAATTCGTTAGTACGCCATACTTTCTCCATTGAAAGTACCCAAGTCAAAAGATTCTCCTAAAATTCCACAGTTTGTTGGCCTATCGGCATTTCTAGCCACTTTTCGCTAGTGAAATCGCTAGTACGCTAACTGTTCTCCACTAAAAGTACCGATATCATTAAAATACGCTGCACCAAACACATCTTCTTAGTAAAAGTAGCTTAATAGTACGTTCAGCAGGGCTTAGTACTCGAAAAAAGCGCTTAGTTTAGTTTTAGTGCGTTCAAAAGGACATCTACTAGTACTACTTAAGACACGATTAGTGCATCTAGTGCAGTTTATCAGCAGAACACTAGAAAAGCTTAAGAATCTCAAAAAATTTAACAATTCTGTTACTGTATAACTGGTATAGAGAATTCTAGCCACTTTTCACTAGTGAAATCGCTAGTATGCTCTACCTTTTTGGGGGGTGCTCCATGGAAAATACGTAAGTCAAAAGATTTTCATAAAGTTAAACAACTTTTTAAGCGATTCTCTTAAAATAAAACAGTTTTGTTTAGCTTAACGATATGTCTAACCCCTATGCGTTAGTGAAATCGCAAGTACGGTTTACTTTTTATGGGGTTCTGCATTGAAAGTAACTAAGTCAAGAGATTCTCTTAAAATAAAACAGTTTTGTTTAGCCTTACGATATGTCTAACCACTTTTCGTTAGTGAAATCGCTAGTACGGTTTACGTTTTATGGGGTTCTGCATTGAAAGTAACTAAGTCAAGAGATTCTCTTGAAATAAAACAGTTTTGTTTAGCCTTACGATATGTCTAACCCCTTTTCGCTAGTGAAATCGCTAGTACGGTTTACGTTTTATGGGGTTCTGCATTGAAAGTAACTAAGTCAAGAGATTCTCTTAAAATAAAACTGTTTTTGTTAGCCTATCCATATGTCTAACCCCTTTTCGTTAGTGAAATCGCTAGTACGGTTTACGTTTTATGGGGTTCTGCATTGAAAGTAACTAAGTCAAGAGATTCTCTTAAAATAAAACAGTTTTGTTTAGCCTTACGATATGTCTAACCCCTTTTCGTTAGTGAAATCGCTAGTACGGTTTACGTTTTATGGGGTTCTGCATTGAAAGTAACTAAGCCAAGAGATTCTCTTAAATTAAAACAGTTTTGTTTAGCCTATCCATATGTCTTACCCCTTTTCGCTAGTGAAATCGCTAGTACGTTTTACGTTTTTTGGTATTCTGCATTGAAAGTAACTAAGTCAAGAGATTCTCTTAAAATAAAACAGTTTTTGTTAGCCTATCCATATGTCTAACCCCTTTTCGCTAGTGAAATCGCTAGTACGTTTTACGTTTTATGGGATTGTGAATACAAAATATGTAAAATTTCGAAATTTCTAGCCCCTTTTCTCAACTGAAATGGTTGGTATGCTTAACATTTATAGGACATCTCTATGGACAAACTATTGCTGTCCTTGTGTTCTCCACCATGAACCATTTGCTTCTAGCGTCTTTGACCGCAATGTTGTCCAAGGACAGAGAAGCAATGTTGGGAATGGAAAGAAGTTCGTGAGGTATCCATAGACCACAGACACCACCTCGCATGTTGACCTTGGCTCGCCAAGTTTGTTAAAGATCAGACAAATAGTTGGTGGAGTTGAAAGTCAAATAGAGACATTATCAGAGAATGTCTCTCCAGAGCAGAGTATTAGTATAGTCGACTTTCTTACTTGACTTACGGTCTTTCCCTCAGCATAAGTTTAGTTAACTAAAAGTCATGTTGTGTACAAAGACTTTCACTCGAATTAACAGCTCGCACACACACACTTACACACACACAAGCAGGCAACAATTATTGCATATTAATGTAAAGTGCCAGCAGGACACCCTCACATGACATGGCAAAAGGCATCCTACAGGATGTGCTAAAATATTTATGAGACTCTTTTAAAATTTGTCTTAAGCACCGGAAATACAAATACAAGAGAGCACTCATATGCAAGGATCTGTCCGTCGGCCCGTCCAACGGTCCGAGCAAGCTCATGCAATATGCATGCTGGGGGCGTATGGGCCCACAGCCAAACTGAACACAAACACCACCCAGGTACAGTTATCGCTGTAAATTGTAGCTACCATTTTCTTTGACTGTCACTTGCAGGCGTCTCGCAAAACACCCACCCATCGGCCGATGATATCAAATCCCAATCTCAATCCTCCGTCCCAGAGGAGCGCGCTGTGTAAATGTAAATTAAACGTCTCATTTCCGTTATGGGCTCAACACCCCAGAAATCCAGAAATGCCCAGCCCACTTGGCAAACAACCACCGAAAAATCTGGTCGTGTCAACCATTCGTCAAGCGAGTCCCTGAGTGCTGAGTCCTTCAGCTCTTCAGTTGGCATTGTGTTGTGGCATATACACCCTCTGACTCCAACGTTAGCGGCGTTGCCACCGCCTCCGGATGTCAGTTATTAAATTGAAGAATTTGCACCCCGCACTTGGCTGAGTGTGTGTGTGTGTGTGTGGGTGTGTGTGTGGGTGTGGGTGTGGGTGTGTGGGTGCTTGCTTCATTCTGCGTGAATTTTTACTCTCTAATTAGAACGCCTTTCGTATACAATATATAGGCACATGGGTATGTACTTAGGCACAAATGTATACATCTGTATGTACTGTAGTAGGGTATGTAAGTATGTAAGTAAGTACGTTGTGACAGATGGCAAATAAAATTGATGATTTAACTTGTCAAAAGATGTGATTTGTTAACCCAGAGCAGGTATAGGATAACAGTTTTTCATTAGTTAAGTAAAATATTCAATTTTAACCCGCGTTTTTTAAGCGAAAGCGTCACACATCACGCGTAACTGGGCAACTAAACAACAGTATAAAGTTGAAAGAGATCAGTTTTTAGATGCTTTGATTAAAGAATCGCCTATAAAAGGTAGCAACCTTAACTATTATTTTAGTACAGTTCTGGTACATGGCCTAAAAAGCTTTGCTACACTTTTGAAGGACTCAATTTAAGAACATTTTGCCTTCTGAATAGAGTTTAGTACGCAAATACTGCTCTTAGTTTAGTTTCAGTATGTTAGGCGATGTTTAAGAACCTCTAAGAGAGATTACAATGATTTTAATAGAACAATTTAGCACATTTTGGTACACCTTTAAAGTAATTAGTACTGTTTACACACTGTAAGTACGTATTAGATTTCTAAGAATTGATTGAGAACGGTTTTAGTACACCTAAATTCTAGTAAATTCAATAAACTCAGCTTTAGTTCAAAAAGTACGCTTTAAGTACATTAAGAGATTTTCCTGATTGAAATGACAGTTTTTAGAACGTCATAGCACATTTTAGTACAAGCAAAGTACTAAAAGTACATGCTTACAGACTTCTAGCCGAAGAATAAAGAACTTAAAGTCCACGAATAGTAACTTAGTAGTGTTTTAGTTCACAAAGAGTTCACTTATTCAACATTTATTATACATTTAGTACACAATTAGTGCACTTAGTTCAGTTTTAGTACGTTAAGCGATCTTTACAACAGTTGCAAATGATATCTTTTTAGTATATTTTAGTAACCGTCTTAGTTTTATTACAGTCACACTGTCTTTAATGATTTCCCTTAAGCCTTAAGTCGTTTTTAGAACATTAGAACTGCAGGCTTACAAATTTAGTACCTCAAACGGTCATCGTTCGCCGTTTCGACTACCAAAAAGCATGTACAGCAAAATAAGAATAGATTAAGAATGATAAATATAAAGACTAGAAGCATTTTGCGTGCTGTTAACTATTAAACATATTCTAGTTTACATCTGATTAGACTTTGTTCAGTTTTCCAGTACAAATTTCTTTCTCATGATATCACAATGCGTTGTAGAACAAAACGTCACGCGTAACTAGGCAATTAAATGTGACCCTCTACTAAAATATGCAGAAGATTGAAGGCATAAACTTCAATTTTTAAGGGAATAACAGCTTAGCACGTCACGCGTAACTCACAAAAAGGACTTGCTTTGAATTGAGAAAATATTACCCAAGGCAGTAGCTTCAATCATCACGCTTGACTAAGCCTTAAGAGAATCAGGTGAGTTTTATTCGGGGAAAACTAGTCTCCCTTTAATGGGGATCTACAGATACGAAATGAAAATGCAGCGTCACGCATCACGCGTAACTATACAAGAGAAACTCCTCAGAATCCAGTTCCAACTCATCAATATACTGGCTCGTTCTAGTGTCTGCAGTGACGATTACTACAACAACACTTAGAAACTCCTTAGAAAACGAAAACAAGAACCGTATCACAAATGGATCTAGAAGCAATGCGCCTTTTCCTGTGCTAAGGCACATGCCAAATGTCTCCTTAGGTTGTCATTTAAGAGCTCGGTGGCATATTCACGCCTCACAGCTCACATTTCTCTTCCCTTTTCTTTCCTCTCCCCCCTTTCTGGGAGCATTCTTTTTGTGCAACCTGCACAAAAATGGCGGCAGTTTCTTCTTTTTTTTTTTGCGCCCAACAAAACAATCTTTTGAACAAACACCAAACAAAAGCAGCCAACAATATGCCGGGGCCCATTCTCAGCTTTGACAAACGCCCAAAAAGCACTTGCAGGGATTTTTGTATTATTTTTTTTGCTTGTTTTTTTTTTGGGACGAACTGGGTGAGGATGAGGGAGCCAGAGCCGACACTGGCAGTTAATTAAAATCGCTCGCTTGCCAGGGTCGAGCAGCAGAAGATGCGAAGTAGGCGGAGGAGGAGGGCAGAGGAGCAACAGAGCTATAGAGCAAAATATCTTGAGAAATGACAAACGTTGTGATGACAGAGCCCGAGGGATGGCTAAGGGTAGGGGTGATTCTAGGAGGCTGCTCTTCTAGCCATATGTTTTGCGAGGCGTTTGGTGTAGTTAGGTAGAAGAGAAGGTTTTCAAGTAACGCGTAACTCATGGAGAAACATGTATAAGCAGGGAACTAAGCCATTAGGTGAGTATTTTGGCTCTAAAATGTGACATTTATATTAACAAAACTCTTCAGTTCGCAAGATTACCGAGATTAGATGAATCTTCTGAGTCATACATCACGCAAAACAAATGATTAAGTAGAAAAGAACCAAGTTTGATGAAAGTACTCTGCTCAAGTGGTTTTGAGGGGCTATAACAACCTCACAAGTCACGCATTTCATTGAAAAGACCTTAAGTAAATGTCCGACGTCACGCGTAACTTAGACTAGAATATAAATATGGATTAAGTTGTGAGGTTAGAGCTCAACCAGAAAGAGGTTTGGTGTACGAAAAGCTTACTCCAACTCCCTAAAGCTGAGGATTTCAGCTATTATACAAAAATTCATAGTCAAGCGTCACGCGTAACTAAGTTGATAAAAACCAAGTTTCAAGAGTTGACTCTGCCAGTCAAATGAGGGAATGTTTTACAAAGACTTGAAGAAACAGTTCTGAGCAAAAAAAGTAGAGAGCGTCACGCGTAACTAAACCAGAAATTTAAAGAGAGTCTAAAGCTTAAGAGCTAAAATATGTTTGAAAATTATATACAAAAACTCTAAGTTGAAGATGTTAGGCCGAAAACAACGATTTTACAGGGCATCACACGTCACGCGTAACTAGACAACCCAACGTTTAGTACTTAATTTAAGAAAGTTCGTAAAGTGTACTTATATTTCTACTTTTTCGCTAAACTGATATCGAAAAACCTGAACAAATTGTCGCCAATGCCAAGACAAATAAAGAAACAGCAAACAGGATACAGAAGGACTACACGTTGAGGGGACATGTGTCAGTCAGGTCCTCACACAGTACATATATATATATATATATATACAAATAGACAGACTCCTGTCCCTGTCCCTGGACCCTTATATACACCAAAAGGACGCACAACAAACACCTAAAAGCGCCGGCAGACGTAGCTAACTATGCCAGGATATACAGGACACAGACATCACTCACTTTGGACCAACAACAACAGCAACAAAAAAAAAAAAAGCCTTACCAAAGTGAACTGAAGCCAAATGAAGCAGCCAGGCGACACGGGGGTTGTCTGACAGTCCAAAAAGGAACCACCCAACCCTCAGCCCGACCACGGCCATACATATGTATGTACAGAGCAAACGCCCAGGAGGGGTTGGTCCTGGCGCGCTGCTGTACATAAGCGGAGGGTTGCTGCTTTGCTCCTGGAAAAGCAAAGTAAAGCGCTATAAGAGCAAATATGGCTGCCAACACCCGCATTCGACACGTAAAGTGACGCGTTAGCCGGCGTTGCTATGACAACCCCTGGTCCTGGGCACCAGGATATTGGGTTCTGGGTCCGCACCAACAACAAAAAAAAAAAAATGGACGAGAAAAGCCAAAAAAAAGAAAGGAAAAGAAACGCGCGGCATAAAAGTTTGGCCTGCCTGTTGGGATTTGTCCTCGTCGTCACGTAAATAAAGTTGATGTCTATCGGACAGCTGGCAGATAGATCGGGCGATGGGGATGGGCGGGTGGTTTCATCGGATTGCATTTAATGAGGTTTGCCCTCAGAAAGAACAGAAGATAAGCAACCGCCAAAAAAAAAAGCTCGACAAAGCGCAAATTTAAGCCACAGTCAATCGATTAACGGATACACGTCCAAGTGATAAAACATAATGTTAGAATTCTTGAAACTAATTCCGAAATAGCATTAGAAATAGATTTCAGGGTTCAGACCTAGAAGCCACACTGCCATGCACTAGATGTTCCAAGGTTTATAGCCATATCTGTGAGCTTTGGTAAGCTGTAAACCTAAAATTTGGAGTTATGTAATTCCTCGGTTCAAAATCGGATTGCGAACCAGTTGAAAAAAGTGGTTCAGAGCCATTTCTAAGTAATTATTTCCAGTTATGAACTTGAAATTTGGTTTGTAAGTTGCTAAAATGGAGATAAGGCTGGTTCAAAACTCAGTTCCGCACCGGAATGAACCCGTTCAAAAGTGGTTCAGAGCCATATTAAAAACAATTTTTGAGGTAATAACTTAAAATTTGGTGTGTGGGTTGACAACAGAGACTTGGGTAATTTCCCGGTTCAAAAACAGGTTAGGAATCAGTTAAGAAACAGTGGTTCAAAGGTGGTTCGGAGCCATAACTGAGTAAATATTTGAGCTATGAACTTGAAATTCGATCTGTAAGTTGCTTATATGTAGATAAGACTGGTTCAAAACTCAGTTCCGAACCGGAATGATCCAGTTCAAAAGCGGTTCAGAGCCATATTAAAGTCATTTTTGAGCTAAAAACTTAGAATTAGGTATTTGGGTTGATAACGAGTAGTTGAGTTATTAACCGGTTCAAAAACAGGTAAGGAACCAATTGAGAAAAAGTGGTTCGGAGCCATATCTGAGTGCTTATTTGAGCTATGAGCTTGAAATTTGTTCTGCAGGTTGCTAATCTAGAGATAATACTAGTTCAAAGCCAAGTTCCGAGCCAGAGTGAACCAGTTCAAAAGTGGTTCAAAACTATGTTTTACATTTTTTGAGAGAAAAACTTAAAATTTGGTTTTTGGGTCATTAAAGTTTCAAAAAGGTTCAAAATCAGGTTCCGAACCAGTTGAAAAAAGTGGTTCAAAAAGTGGTTCAGAGCCATTTCTGAGTTATTATTTGAGCTATGAACTAGAAATTTGATCAGTAGCTTGTTAATATGGAGATGTAACTGGTTCACATCCAATTCCAACCCGAAGTGAACCAGTTAAAAAGTGGTTCACAGCCATATTTCCGACATTTCTTGAGCTAAAACTTAAAAATTTGGTATTCAAAAACAAGTTTCGAGCCTATCTAAGCAGACATTACGGACTTAAGGCCCGTTTGAACAGGTTTAAAAGTGGTTCAGCATCATTTCAGAAACCTTGAACCATTTTAAGAATGTCTTTCCAAACACTTTCGATTGCAAGTTCTGCTGCATAGCAACACCGATCCATTCAGCTGTCCCTTAACTTAAACCAAAATGTATATCAAAATCCATTGGCTCAGTTCGGTGCACTTTTGCTGTCTCTCGGTTTTTTTCATTTTGGAATTGTTTTTGTTTGGCTTTCGATTCGTTTTTGTTTCTGGGTTTGTTGTGTTTGTATCGTTGCTGGGATTTTTGGGTTTTTGTCTGTTTATCGGCGCATCCATCTCGGTGGAATCGGCGCTCCCTCAGCAACGGCAACAACACAATTGTTTCGATTACGCAAAACGTGAATTCGACATTTGAAAAGCCGTGCCGCTGCCGCCGCCGATTCGAGGATCCTTTGGGATAATAGCTCAAGGCTGTATGCCTCTTTTGTGTGTTGGTCGGTTCGTTGGCTCAAGGCTTGAGTAAATAGGAAAAAAAAACCGAGCGCCGGCTAAACAAACACAATAATTGGGTTGCCAAATATTACGCAGCAGCGGCAGCAGCAGACGAAGATTGCAGCCAGGATAAAGGAGTCTGTTGTGTCTGCACCCACCGGGCATCAAAGGTGCACATCCTTTTCTTTGAGTCCCAGCGGAAACAGACAATCGACAATTTGCCAAGGGGATCTTCAACTGGCGGGGTGATCGGCTCAAGTTGAGAAGCCAAAAGAGTTGTTCTTGTCTAGGATTACAAAGATCTTTGTCGCTCAAATTGTGCGTTAAGCTGGGCCCCCTAATGAAGGGCCAGCAAGGTGTAGGAGCTGGACAGAGGGAGAGAGAGAGAGAGACAGACAGGCAGGCAGGCAGGCAGGACTGGGCAGGCCAGCTGGCAACTGGCGGCAGGCGGCTGGCGGCTGACGTTTGTCAAAAAGTCCAAGGAAACTTCACAAAAGCTTCATTGGCTTTGAACTAACCGACGTAGACCAGGTCCTCAGGGGGACGCCTGTCATAACTGCACAATGGGCACACACACACACACACACCGAGAGAACTTCCTCCCTTTGTTTGGCTGACTGGATTCCCTATATAGATTTCATTTCATTCCATTTCGTCGGAGGTAAGCGATATGCATGCTTGTTCTTTTAATTGCTCGCGCTGGCGAAAACGATAGGCAATCAGCAGCCTCAGCAGCCTCAGCAGCAGCCTCAGATTCGGGAATCGGAATCAAAATCAGAATCAGACGGCGTCCATTTGGCGTCGCCAGTTGGCGGTTGGCGCGGCATTTTGATTGTCGGCCTTTGCGGACAACAGCAAAACCATATCAAATTACGAGAACAGCGGCAAAAACAAATGGTGGCACATCCCGGGGGTCAGTCACGTAAGAAACCCACAGCAGGGGGGGGTGGGGGGGTCTTAAAATGTTTTTTGGTTACAGAAATAACTTAGCAGCACGTTCGCCCCTTGAGTAGGTCAACTCTTTTGCAACAAAGGGGGAGACAAAAATATTGCAAATATTTCAAAAACAGATCCTGTCTAGCCTGACTGTTTGATGAACCCCTCCTACCCAGCGGATCCAAATATAGAATACGTTATTGGAGCGAAATGCTGATGGAAATGGTGACACACTTGTCCACCGCGTATCTGCGTCATTCTTATGCAATGTGTATGGAAATAAATCGCATTTATCTGTCATTTGCATTGTATAAAATTGATTGGCACCCGCTGTTTATGTTGCAGCTGTCTCCAGAAGATGCAAGGAAGTGGATAAAATGTAATGGAAATTTAAGTTAGAGGCTTTAGATTAACTTTTTATCATTATTGGAAAATGAAATCACAAATTATTTTGCAAAACTTTCCTGACAAACCGAGTTTCAATCAATCAGAAGTAAAATAGAGGGGGGAAGGTGGTAAAAGGTGGGGGTATGAAGGGAATTGGGTGGGAAGAGGGGGCAAAGGGTGACCAAAACAGTGCCTAATGGTGACTAGTGCCCAAAACAGTGACCTAAAACAGTGACTAGTGACTAAACGAATGTCAAGTGACCAAAAGAGTGACCAAACAGTGACCAAGCAGTGACTTTCAGTGACCTAAAACAGTTACTTTAGACAGAAACCAAACCAGTGACTGAAACTGTGACTAGTGACCAAAAGAACGACCTAACAGTGACTAGTAATCAAACTAATGACCAAAGAGTGATCAAAACAGTCACCTAAAACAGTGACTTAATATAGTTACCAAAACAGTGACTAAAACAGCGACTATGGATCAAAAGAATGACCAAACAGTGACCAACAGGGACCAAAACATTGACTAGTAGTGACCAAAACAGTAATCTAAGACAGTTACCAAAACAGTGACTAAAGCGGTGACCAGTGACCAAAAGAATAACCAAACAGTGACTAACAGGGACCATAGCAGTGACCTAAAACAGTTACCATTACAGTGACTAGAAATGAAAAGTGACCAAGCAATGACCAGGCAGTGACTTACAGTGACCTATAACAGTTACTTTGAACAGAAACCAAACCAGTGACTAAAACGGTGACTAGTGATCAAAAGAATGACCATGGAGTGACCAAAGCAGTTACTAACAGTGACCCAAAGCAGTGACCTGAAATAGTGACCTAAAACAGTGACCAAAACAGTTACTAGAGACCAAAAGAATGGCCAAACAGTGACAATGAAAAGTGATCAAAAGAATGACCAAACAGTAACCAAGTAGTGACTAATGGTGACCTTACACAGTGACCAAACAACGACCAAGAGAGCGACCAAACAGTGGCCTTGAACAATCACCTTAAACAGTGACCAAAAAACACCAATATATTTGGTTAACTTAGTAATATGAAGCCTATAAATCTTTATTTTCTGTTTATAAATGCAGATACGAGGGGTCGGCAATTGGAGCAGAGATGCCCTCAATATTTAAGACGCTGCAATAGTATTCACGAGTCTGGAGAGCAGAGTTGTCAATGGGATGCGCACATTCAACCAATAAGAGCTTTTAAGCTCTGTATAGTCGGCAGCGGCCGTGCAAACGAAATAGAAGCTTTTCAAAAGCTCTGCAGCGGCAGCTTCTTCTCCTATAAGGAACCTAAATAGGCTTTCTCTTGGCTACCCCTAAGACCATATATTTCGCGCTCTCAGTTCAAATCTGTCGACATATAACGACCCTGTCTTTCACAGCGGCGAGCTTAAAGCTCTGTTTCGCTGCCCAAGACTCACCGCCTAGAGGGCGCTTTGTCTGATTCTGCCACCAGAGGGCTGCCTAGATGCCCAGATGGCGCTTGCCTCAGTACAAATATGGCCACCTGGGCGACATATCCTTGCCCCAGTGCATACAATTTGCCCACCTAGTGGCAACGCCTTGGGCCTAGTCACGTTTTCCTGTCGATTTGTGTGACGAACACACGGCGAATAAAATAAAAATTTACAACAAAGGACAAAACCAAGTCAATCTCTAAACACTCAGCCAGGTGCAAAGGACTGGTGAACCGAGAGCCGAAAAAGAACACACACAAAGAGCAAAGTGCAGCAAAGGAGAGTGAAAAGAAAGAAAGCAGAAAGTGAAACTTGCGAGTAGAAAAATCCTAGTCAAGTGGAAGTTGAGACGAATTTGTTATTGTTATTGCATTATTATTATTATGTAAGCATGGCGGGGAGGGGAGGACCCAAGGGAGGGGCTTAATTAAGTTATATTGTTGCGAAAAGGAAAGGCCAAGCAGCCAACCTCCCAGCCCACCTACCCACCTACCTACCTACCTACCCCACCAGCAAGGACTTTGTCTAGGCAACTATGAATTTTCCTCTGACGTTTTGATGACTAATTGAGGGGTGGTTAGTGGCGGTGGGGGGGTGGGTGGCAGGGGCGTTGCATATCGATCTTAGAACTCAGATTATCGATAGCAATTGCCTGACGCTACCGCCCATTCAGTTCAAGGACTAACCCAACCCCCTGTCCCTGCTGTGGTTGTTGTTGTTGTTGTCATTGTAGATTTCCCCCTCCCAAGATGCTGTTGCTGCTGTGGCTCTGCCTCATGGGCTGCCTATCCGTGCCAGAGGTGCTGACACTCACAGAGAACGTTACCCTTACCTCCCCACCCCTTGCCGCCCACACACTGAGCTCCAGCACTGCAGCACCTGTCCCAGCCCCCGCCCTGGACTTGGAGAGCGTCAACGATGCCAGCCTGGAGCAGATCACCAATGCCAGCACCAGTGACTTGACCAGCAGCAGCACCAGCACCACCACCACCACCACCAGTACCTCCATCATCACCAGCAGCAGCAGCAGCAGCACCACCACCAGCTCCACCACCAGCTCAGCCGCCGCCTCCCCCACCCAGCTGGAGCAGCAGGAGCTCTCGCTGACCGCCCCACTGCCCACCGCTTTGGGTAGCGCCATCAACGCTTCCGCACCGCATCCCTTTGGCTCGGCCAGTCCCACCAAAGCCGAGCAGGAGGCCATTCTGCGAGCCCTCGACTGGCTGAAGGAGAAGCGCGCCTCGGACTTCGGCTGGGGCAACGACACGCATGTGGTCATCCTGGCCAAGGAGCTGTCCAGCGGTCGTGATCCCAACGACAGCGCTGATGCGCATATGCAGGTCATTCAGGAGCTGGAGGACACGTTGTCTGTGAAGGAAATGGAGATTGAGATTCTGTCCATGCTGGACCGGCATCACACACTACCCAAGCCCCTGAATCTGGACAAGTTGGCGCGCTATGTCCTGGCCCTGGGCTCCCTGTGCAAGGACCCCAAGCATTTCCACGGCCACGACCTGGTGGCCACACTGCAGCATCACGAACCCGTCCAGGACATCGAGTTCGCCCTGACCACGCTGTCCGCGTGCAGCTCGGCGGCGCATGTGCGCAAGCGGCAGATCCGTCGCCTGCTGGACATTGCCAGCGGCGTGACGGATCAGAGTGTGGACGCGATTGCCATGGTGATACTGGCGCTGCGCTGCATCGTCACCGATCATCGGCATCGCCACCTGCAGCACTTTGTGCGGCGACCGGCCCGCGGCTTGGCCAGCCTGCAGGATCAGCGCGGCAGCTTTGGTTCGCTGCGCAGCACAGCGCTGGCCATGCAGGCGCTGCAGGACCTGGAGTACGATCCGGCTGGTCACTGGAATCGTACGGCCGCCTCGCGGTACATACTCAGCCGCCAGCGGGCGGATGGGGGCTGGAGCGAGGAGCCGCTGCAGGATGGCCAGGAGCCGGATATTGGTGTGGGTCTGACGGCCGATATCATATTGGCCCTGGGCTGGAAGGGCCTGGGGGCGGTAAGGGCACTGCAGTGCGATCATGTGATACGAGAGAGCAACGACCCAACGGGTGAGTGGAGCTTTAGAACTTGTGTGGTGCGGTGGTAGCCGGTAACCAAGGTGTGCTAATCCCTGGACCTTTCAGAGAACGGCGAGCCCAAGCTGGCGGTGCCCTTTGGTCTAAGCTCTTCGGCCGAGGAATCGGACGCCAAGAATATCTCATATACCTATACACTGTGGGTGGGCTCCAATGTGACTGAGGCCTTCTCCCTGTCGCTGGTGTCACCCAAGAATACGAGTTTCTTCAAGGCCATGACACAGGCCGCCGAAATGGATCCCAGGTGAGAGTTTCCTAGCCACTGGTGGTGAGCCTTTCGCTAGCTACTGGTTGCGGGTTAGCAACGATGTGGAGGTCGGGCATACGACTATAGTTGTCAGTGGAGAGTTCAGCTGGTGGTGAGCCTTTTCGCTAGCTACTGGTTGTGGGTTAGCAACGATGTGGAGTTCAGGGATGAGTTCAGTCACCGGTGGTGAGCCTTTCGCTAGCTACTGGTATTCTTTGCTTATTTATCAACATCATTTGGTGTTTGTAAGGACTTGGAAGGGGATTTAAGGGTTATTCAAATGATTTTCATTTCGAAAGTGTGCGAAAAGTCACCTGTTTACTTTAGAAACCACTGAACCGAACCGAAACCGCTGCTCAGTTAGCACCTCAGACCATTTCAGCAACCGAACCGGAGGTTTAAAGGCAGCTCGAACCACTGAACCGAACCAGTTCACATTTCCCAGCGGTTTGCTTACCTGGTTTCGGTTCTGGTTCCCATTCTAGTTAGGTTATTTCTACTTAAAGTATGGTTCCAAATATCTGGTCCAGTTCTTATGCTTCCCAGCTGACCCAACCTCATACCCCTCCATTCGCTTCAATTGCAGATTCATTTTCGAGGCACGTGAATGGCCCAATGGTCACTATGTACACACTCTGTACGGCAAAAAGGAGGAGCCGCGAGGGTAAGTCGCAACTGTTTTACGTTTAAAACTTACTAACACATTCTATGCACCAGGTATCACTATTGGCTGCTTTATCGATTGCCCGAGTTACCCGATCCCAATAATACGCCCGGGAATCAGCTTATTGCGCCTGTTGGTAAGTCTCGAGGATGACCTCCAACCATGTGAATATGCGAAAAACCCTGACCACCCTTACCACTTTCAGGTGTGGATGAGCTAATGGTTGAGGATGGAGAGCATTATTTATATTGGTATAAGAAACTTTAAGCACATGGAAGCGCGAGTGCGGGCCTTAGTCAAAACTAAACACACAGAAACCAAAAATATGATATAAAAATTTAACCCACTAAGCAAAGCGCTATTGCTAGGGCCATAGCTAAACTACAGAACATGCATATACATAGCACATACATGTCTCTCCCTCCCGCTCTCTCTCTCCCCTCTCTCTCTCGATATATATACATATATATTACTTATATAAAGGCGTAATCAAAACCACACACAAAAACCGCAGCCAACGACAATGTAGAACGAAAATCGGACACTTAACTCCGTTCCGTCCGTCTTTCGGTTGGCCCGCTCTGGCTGGCAGTTGCTATTACAGAGCAAACAGAGCCGGGAAACACCATGTGGGAGAAGAGTTCAGTCCAAGCGAAGCATGTTATACCAAACACCGTACGTAACAATAAGTGATTGAAAATCATCCTTAGGCATACATGAAACAAAGATATATACATACAATACGAGTACATACACCAAATCGATATATACATACAAGCATATATACAGCAAAACTAGTTTTATATGAACGATAAACGACTAAACGACAAACCGCAGGCGCAGCAGCAGCAGCAGCAGAGGAAGCCTAGAATGCCCTATGTCACACTAATCCACTATACTCGAACTATGCATAGCCACCAAACCACCACCTACTCATCATACTATACCCATCGCTCATCATTAAACAACTAACTACTAGTCACGTCCTTTCTCGCTCCACGCCCCCGATCCCCCCCACCCAATTCACCACTCTTCGTTTCCATTTGTTAAACCTAACCTAACCAAAGACCTAACTTAACCTACTTACAACTAAAATATTGTACTACTTACATTCTACCACTAGAAGAGCATTTCTATGAGCAATCTGTTTAAGCGAAACCCAAATGAGCTTTCTTTTGAATTTGGACACCTAGAATGTTATGTACTACCTACCAAAAAGCAAAGCAACTCCAATTACTTCCTATGTTATGATAGGATTCCAGGTCAAAGACTTTGCCTACGAATTGAGCCGAAGCTACCGAACCCTTTTCAATTTTTTGGTTTTCGCGAGTGAAGAAAGCAAGCAAAGAACAAAGCGTGAATAAACATCAAAAACTACAACAAAAAAACCAAAAAACAAGTGTTTTACTTCGCAGAGAAGGGTGAATGTACATCCCAATCGAAAGTAAGTACCGTATCGAGTTCTAAACTTAGAAAGATAATCGATTTTTTCAAACTTTACTGCTTTCTGCGCCGAAAAACGTGCAGAATTTAGCTCAAATTTACTGCAAAAACAGTTTGCATGTGAAGTAGAATGCATTTTATTGCCTTTGTCAGCGAATAACGGGCAGAAAGACACAAAAATAGATGATTTCTATTGCTTTTTGCGCTGAATCAAGTGCGGAATTAAGAAAAAATTGAAGGTAAGGAATACGTCGTGAAGTTTAATACGAATTACGGGCGGAGAGACGTAAAAAAAGAAGAATTTTATTGCTTTTTGCGCCGAAAAAGGAGGAATAACGAGTAAGCTAAGCTAACTTCGTCTGTGCTGAAGTTTTTATGCCCTTGCAAGTGCTCGCTGAAATATTTTCAAAAAATACTCTTTTTCCCATTTTCCGACCGATCGTTCGTATGGCAGCTATATGATATAGTCATCCGATTTGGACAAAAACTTGTAGAATTATGTAAAACCATGAGAAACAAACAAATACAAAATTGCAGGCTGCTACCATTAAAAACAAAAAAGTTTTCCTAACTAAGACTGTTTTTCAGACCCATCTTTTGTATGGCAGCTATACCAGATAGTTGTACGCTTTTAATAAAACTTGGTAGAATTGTAAAAAAAAACATAGAAAACCTACAATGACAAAGTTTGGAGACGTTTCCATTGAAATGAAAAAAGTTTTTCATACTAAGACTAGTTTTCCTAGCGAATGTTTCTATGGCAGCTATAAGATATAGTCATTTGAACCGCTCGGTTCCCACATATTAGTAGTGTGCCGCCAAAAAAAAGAGTCTGTGCAAAATTTC
Source organism: Lordiphosa fenestrarum (assembly GCA_035044985.1). Taxonomy (NCBI): domain Eukaryota; kingdom Metazoa; phylum Arthropoda; class Insecta; order Diptera; family Drosophilidae; genus Lordiphosa; species Lordiphosa fenestrarum. The sequence goes on along the minus strand of JAWNNO010000297.1, from coordinate 1,212,651 downwards.
AGCTCGATAGCTTTAAAACTGAGAGACTTGTTCGCGTAGAAACAGACAGACGGACGGACAAAGCTCAATCGACTCAGCTCGTCACCCTGATCAAGAATATATATAGTTTATGGGGTCGAAAATGAATATTTCTATGCGTTGTAAACTTCTGGGCAAAATTATAATACATAAAAAGTAAAGTTAAACGCATTTAACTGCTTTTTGCAGCGAATAGCGGACAGACAGACATAAAAATAGATGCATTCTATTGCTTTTTGCGCTGAATAAGTCGCAGAATTGTGAACAAAATCTAAGGTAAGGAAAACGTAGTGAAGTTAATTACATTTTATTGCCTTTGGCAAGTCATAACGGACGGACAGACGTCACAAAAAAAAAGCATTTTATTGCTTTTTGCGCCGAATAAGGCACAGAGCTAGTATAAGATTTGATGGGTCCATCTACTGTTTTTAAGAGATCTTCCTAGGCTTCTTAAACTTTACACACCCAGTGGTGCCTCGGTACTAGTGCAAGAACTAGCGATTTCTTTCACCAAAGGTGACACTTGACATTGGAAAACTGTTGTTGGACCAAAAGTTTAGTTACCAAACTCATTTTCAAACCCAAACATACAACAAGAAAGAAAGTCGGTCAAGCCCGACTATAACATACTCTGTACCAAGAAAATTTGTCTTTTGATTATAACTCGAAAACCGTTCATCCGATCTTCTTCATTCCTTTGGCGGATCGATAAGTTATTCTAATAACTAAATATGTCCAGAAGGAACAAGCCATCTATCTTCAAAACTGTGGGAGATATGACGTTTTTTCTAAATTGCGGGGGCGGGGGGGCGAGACCAAAATTGAAAATAAACTTGATCTGCCTGCAGACATAAGAAGCATATGTCCCATACATGTCAAACCTCTATCTCTTACCATCTCTGAGATCTGTGCGTTCATACGGACAGACAGACAGACAGACGGACATGGCTATATCGACTCGGCTGTTGATGCTGATCAAGAATATATATACTTTATGGGGTCGGAGATGCTTCCTTCTGCCTGTTACATACTTTTGCACAAACTTATAATACTCTATGTACCTTCGGTACAGAGTATAAAAATATGGAATACGAGTCTCTCAAACATTGGAAAAGTTAACCGCAAAGACCGAAAATGGTTAGAAAGATTTTTGAAAACTCCATAAAGAACGTTTACAAATCTTTCAGTGAACTCAAAGAATTGGGTTTCAAAGATCTTTTTGTAAAGTCAACAAAGACTGCTTACCAATCTAAGAGAAAACTCAAAGAATTGGGCTTCAAAGATCCAAATGAAAACTTAAGAGAGGAAATCTTCAGGAAAATTCACAGAATATTGCATAATATATGTAAAGAGCATAAGCTAGTTGGTCATAAAGAAGAATATATATATATAGTATAACTTACCAAAGGAGGAGTAAAATTTGACTCTTTAACTTAATTATATAGCAATTATATATGCGTTATAAAGTACCCAGCAGCTGTAGGAAGAAAAGAGAAAGAAGAAAGTTTAGAATATGAAATGAAATGAATGAAATGAACAATTGATGGCCTTGGTTAGAGAATTATGCAACTTTACATAATCTCTAGAGGCCTGGGGGTTTCGAGGTGTTTACCTATAGAGTAGAGCAATAGTTGATATAGGTATAAAACAGTATACGACTTACAGGGATACCAAACTGTTTTGTGAAAGTATATATATTGAATGATAGATTGTTTTTCTGCATTTTTTTTTACAACTTGGCGTTTATTTTTGTGGTTTTTCAGTTTGTTTTCCATTTCAGTTTAAAAGCGTACATTAATAATAATAATAAATTGCAGTTTAACAATAATTGCGCATCAAATTGTTTACTCAAAACACTTATCTTTCATAGATTTTGTTGCATGAGGGAAACACATTCAATTGCTTAATTCATTAAACAAATTTCAATATGTAACGTCGTTTAATTGCTTAGCTGAGATAGGCGCAAAAACAGTTCAAAAACGGGGAATGGGGGGGGTTCAGAGTTCAGAGTTGAGAGAGCTGGGCTCGCTTACAATAGATGTGGCTGGCATAGATACAAAAAAAAACACACACACACACAAACTACTTTAAGTTCGATGCACCGAAATTGTTAATAATCTTGCAGTAGAGTGAACGATAGACGGACTTTCGAATCATTGATTTGCAGCAACTGTACTTTCTGTCTGTTTCTGTCTCATTTTGTCTCACTTTGTCTCACTTTGTCGTGTAGTGCTTAGTTCTAGTCATTTTTCTCACAAATTTAAACACTTTTCAATGACAGTAGACTGCCATGTTTAACTTAAGCAAATGTGCAGTTGATCTGTTTAGCAGTTTAAAGTATTCTCAGTAGTATTTTGGACAACAGATATGGCTTAATTTAGCATAAATATTAGAGTTTTCATTAAAATCTTTCAGAAATTCTTTCGCTTTAGTTTTCATTCTGCAAGATTATTTCATATTTCATATATGTAAAATACATTTAATATAGTAGTTAAAAAAAATGTTAAAGTAAACATTTCTGGCTTCTTTCCTACTTTCTTTCATTTTTGATTGGTTAGCCAACTTTTCGTTTCGTTTTTTGCGCTTTCTGCACTCGCATGTTGTATGTATGTATGTAGTGTATACGTATAGCTGGTACGAATATAGATCTGGTTATTACATTGATTTCTTTTGTTTGTTTGTTTGTTTGAAGAAGGCCGCATAGAGCAGAAAGGCAACAGATTTACAACATCAAACACTTTACACATAATTCACGCTTAATACAAATACAAAGATTGGGACAGATACACGGCACGCATATGGACATATACACAGCATTCGCAAGCAAACAGTAATAGGTATTCCATAGAAGGGAGCTTTAACTTTGATTTCATTTTATAGTTTCGTATATCCAGGTTTTATTCTGTAGAAGTGTATAATGATCGTAAATAGTGAGGTTGGGTGAGAGCAAAAGGAGTAACCGGGGGAGGGGCAAGGGCGATTATTGCATAGCGTTGCTCATCAACTCAAAGTTTAAGAAATCCGCTGTTTAGGCGGTGTTTTGGGTATTAAAACAGGGTATGGGGCAGTTTCTATTTCAAAAAAAGCGGTGTTTAAGGTATTGAAAGTGGTGGCAAGATATTTTTTATAACAAAAAGCGATGTTAACCATAACAAGGGTTTGTTTAAGACAAACAAAACAATGGCAGGCGGTGTTTAAGGTACTGAGAAGGGCCAGTTTGGAGTTTCTATATGAAAAAGCGGTGTTAACCATATTCAAGGTCATGAAATACCTTGTTTAAGACTGACAATATAATGGTTGGCGGTGTTTAAGGTACTAAAAACGGCTTTATAAAAAAAAAACAGTGTTTAAGGTATTGAAAGTGGTGGTAAGCCTTGTGAAGTACATTTTTTATAATGAAAAGTGGTATTAACCATTTTGAAGGGGATCAAATGCCTTGTTTAAGACAATCAAAATAATGTTAGGCGGTGTTTAAGGTACTGCCAAGGGCTAGTCAGCAGTTTCTGTATGTTAACAATATTGAAGGTAATCAAATTCATTGTATCGGACTGACAAAATAACCGGAGACGTTGTTTAAGGTACTCAAAACGTCTAGTGGACAGTTGCTATATGAAAAAGCGGTGTTTACATTGCTATAAGTGGTAATACCCGTTGCTAGAGACATTTAAAACAGTATTCTTAGAATATTAATGATATTAAAATAATAGTTTACTAATTAAAAAGTGTTGCAAAACGAACTGAAGGCTACCAAAATTGACTTTTCTATTAGAAAGCGGTGCTAACCATATACTAGGTGGTACTAGGAAAGATACTTCTATGGTTTAAATCAGGGATGCAAACCGGTTCTGAACCGAACCGGTTTTGAACCGAACCGAACCGCTTATTCCAGCTGGTGAACCGAACCGCAAACCGAACCGGCTTCCTTTAAGAATTGCTGAACCAAACCGAAAACCACAAATAAAAACGGTTCGGTTCGGTTCAGTTCTCTGACGAGTTTTAAGACGGGACTCGCTTTCATTTAGCCAATGATACTTATTTATTTGGGAATTTGAATCGTTTCCCTAAGATAATTTTTCTACATTTCGTTTGACTCTCTAAATTCTCACCGATGCCGGATCTTTTAAGGATGACTTGACGAAAATTTAAGAACAAGTAATCTTGCAAGTCTTTTGTAATTGCCCTCCGATCTCTTAATATACATACCATCAATCTACATTCTTTCATCTAGTGGTCAATATTTGGAATATTCTGCAATATTTCTTCTCCTTAATTCAATCCTAACCAGGTGAGTTTTTACGCTTTTAAATTCTAATCTTTTCTAGCCGACATTCTCTCTTTTCGAAGATCGTTCCTCAAGGAAAATATAGACGAATCCTTTGAATCCGGACATAATATATTTGGGACAATCTTCTAAGGATTTTAAAGATATTCAAATGGATTATAGGAATTCAATTTGAAAGTGTGCAAAAGTCACATGACACTAGAAATCATAATGTACCTTTGTGAACCACTGAACCGAACCGGAACCGCGGTTCAGTCAGCTCAAAAAACCATGTAATGAACCGAACCGGCGGTTCAGAAACTGTCTAAACCACTGAACCGAACCAGTCTTTATATTCGAGTGGTTTGCATCCCTGGTTTAAATCTCAACAGAAACTATTTAACTATATAAACTGATAATGAGGCTACCAAATATAAAACTTAAAGCCTTAAATAAGACTATATTCACGTGAAATGTTTTTAAAATAATCCAAATTTCATTGAAGGACTTTGTATCACTATTCTCAGCTACGAAATGCCGCTCTAAAACCTACTTTCAACTCAGAAAAACACGTTTATTAACTGTTCAGCCTTTTGCAAGTTACTTCAGCTACTTAGTTTATCTCAAAACCGGCTCTAAAATCAAAGAATCAGACTACTTGACATTAGTTTAACCATTTTCATGTTATTTTCGTTTTCAAATCGAAACTGAAACCTATCTTAATCTATCTACCTATCTTTGTTTGTTTAGTGGAGGTGTTCAAGATATAGAAAGGCCATGTTTTCTGTTCTTTAGACAGAGTCTTACTTTTTCAACATTGTTGAAAAGGGATCGTTAGACTAACGTAGGTTTTATTGTATACAGAAGGTGTTTAAGATATGGAAAAGCTTTGGAGCTGGAGCCTTACGACGTTTCAATAAAAAATGTGAAGCTGTTGAAGGTGTTAAAGATATGAAAAGGCTATGTTTGCGGTGTTTATACAGTTCTTAATGTTTGGTATAAGGCAGCACTTTGGGATAGTGTCTTTTCGTTTAGCGTTTCCAATGAAATGGAGTAGCTAAGGAAGGTTTGTTCGTAAATGGAAGGTTGTATATGATATGAAAAAGCGGTGTTTTCACGGTGCTTACCATAGTATTGTGTTGTTTTCATTATACTTTAGAGGTGTGTGTGTGTGGTGTGACAATGTTTTCCAAAGGCATCGTAAGGTTTAGAAAAGTTGGTTTTGTAGAATGAAGATGTTTTAGATATGAAAACGCGTTGTTTGTGTTGATGTTAGTGCTCCAGCAAGGCCATGCATCGCTTTTGCAACACCGCCGAAAAGGATTTCTCCCTTGAATTAGACTTGATTGGGTCGCCCAACCCCTTCGCTCCACTCTCAGTGTAATGTAAGATTTATATAGATTTATCGTGGCTTATTCTAAACGTAATGAGGCGGCATTTGTTCATAGAGAGTCCGAAAGGAAACCAGGCTGTGCTCCTCCTCCTACTACTGATTCCACTTCATTTGGCAAACTGCAGCTGCAGTGCATTCCTCAGCTCATTCAGCACCATGGAGCCTATAACCATCTTCTCACAGTTGACCATCAGCGTCAGCGCCTCCTCCGTTTGCCATTGCAGTGTGAGCAGCACCAGACTCTTGGAGCTTAGCGTCTGCCCAGCAAAGCAATGCAATTGTCCCGTGGCTGAGCTATGCGTATGGGCCACATTGATGCACTCAAACACCTTCTGCTTGAGAGCCTGCACATCGATGTGCTCCCTGGCCACTCCCTGCAGTTCGCCCTGATGCTCATTCATGCCACGCAACTTGGACCGCTCCTCGCGATAGCAACTCTCGCTGATGAGCACAGCTCGAATGAGCTCACCCACAGGCGGCTTCAATTGCACCCGGGCCTGGCCCGCACTTGACACCAGCTCCAGTTCCACTGCATGCGTGGAGTCATTGAAGTCCACACCCAGCACTCCACTGGTCATCTGTTGGGGCTGCAGTTGGGCGATGGGAGCAAACTCGTTGAGTTGCATGCCAGTGTGCAGGCTGACCGGTTGATTGAGATGAATGTGGGTGAGCTCCTGGTCGCCACAGTTCTGGAATTGCAACTCAATGGAGCACATGCTGGAGGAGTAGAGGTGGGGGGCACGAGTGAAGCGATAGGCCAAGTGCAGGCCGTGTCCGCTCACTTTATTCAGCAGATCCTGATGCTTGAAGGCGATGTACGAGGGTCCGACCAGTTCGAGACGCTGCTGCGTCGGTTGAGAGAGCGAGGGCGCGACCAGAGGGGTGCCCGGGGTGAGGAAGCCGCCCATGGAGGGCGTCATGACGGGTCCAATGGGCGGTATGTCGTCCAAATCCAGCAGCAAGTCCAGATTACCTTTGCTGGCAGGTGCCTCCGGCTCCTCGTCAGCGCTGTCGCTGCTGCTGCTGCCGCTGCCACTGTACGTGGACGATTCCTCGCTGTCCGAAGTGCCCTCCACAGGTTCCTCCTTCACTTTTTTGGGCACTTCGGCGGCCGGTTTCACCTCCGCCTCCTCCTCATTGCTGTTCTCGTCACTGCTTCCCTCGCTGCCGCTGCTACTGCTGCTGCTGGAGGACTCGGAATAGGCTGAGGATTTGTTCTCCTCCTCGGAGAGGAAACCCTTCTCTTTGGGCTCCTTCTTGGCTGGACTCTCGTTTGGCTTCTCTGGCATATAGCCGGCTATGTTCCGGACTGTGGCATCCGGTGCTGTCGTGGGGAATGTGGGCAACTCCTTGTAACCCGTGGCCGGCATATTCAGATAATGCGACAAGGAACCCAATTGATAGTTGTTACCATCCCGGTACTTACTCTCCGGCAACGGCGCCGGCTTGCTGGCCAAGAACACCTGACGTGCATGCTGCGTCAGCACCGTTTCGCTCTGTCCATTCGACGGGAAGATGAACTGACGCAGGAAGCGTGCCCGATCTCTGACATCATAGTTGGTATCGTACCGGGCCAGGGTGAAGACGTATTGGCACAACAACGACGTCTGCTGTGGATTGGTTAAATAGAGTTTTACTCCCAGATTCAATACCTGCAGCTTGACCACATCCTGTTCGTCGCCAAACGATTTGGCCATTTTGCGCAAGACATCGGGCGCTATCAGCGGCACCTTCTCGTTGTATTCGCCGATCAGCCAAATGATGGCGGCCCTGGCCGCTGGCACATTGATGTAGTCAATCAATTTGGCCATTTGGCTAATGATCTCATGGTGCTCGGCCGCCTGGGTTTGTAGCAGACGCTTGATGACCACCACACTCTCGGCCACCACGTGTTCTGGTTGGGATGAAAGAGGGGAGGGAGAGTTTATCAAAGTTAATCAAGGGGGAGGGGCAAAAGCAGACCAGGAACTGGAGCCTTTTCTGTTGGATTTCACCCATCCACTAAGGATCGCCAATCAAAATATCAAATTAATCGCATGATTTGCACCCACTCACCATCATGATTGGACAGCAGATGCACCAAACCGCTCAGACAGGTCTCTGTCACCTCCTTAATGCTGGCCGCACATCTTCCTATCGCCTGTATGGTGGCAGCCACAAACGAACGATCGCTGCTGGAGATGTAGGTCTGGAATTCGCGCAGGATCAGCGAAATACTGCCAGCCGAGGCCAGATTGGTCAGTATATCCAGTTTGAGTAGCTTGAGATGCGTCGGGTCGCTGGTGCGCACAAAGAACGACTTCAAATGCGGCTCGAAGATGGCCTTACGCCGCGTGGACATGGAGGCAATGCAGTTGAGCACCACACTCTGTACCTCCTTGTGCGAGCGCAGCAGACGTATCAAGGCCTTGGCTATCAGCTGCACCTCATGCCTGGGAGCCACATGATGATACAGCTGGGCCACGGCCATGACCACCGAGGCATTGCGGGACTGCAGCAGCGGCTTGGTCTGACGCAGCAGCAGACGATGATCCACATCCAGATGATAGTTAACAGCTGCCAGGGGAGAGCCACCATTATTGGGTTTCGGGGGCTTCTCCTCATCACCCGAGGAGTTGGCCGAGGACGAGTCACCGGAACCAGGTGAGGATTCATCATAGAAACGCTCATGATTGACTGCTCCCTCATTGGCCATCAGATCCTCGTCCGCATTGGGATCCAGGAACTGGGTGCGCGCATAGCGTGTCAACATGTTGATGATTATCACCTGACCCCATTCATCCACATCCACCAAAAGATTGCACAGCTTGCGATAGTTCTTGTGTATCAAATCCACACGCTCCGGACACACCTCATCAAAGGCCATCACCGCTGAGCCCACCACCAGCGTGGTGCGATCCGAGAGCAACTTCTCAATGACCGTCACCAGCTCCTCCTTCTGGTCGGCATCCAGTGAGTAGAGCTTGGGAATGGCATGGGCCGCTGTCTTGCGCACATAGGGACTCAGATCGGCAGCGCTGTCCCGTATGGCCAACATCACAATGGGCACAATCATATTGACGCGTATGGAGGACAGCACACGCAGCGCCGAGGCACGTATCAGCTGATTGGGATCCTTGAGCGCCCGCTGGAATGTGGAGATGGACAGCAGGGCCAAGTCCTGCTGCTCCTCGGCGTAGCGCACCAGATACACATAGACCAGTTTCTTAACCTCAATGTTCTTGGACACCACATTCTTGACCACCGCTGGGAACAGGTCGCTGGCGTCTCGGCCACGAGCAATCATGCCGATGATACGTTTCATGGCCTCCAACTTGAGGCCATCCTTGTTGCTGTCCAGCATCTGTTTGAGATCATCGTGCTTGCGGCCATCGCTCTGGAAGAAGGCGGCACCGCTAGCCGGATCCGAACCGAACTCCACATCTAAGCCCATTTGGGGTCGTTCGCCATAGCCGGCCACCAGGGCGAACGGATTGCTGGCCGCGTTCTGTTGCATCTTGCCTCTCGCTCGCGCGCTCGCTGCTCTTTCACGCTGTGTGGGCGTGCGAAAATGGTGAAAGCGTCGACGTTGATTCTAGGGAAACCTGCTGCTGCGGCGGCTGCTCTCTGTTGCTTTTTCTGTTGGCGCTGATGTGTAAGTGCACAGGGCACTCAACTGGGGCCGTGGGGTTATGGGTTAATCGAAAGAATTTCAATGGAAAAGTGATATCAACCGCTGGCTAAAATTTATGTGCATTTTAATTTTTACTGCTAAATTCACCAACAAAATGTACTAAAAAATACCAAAAAAAGAAAACAAAACGGTAAAAATTTTGCCATTAGAGATGGGCACGTGAGCGTGTCATAGGAGACAGTGCAAGTCGTAAATTTGAAATGGAGATAGACAAATTTTGGATTTTCGCCTAAAATGTATATGAGTATTGCACTGAGCCCCAGTTGCTCTGGTTATGAAACACAATTGTGACCTAAAATTAGTTTTAAGTTACAAATTATTTAATTTATACTTAGCTTGTGATAAACTTTTCAAAATTTTAACCTGGCCAGAAATGTGCTAGTTTTCAAGCCTAGGCAGAATCTAGCAGAAAAACAATATGTGCAGATACTTCTCTTTCCAGAAATCTGTTACGATAGTTCATCAAAACAAAATTCACTCACATCTAGTGCAACGATAGTTGTTGGCTCAACTCTCGGCTAGCTGGTCACCCTAAGCTGTCACTCAGTCATCGGCTGTCAACAACAACTCTTGTGTATTTTTTGGCTTCGCCCGCAACGGTCACACTATTGGTCGCAGCTCGTGCCGTGCCATTTCATTAAAAAGAAAATCCAAATCACACAAATATGTTCAAGAAGTACGTATATGAAGTTGCTAAATGTAACCCCATTCGACTAAGCATCTCCTAGATTCGAAGAGAAGGACAGTATCTCATCCATACAGCAGCTCAAATCGTCCGTACAGAAGGGCATACGGGCCAAACTGCTGGACGCCTACCCGAAACTGGAGACACACATCGATCTAATACTGCCCAAGAAGGATTCGTATCGCATAGCGAAATGGTGAGCAACCGAAATTCCTGCAGCGTTTACCTATAACCATTTAACCAACCGCTTAGCCACGACCACATTGAACTGCTGCTGAATGGAGCCGGCGAGCAGGTGTTCTTCCGTCATCGTGATGGCCCCTGGATGCCCACATTGCGTCTGTTACACAAATTCCCCTACTTTGTGACCATGCAGCAGGTGGACAAGGGCGCCATACGTTTTGTGCTGAGTGGGGCGAATGTGATGTGTCCCGGTCTGACATCGCCCGGTGCCTGCATGACGCCGGCAGAGAAGAGCACCGTGGTGGCCATTATGGCCGAGGGCAAGGAGCATGCACTGGCCATTGGCCTGCTGACGCTGTCCACGGAGGATATGTGAGTGGGCGAACTGTTGAGTAAATAAGATCCCTCTCATCTCTTCTTTTTCTGTTCGCTTAGACTGAAAGTCAACAAGGGCATTGGCATTGAGACCTACCACTTCCTCAACGACGGCCTCTGGAAATCGAAACCTGTGAAATAGACTCAAACTCAAACCGCGGCAGCAACAAGCAGCAGCAGCTTCTTAGTCTTCTTCGTCATGAGAGCAAAGAATGATGGTTTTTGATATGCAAACACTAAAAGAGAATCCTGTTTTTTTTTTGTTTTTGTAAACTTTAAATTGTCAGTTTAACTATATTTAAAGCAATTTAAAATATAATTAATGGCATTTAATCATGTAGAAAAACTAGAAATCTGCTACTTTGTTTTGCTTTGCACGCCGAAAACCATTAACAGCAAGTACAGTGTAAGGATCTACCTTGCAGCAGTCCATGTGGAACCACAACGTGAAGGATTGCAGCTGCATTTAAAGTGGAAAAACTTATCGATAGTGGTGGATAGCCGCCAAACAGCTGGTCTAGGTGCATGCGCACTGGGTCCTTCTGTCCGTATGGTAATGTCATGGGTCCATGCGTCAATGTTGAATGAAAAATACAAGCTGATTTTCAGTTGTTGCCAGCACATTTGTCGCACATTAACACGCAGCTTGGGATTCAAATTCAAGAGCAGAGGAGAGAAAAATAAATGAATCAGATTCTTGAAAACAAAGTAAATCACCCACAAGTGGCAGTGGAACATTAGAAATACTCAATTTCATCCCCTTCGAAAACCGAAAATAGCATTCGAAATGGTAAAAGTCTAAAAAGTGTAGCATACTTAAGTGGGCATATCTGAACTTCAAGTTGCAGCCGCGTCCAGTGCAGTGTGCGTGCCTGTGTGTGTGTGTGTGAGTTGGCAAAAGTTTTTCAAGGAAAACGGATACACACTGTTTGAACTTTTTTTTTTGTGATGTTTTTTTGAAGGTGCAACCGACTGAATGCACAGAAGTAGTTGAAAGTGCAAAGTGACATGTTAAGCTGTGAGCGAGCTTGCCTATGTGTGCGTGTGCTTGCGTGTGTGTGTGTGTGTGTGTGAGGGGGGCAACTCCACAGGCGGCGGTCTCTGTGTTTCGGTGTTTCAATTTTTATTGATTTTACTCCAAAAAAAAAAAAATACTCTGCGTTTCCTTGACAGGCTTCAATTGAGTTCTTATTGATGGCAGGCCCAAGCCAGGGGCTCTAAGTTGTACCTAACTTCCCTCCCCCCCCCCCCAAACCCACACCCTGCCTCCAACACCACCGTCACACATTCACACCTAAACGAAGTGGAAGGAGGAGCAGCAGTGTTGCTACAATATGGAAGACCTCTTTCTGCTGATTATCAAGGAGTCGACGGGCACCAAGCACAATGCTTTGCGCCAAACGGCGCAAATTGCTTACGGTAGGTGTACAAGTTTAACTGGCCATGCAAGAACGCAATTTCCTTACTTCCTTTGTTGCCCGACCCCCACTCTTTGTAAGTATTTCCTCTTGTTTCGCACGCTTCAAGCTATCGAGCTCATTTGTAGAGTGGAAAAATTGGAAAACTCCACTTTTTGTACCATAATTTCCGACAGAGTAGGCTAGCTCAACAAATAAGAGCCTTAAATCATTTTCTGTACCATAAATCCTATGCCAGCTGTGCTTTAGTAGCATCCCATCATAACCAAACCTTACATAGTTAAAGGAAATTACTTAATTTTGCTAGATAGCAAGTTTCAGTGCTCTGTCTTCAACATAAGCTAAGTTTTTCTAGTTTCTGTACCATAAATACAAAGAAAGCTGTTGAGTATAGTTATCCAAATTGATCAAAATAAGCAGGATTGCTTAAAATGGCTTAAAACTTAAAGATCAATGATTTATTTTGATAAAAATTAGTTTTTGTACCATAAATCATTTTACAGCTATATGTTAAAGTCATACGATCTGAGTCATGCTTTTGAAAAAACAATTGAATTCGCTTCAAACTAACAACTAAAAAGTTTTAAGTCGCTATCTTGCTAAAGTAAACCATTTTTCATACCAAAACCTATTTTCTGTACCATA